>OX638369.1:121601025-122021025 GCA_951812925.1 Calliopum simillimum | reverse complement strand
CCCGAAGGTTTCCCAAGATCATCCAAAGGCCTTATACTCCAAACAAAGAAAATTTATACATAATAAGGGTCATATTAAGGGAAAAACATCTATTGCGGAGTAGCAACAGGCCTTAATTGAATAATTTCTGGAACATCGGTGGATATTTTGGTATATGATACTGCAATTTCAATCACTGAGACGCTTGTATATAGCACAAATAAGTTATCCTTAGAAATTACTAACATTAAGTTCAGGATTAATGAGCAGAAAATTAGCAGCCTTGATTGAAAACAAAAGTTTTTTTTAGCAACAGTATAACAAATGAAAAAAGAAAACTTCTTTAAAATTCTGAATCAATGGTTTTTTTTCTACCGAATGAAATTTTGCCCATAGGTCACACAGTAGAATTTTGGCAAAAAAAAAGTCAACTATTCGACCACTTAATATTAAAAATCTAATAATGCAGTCTCATAGAAAAATGTTTCACCAAGAAAGAGCTGCTAGTATCTTTTTCAAATATTCATAAATTTTCTTGGAAAAAGGAGCCAAATTCACTAAAAGGTTGTATTTATGAAACTGGTGTATTCATTTATAGTTAATTATTTATGTTATGGATATTTTTGCTGCTTTTTTATTGGAGTATATATTATTTTGTTATTAATTTCAAGAAAAAAGTTTTTAGATTATATAGAAGGCTTAAAAATTATGCGCAAATTAAAATTTTTCAATGAAATGCAGCATTTGTGGTTTTCCGTGGGAAATTATTAAGCAACGTATGTCAAGCTACGTCCTCTATCTAACCAAAATTAAAGCTGGGAATCTTCTCTTTCAATTTAAATCAAAATACTTATGGCAAATTTAAGTCAAAAAAGCACTGCTTCTATTTTTTTCGGAGACATTTTTGAGGCTATACCACTGTGCGTTATGTAAAATCTTTAACAAAATGCAGTCAGAATTATGAAAATAAATTCAGAATTTATTTTTTACGTTTAAATTATTTTAAAGGCAAAATTACGAATTTAAATGACAAACTTAAATTCCAATCCAACCATAAACTGAAATTAAATTTATTTTTTTTCCTAAAACAGCAACACAGATGAAAAAAAAGAATGTCTTACAATCTATCTTCAACTCAAAGCAATTTATAATACAAGAAAACGTTTATTTATAACCTACTCCATGGTGTCTCCGCTGTCTGATAAATCAACCAGCCGCCAACCGACTGACAGACTGACTGTGGAACTCGCTTGACTTATGGTTGACAAGTGGACTCTGTCAAAAGCAACTTTTAAGCTGCTTGTTAATAAAAAAAAAAATGAACACAAAAATATAACAAATCCAGTAAGCACTAAAAGTAAAAACAAAAAACCAAAAAGAAAACGAACAGGAAAACCAGAAGAAAATATGATAAAAATCTTAACTGCAATCGATGCCACGTTTTGATATCCTTAGCATATCCTTAAACACTGCTGATAAGCCAAGTCAAGAACGAAGACGTCACAATGATATTAACGAAAATACGAAGAATGACGGTTGAAGGCGAATGCGAAAAGACAAAGTGGCAAATGATGATGTAAGCGAAACTTTCTTCTTTATTGCAAGGCAGCAACAGCTAAAAGCAAAAAATACAAGCAAAAGGTAGAAATAAATAATATTTTTTGATAGCAGCTACAGAAGCAACATTTTGCACAAAATATATTTAGAAATCTTTTTGCTGCTGCTACTGCTGCTCTTGCTGCTATTGCTTGCAGCTAACAAGGTATGATGAACAAACGATGCTGCTTATCTGAAAACTAATTTGTTAAAAGGACTTTTCTACAGGACACTAAGAGATATTTTGTAGCCAAACTGTGTAATGGTGTTGGACACAAGTGCGCCCACTGTGTAGATCAGCAAATGGACAAATGAATGTTTGAATGCTGTCAGAGTTGCTAAATAATACAAAAAAAAAATTAAACATGACGTATGAGTGACATTTTATTTCAAAAAATTATTTGTTAATTAAGTTTTTAAATGTGCGCCAGCCACGTTTCGATGTAATTTAACAACTTTAGCTCATGATTATATTATTCTGCTTGAAATTGTCTTTTATAATTTCAGTTTTGAATATTGGCCGCCAATGTCCTGACACTTAATTTTTGTTACAAACTCTGAGCAAAAAAAAAAATTTTTTTGAAGCCAAATTTTTAAAGCTTTTGCAAAATATAAAAAATGGCTGCTGCATGCTAATAATAATTATGCCAAAAAGACTGGCAACTCTAAAATGTTTTTCTGTTTCCAACAAACTTAGGAGCTCAAGGTAGCAAAGACAGCAGCATACGCAGCGCCATATTTAAGCACCACTGCCACAGCACAGAGACATTGCCAATGCTGATGATGTTGAAGCATTAGCCGGACGCTTTGGCCATAGTTGATACGAAAATTTCAAGCATTAGTAGAAAAACTTAAGTAAAGCAAAGTGAATGCTACTTAAAGCAGCAAGAAGACGAAACGTTTGGCATCGTAGATATATCTTTGACTTTAATATTGTTTGCAATGAAAAAAGCGATTAAATGTTGCTTTTTACTTTCAGCTTAATGTTTGATAGTCAAATGTCCAAGTACCACTATAAAGTTGAGATGTAAAACTACTTACTTATTTGTGTCTTTGTGTTTGAAAAAATTAAACTTGCAATTTGTTGCTAAATTTATAAATTAAAAACATTGAGATTGTGTAAGAACAAAAGACTGAGAACGTACTTATAAGTTGTATTAAAGAAAGGGAAAATCAAAAATTTGTTTTTAAGCCAAAAATTTTCAGTTAACATAAGGAAAAGCTTAAGGCAAATAACAAAAGAGTGGAATGGAAATAATTCTTAAGAGGATGTGTACTTAGTCGAGGTTGCTTTCTTCATTTCTATACAATTTTTATCATATATTAATTTTATGCTACAAATATGCTGATAATAAACACGACGTATGAGTAACATACAATTAAAGTAAACCTTTGACTTTTTTACAGACTTAATGCTTCTTTTCACGCTTTCGATTAGACTTAGAAGAGCTGGGCAAATGTTAATTTCATTTCCTGATAATTTGTAGACAGAATTGAAAAATTGAACACTGGCCACCACCAGACACCAAACATATTGCTTCATTAAACATTTTGCAAAAAATTTTTTTTAATTTATTTTATCTAAAGTTAAAGCTTTTCCAGCAGATGATTCTATTATTTTTTAGTCAGATTTTCTATTAAACTGTCGAAACAATAAATTAAAAATTTTACCACAATATGTGTAATCCCAAAACGCACAGCTGCAAGTGGTGTATTGTCAATTAAAACTAAAGTTTTAACTTCATGAAAAGCAGAAAAACTTAAATTTCACTTAATTTGAGGATATCCTAGAACAACATAAACAAAATGTAACAACTTAAGTGTAACAAACAACAACAGCACAACAAATTGAAAGAAAAAAACAAATCAAAACTTTTCACATAACATTCAAACAAACAAGCCAACAAAAAGAGGACTTAGATGTGAATGTGGGCGTGGTGTTTTCAAGTTTTTTTTTATGAAAAGGAGCAGCAGAATTAATAAAGAAAAAGTGAGACAGTTTTTTTCAAAAAAGCGAAAACTTACTAAGCACAGAAGCGTACACACACGTGCGTAAAATGTACACACACAAAAAGTTACTAGTGCAAATACACACATATATGTTGATATGAATGTATATAATCTACAGACAAGGGAAAATAAATTCAAACACACATTAGTAAAGTTTAACAACAAAGTGATGAGATTTGCAACAAAATACAAAACAAACAAAAGCATAAAAATAAAGAAGTGAAAATCTGAAAAATAAAACTATAAATAGCGCACAAACTAATGCAGTGCACAGTGGGGCAAAATGCCTTAGTAAATTGGTATAAAGTTTCTTCATGACTTTTGACTGGGCTTAAAATGATTTAACAGAACAATTATGAATTCGGTCATGCTTGATTATCGAAATCGCTGGAATTGATGTGAACTTGACTTAGACTTGACTTGAACTTGACTTGGAATTGACTTGGACTTGACTTGGACTTGACTTGGGCATGACTTGTACTTGACTTGTACTTGACTTGTACTTGACTTGTACTTGACTTGTACTTGACTTGTACTTGACTTGTACTTGACTTGTACTTGACTTGGACTTGACTTGGACTTGACTTGGACTTGACTTGTACTTTACTTGGACTTGACATGGTATTGACTTGAAATTGACTTGTACTTGACTTGGACTTGGACTTGACTAGGACTTTTCGCTTCTAAACAAATTTGGACAAATAAGTCACTATAAATTGAGGTGGCCCTTGCCTCACTGTAACAATGCAGCATAGTACAGCGTCCAGCGAAAGATTACGCCAACATTAGGTCTTTTAAAAGCATTTTCAGGAAGCACTCATCCGTCGCAGAAAAGTACTACTTACATATATTTTGCACAGTAAACGTCAAGTATACATATAAATCTTTCTCTCTCTAATGTTTGTTTATGGCGATGACGCGTCAACTATCAAAACTTTTGAGCGCACATAAATTCAAACAATAAGACAGAATGAGCGTAAATGCCAAACTTTTTTTTTTTTGTCCAGCAGCAAGTGTAGATAAAAATGCTCTATAGCAAAAGTTTCTTTTTTGGGCGAAAACTTTTTCGCCTTCACATTACATTTATACGGTGTAATAAAAAAGTAAAAGTTCCACACAGCTGATTTATTTTTGCTTAAGTGAAGTGGTGATTCCATACATGCTTAAAAATACCATTTTGCTAAGTTTTGAGAAAACCAGAAAAATCAGAGATTGATTACACGGGCACACAGTAGAAATGGAATGAACTTTTTATTTCTTTTATGCAGTTTTGTGAACTTTTTGACGCTGAATCATCTTCAGAATTCGCAATAATCTTGCAGAATTTTGAGATATCTTTGCTCAAAGTTTTTTCTAATACGACTCTAACTTTCAGGAAACTGATGCTTTGGAGTGAAGGTTCTTAGCCACATATAAAATACGAAATATATTCGGATTGTGTCACAGCCCATTTTCTTATATCAGGGTCTCCTCCTTACTGGCATTAAAATATTTCGTGCTCTGCAGTAGATTTTGTCTTAGTTTGAGAGTTTTTCTGGCCAAAATATTGCTTTTGCGTTACTTTTATGTATAAATTCGTCCTTAGTATGGGCGCTGAAATAACTTTTCTTCAACAAATCATAACTCATAGCACTAATCGAGAAATTATGTCACAGAGAAAATAACTAAATTTTTTCTTTTTTCACTAAGTTACCTCAGTTTCTTTATGAGTTTTAATAAGCTTCAATATACCTTTTGCCCATAAAAGATGCTGTGACCCTCTTTGTACTATTAAGGTTTTTGTTATTGTAATAGTTCTCTAGATCTGGGCTTACTATGCGAAGGCCAGACTATCTGAGAAACGAGATGAGAAGGGAGAAATTTTGATGACAGTGGAGATAATTGTTTTTTTTTATGGCCTCCGGAGAAAAAGTTGCTAGTATTTCTTCAAATACTTCCAGAAAAGTTCAGCCGCCATTTCATCCTCTTCTATGTTCTTGTGACTGGAAATCCAGATGAGAGCTTTGCTGTATAGTCGTTGTAGTGCATCTAGTTTTAACTGCACATTTTTACCAGATTATCGTGTAGAAAGGAGAATCAATTTTAAGTACTATTTTCTAAAGCAACATCATTCATTTAGAAAGTATTCTTTTGGTCAGCATGCCTCTTTAAAAGTTCGGCCTAAAAAAATTTGGCATGTTGATTGAAATAGTAACCACACCGACTTTTCAGTCTATTTTTGAGACGTCTTTAAAGATTGGAATAAATACCTTAGGTATTATTGTTGGAAGCTTTAACTATTTAGTATTTTGTCTATACATAAAAATATCTAGTTTAGCTGCCTCTTGAACAATTTTTAGTATAAATGTCAATAGGAAGAAGATGTAGCTGCTCATTCAGGTCTTCCTAAAGTTTCGTCTTAAGGTTCTCTATAATTCCAAACCCAGTTATTCCACGGAACACAACCAAGTTTTGAAACATCAAATTTTTTTCTCAGTATTGAATTTTGATTTTTTACTAAAAATTTGTTATCATTAAAACCGTACTAATACAACGTTTTTCAAAAAAATTCTCCAAAAAAAATAAAAAATAAAAAAATTTGAGAAGAAAATAATTCAAACTGAAACATCCTTCGAAGAACAAAATTCTTCAAGATATCGTTTTCAAGGCTTTTAAACCCCAATTTTTTTTTTTAATATAAAAATGAAACATTCGTTCCAAAAATTTTCTTAAAGCTTAACTTAGTGTACAAAAGTATTCCTCGAACCTAATTGCCAAAATTAATATTAAAAGCTTTAAAAACTAAAGCATTCCTAATTTGCCCAGACGCAAAATCAAACTTTCATTAAATTAATAATGATGCCAATGGGAAGTAAGCTACTTCGAATTTTAATTAGCTACTGAATATTTCAATAAATTTGTGCCGAATACCGCAATAATACAAATACGACAACAACAACAACAACAATACCAAAAAACAACAAAATTACTTCTACTAGATTTCACTACAATTCAATTAGAATTCCGCTCAAATCATTAATAATAAAATGGAGAAAGAGACGATGACGACGACGACGACACAGCAAAAGCCAGAAAAGTCAAATAATCCTGATTAATCAAGGTTGTGAAAGGAGAAGGAAGGACGAGTACCATAATGATGACGACACAAGGCTATTAATAGGAAATGAAGGCAACTAGAAGCTATTTGGGGGTTGATGAGAAAATTTAAGAAAAAACTGAGTAAAGCGACAGACAGAACCCCTAGAGCAAAAAAATGTAGGGAGAAAAATATATCTAAGTTAAAAAAAAGTGATATAGACGTAAAAACAAATCCAAATGAAATGAGACAGAGTCTTCAGTTGTACAAATTTGTGCAATTCTTCCTTGTCTACTGCCCATTGTTAAATACCGCACAAATTGTATGTCATAGTCTGGACAAGAAATCGAAAATGTTCCAGGATAAAAAGTGTGTATAAAAATTGATGAAAGCCATAGAAAATAGAAGAAAAATCAATATGAATGAAGTTCTTTTGTCTATTGTTGTTGTTATTGGTTGATGTATTTGTTGTTGTAATTGGCATTTTTTTTTTCTTCTTTTATCACTGTAACTGATGTTGATGATGATGACATTGTGCCAATACAATGCTATTAGGGAGAGCAGTTCAACATTGTACAACGTGTAGACAGGACGAGGCACATTGATACCACAAGCAACAAGGATGAGAAAATATTTCAAAAATGATTACAATAATTTTGACATTAATGTCATTGACCAGTCTTTCCTTTAATTTTTATTTCTTGGTGACACCCAGTAAGAAATTTTTGTGAGGAAGTTTATAGAGTGCTTATAAGTACTGCTTATAGTTACAACTACTGGAGAAATTTTTTAAGCTAGAGCATAGTCACGCAAGTATTTTATTTGATACACAGGCAAATGGAATGAACTTTTTATTTTTTGTATGCAGTCTTATAAACTTTTTGGCGCAAAAGTGGGCTGTTAACTCAGAATTTTCAATACACCTGCAGGATTCTGAAATATCCTTGCTTGAATTTGGAGAAAACACGTTTTTTAGGCTTATCGCGTAGCTATCGGAAAATTCTTTTTTTAGTGGCATCAAATAGCTATGCTTTTCCTTATTAAGGATACTTACTTTTCAAGTTATGATGTATTGAAGAGAAGGAAATTCCGTCCCCATTAAAAGATCGAAATGGCCAAAAAACACTCGAAATGAGCTAAAATCTGCTGCAAGGTATTGAATATGTTAGTGTCAGTAAGGCAAAAGCTCTTAGATAAAATTTGTGATGCCACGCCCACAAAATATTTTGTCCTTTGTATAGGGCTAAAATGCCTTCTCTTTAAATGATCATAAGTGTCCAATTGGAAAAGTTCTGAGATATATTTTTCTTAGAAAAAGTTTGCTATCCGATGGCGTCAAAAAAACAAAGAGTTTGATTGTGTTCTGTAGCTAAGAAATAAATAAAAAAAAAATATTCCGACTGTTTTCTGAAGCTATGCCATTAGTCTGAAAACAACAATTCTTCATTTTCAAGCAAGGTTATCTTGTTATCCTGCAAGTGTATTAAAGATTCTGAGTTAGCAGTCTGAATCAGCTTTAAAAAGCAAAAAGATTCTTACTAAATAAGCGACTACAGATCTGAAAACCACTTTAGTAATGGTATTCTTCAGTTCAACCTACTCTGAGGACAGCAGATCAGTGCAATAAACAAAAGGTGCACATATTAAATTCAAGAAAATCGGTTTTGCTAATACTATATTCCACAAAAATAATGTGTGCAATAGAAAATATTGTGGAAAAAAAATATTGCATAATATTTAAAAAAAAAGTTATTTTTCGTGCAATGACTTAGAACTTATTCCTTAATATTTTATTTATGCACAATAAAAATTTGTAAGCAATAATATTGTGCAATATTTGATAATGAGACTTGATAAAGAATAACAAATTAGCAAAACATACCTTTTTTTAGGCAACTAGTATGTTTGGAGCATAAAAGAATACGCAATGCAAACTATTGTACAACATAAAATGTACCCCTGAGGAGTTATAGGGTTAAAACCGATTTTCTGACTTGTTCCAGAAAAAAAATTTTCTTGGATTACATAAATGTTTTAGAGAAAACATTTGTATTGCGAGGTTTTAGCTAATTGAAACGGCTTTTAGATAGTGCATATAATTTATGGAGTTTAAAAGGATTTCGCAAAATTCTTGAACCTTAAATTTGATATTTAAATTTTTTTCACCATTTTCTGACTTTGGTTGCTGTTACCTATAGTATGAAAAAGGTCCTATTAACGTACCCTTTTGTAATTTTATTTGAAATTTTTGTTTAATTTTCTTTTATTTGGAGGTGCATTTGTCATACCAATTTTTTAAAGTTGAGGTCAGGAAAAAATACTTTTTAAGGACAATTCGTTTGAAGGCTTCAGTAGATAAAGGGCAGCGCGTGTAGCGCAAACATCATATACAGTGCAGCGCATGCGAGTAGCCCTTGTGTTACATAGAAAAGTATTTTTTTCTGAGGTCAACTGAAAAAATTGGTGTAAAAAATGTACCACCAAATTAAAGGAAATTTTACGAAAATTGCAAGAAAAATTATAAAAGGGTATAATAATAGGACCTTTTCCATACTAAAATGACCACCAAAGTCAAAAAATGGGGCAAAAAATTAAAATATCAACTTTAAAGTTCCAGAACTTTGCGAAATCCTTTTAAACTCTATAAATTATATACATGATCTGAAAGCAGTTACAATAATATTGTGCAATACTTTTGTGCAATAATATTGCGCAATAATATGGTGCAGTAATATTGCCCAATAATATTGTGCAATATAAAATTAAATTTTTCATTAAAACAAAATCTGTGTGAAATAAATTTTTCCACTACCTACTTAAATAAAAAGTAATCTTCTTTTCCTACCTGCTCTCTTTTTACAACTTTTTGATGCGTCTACTGCTGTGCTGACTACAAATTATATTGCATGACACAAAAAATGACAAGCAAATTGGACAGTGTAAAAGAGAAGAGAGCACAGAACAAAATTAATGATTAAATTCACAATAAAGCGAAAATCATTTTGCTTTCCTTATTCCACTCCACACACACGCTCACACTTATCACTGTCGCCAGTATTCAACGTCTCTAACTGACCTAAATAGCAAAAGTTAAAAAAGTCGCTATAAACAGACAACACACATACATACACAAATATAACTAATACAAAAAGAAAAGAAAAAACTATTGAATAAAATTAATGGAGCAGAACTGTTGCGACAAAAGTTGTGGAAATTTATATTGAGGAATTTCGTGTTTTTTTTTATCTTTTTCTTTTTGCATTCATACATATTTATTTGTGAAAAACTTTTTAAAAAATTCAAATATAATAAATCAAACAATATAACAACGGGAAAAACGCTCAAACAAATACATGGGAGGAATGGGGTATAACACAACAACAACAGCAACACAACGAAATTCAACTTGAACTTTTGAGCTGCTGAGGCTACCAGAGAATAACCTTCAAAGCAGTCAGCACTCAACCTGCCATCAACCCACTACCACGCACATACAAAGCGAAACTTTTACCATGTTGACAACTATATGTCGTTAGTTTTATACCCCCCGACTTTTGTATGAGAAATATCATGTGTGTGTGTGTGTGTGTGTGCATATGTATATGTATGTAATCAATTTGTAATTTGCCAAAAAATAGATTTCAACGCATATCAAAATGCAAACACACAAAAGTTTCGAATACATCAACAAAAAAGTTTTCCATTTGCTTTTGATTTTTATTTTTTTTTTCTACAGTTTGATTTGTGCTGAACTTTTTTCTTTTTCTATTGATATTCGTCGACTTCTTGTTCCTCGTTTTCTAATGTTTTTCTTTTGTTTGCTTTTACTCGAAATTTTGACATTTTTGTCAAGTTTTGTAAAAATATTTTTCAATTTTCCGATTTTTTTCGTTTTCGTTTTTGCGTACTCCTACTTGTGCTACAAAAGTATCAGCAAACTTTGCGTTTTTCAAAAAAGTTTTCTTTTGCGTATGTATGCATGTGAGTGAGTAATTTTTTCTTCTTTTCATTCTTTTGTTACCAGTGATGTTTCGGTTATGGTTTTATGTGACAAGGTTTTCTTTCAACGTCACTGATGTGGTCATAAATTACACATTGCATGTAGTAAAAGGATTTTGCTCTTTTACTTGATTTTTACATGGATCATAAGTACAAAGGCATAGCATTCAGTGCGGAAAAAATTTCTCAAATTTTTTCATATGAAAATGCATTTAAAGATTGTAAAAAACAAAAAAATTAAAAAGAAAATTGTAAAAAAAATATAACTCAATTTCTTCTAATTTTGAGAGATGGGAAGAAAATACCATTGAAATTCTAACGAAGAAATAAAAGATAAGCAGCTAATTTTCTGGAAAAACAGCTATTTAGAAAATTTTTGGGGACATCTTCAGACTTTCTGTCATCGACCATTAATACAATCCACTTTTTGCGGATGACAGCAGCATTTATCATTCAAATTGTTTTAAAAAAACGTCCAAGAATCGAATAGATTAAGAGAAATGAATAATACTAATGACCTTAAAACATGTTCTAAGTGGAGTCTAGCTAATCTACTCGAATTCAACGCTAGCAAGACCCAATGCTATTTGTTTTCTTACAGGCAAGTGAATTGTCCATCTATACCCCTCAATGTGGCCAGCGTTGACATTATGAGATCAGCAACTCTGACGATTCAAGCTGATCTGAGGTAGACAGATCTTGTATTCGATGTGTCGAAAGAAGCGGATAAGTGTTTGTGTTATTTAAAATGATATAAAAAATACTTCACTACTGTGGCAGGATTCGAACTTACTGCTGAGGATTTGAAGCAGATTGTAGCATCAAAGAACTGACTCGGACTTAATTTGTTTCTCATAAGGTTTGTGGCAGTATAAACTTTAGCATTGTAGAGAATGAAGAATAAATCTCCCTTTTCTGCTTCATGTTTTGAGCCGTCCGGGTAAACATTCATGGAACTCGAAGAGTTTAAAGCTCGGTTAACGTAAGAATGTCTTGATTTTGCCTTTATTTATGAACTTTCTGTCAAGATGAAGAATTGGTTTAGGTACAGTGGTGAGCAGAATTTTTACAAATAGATAATTTAAAACTTTAACCCTCAACTCCTATGATTTGGAACGCAGTCTTAGGGATTACTACCTATAAATGTAAGTAGATAGGAAGCGTATTAGGTATTACATTTAACGTTAGTTATATCTTAAATTTTTCTTTTGGGGGGAAACTCAAGTGTTGAGCTGTTTATCGGGGCCTAATAGAAGACAAGAAGGTTGGTTTACCAACGGAGTATACTCATCAATGCAAAACGTTCTGCTAGAGCAACAACTTGATCACTTCCTGCGAACATGAAGAATGAACACGTATCACGGGCTACCACTCAACGTATTGGTACCCGTTTAATTGAAACATCTTCTCGTTTTAAGTCTTAGTCACTAAATGTGATGTTTACAGGTTCCTCTAGCTACATACATGTATGGATACAACTTGCATAGTAACATGTTTTCATACTATTAATACGCAAAAAAAATCCATGTGTTTTGGTGCTAACATTGCCCAGTCCAAGGTTTACTCATTTCCAAGCACACTTTTGTACTGACATCAAAGAATAACGAAAGGTTGATGAGATAGGATAGATAAAAGTCAAAAATGTGAACATTCATTTTGAATTGAAGAGATGTTACAGAAGCGGGCTTACTGAAACCGGAGTCGGATCAGAATATTTCAAATTTGATTCTTCGGAGTTGAAATAAAAGTAGGGAATCGGAACCACAATTGGGACCGGAGTTGGAAATAAAAGAAAGAACATACGTTGTTGATTCCTTAAAAACCAATTGTATTCTTACTTTCAGTCCTATCCTACTTTCTTATATTTTGAACAAAAACTGACTTAAAACTTTCGGAACTGAAGTCGAAATTAGAGGTCAAAGTAAATCAAAGGCTCCCACCTGGAACCGAAGCTCCGTAGTATTCCCAGTACCTACAATATATTGCATATGCAGCCTTGCCATGCGTGGCGTAACGAGAATTGATAAAAGCACACCGATTTTGCTGAAATTTGTAAAACGGTATTTTTTCATTCCAAACCCGATAAAAATGGGACAAAAATATTTTTTTTTTTTTTTTGTGGATTTTGGAATGGTGTTAAAAGTGTAAAAATTTTGAATTGTGACAAACACTTCTTCACATAATTTTCCATAACTTAGTCCTTTTTTAAGAGATTTTCATGCTCAGACCATTTTTAAAAAGGCATTGAATCAGAATTTTTTCACAAAGTGTACTAAGTTATGTACTTAAGTTACCAAAAATTAAGATAGTACATTTTACGGTTCAGACGTTGTGATTTTTTTATACATTTCACATTTTAGATCATCTTAAATAAGATACCTTAAGAATTGCAAAAAAATAAGACACATGAATTTGGTTAGATAAACTCAAAATTCTTTGCACTACAAGACTCTGCAAACATTTATAAGGCATGTTAATTGTTAGTTTCTAGAAAAAATATCATTAATTCAAGATCCATCTTGTGTGCTCTATCACTACTCAAACCATTGAGTACCATAATTCTATAACCTTTGCAATAACATTGAATGCAATTCCTTTCTTGAAAAGCACTTTATTTCTTTAAATTAATGGATTTGATGCTTTCATTAGAAATTTTAAAACTAAACGTATAATCCTTTAACAAGCTTACTGACTTATTGAACATCCACACAAGCACTTTAAACTTATCACACACACATATGTATACAACTTACACGAAATATTATCCCACGACCACTTCTACTTCACTACGACATTCAATAAGTCCTTCCCTTTATGAGTATAAAACAGCAACATAAAATGTGTACTCTGTGTGTAAGAAGTATTAACCCTTTTTTGTTGTTGTTGCTACTAATAGCAGAGAAAGGACCTCACTTTAAACGGATGATGATGACGAGAGCTCAAAGCTCATACAATAAAAAATAAAATGTCGAAAATTGAAGCTTTATCTCAATTGTGCAGCAGCAGCCAAAAGCAGCAGCTGCTGAAAATGGCAGGAATATTACTGCTGCTGCCACTGCTACTGATGAAAGGATGTTGCTGCTGCTGTTGTTGACAAGAGTTTCTCCGTATGTGTGTGTGTGTGCCTTTGTGTCGTCAATACTCGTACATATTTCACATTGACTTCAAGTTGAAATTCAATTTAGAAAATTGACTGAACCCCATACATTGTAACTCAACTCAACTTGAATCAATGAACTTCTATAGCGTTAATACGCTTAAACCCAAAAAGAAAATTGTACGCAGTGCTGCGCTTTAAA
This sequence comes from Calliopum simillimum, assembly GCA_951812925.1. NCBI lineage: Eukaryota > Metazoa > Arthropoda > Insecta > Diptera > Lauxaniidae > Calliopum > Calliopum simillimum. The sequence continues at coordinate 122,007,066 of OX638369.1, read as the reverse complement.
TGATGAAAACTCAGCAAAAGTTGAAATTGGTGAGTCAAGTTTGAAATTAAGGACACCCTGCTTTGTGAGTTTTGTTGAGTAGTTTTGTTTAGAAATGATTAGAAATGAGCGGAAGATGTATGCATATGAAAGGAGGTACTACTTTAAGGTAGGTAACGAGTACAGACTTTAGGTTTAAGAACCAAATCCTTAAAACTACTTTTCGGAAATACGGAAAGTGAAGTATTACCAGGATTTGTATTTAAAAAGACTCAGTTCATTGAAGTTCTAAGGATAAGTAGCTTCGAAATAGATTAACTCTTAACTCTGGTCCTTTGAAGACCATGAATACTTAAAACATTTTATTAGGAATAGATATGGCTAAGAACAACAAAAGTATCATAGCTTTTGTCACCAATAATTCATCAAATTCTTACAGTCTATTTCTAAGCAATAACTAAGGAAAATTAGAAGATTTTCAATGAAATCAGTTTCAATTAAAGAACTATGCATTTGAGAGTTTAGAGCAAAATTAAGAGGAAATTGAGTTCTTCTTAATACAATTTTTAGATATTTGACTCTGTAAGACATTGAAATATAAGTAGCATAAGTACAAAATTTTTCGAAGCTCTGCAAGCGCCCTTATAAAGTTCATATATAACTCCAAATAGCATGTAGCGCACTTATGAAGTTAAAAAAAAACTTTAACCAATCTTTAAAAAGCTATAAATTCTTATTGCTTTATGTTGACAACATGGATGGTCAGCTAGCTGTTCAGCGACAGTTCTTTGTTGACCCTTTCAATGGAATTGAAATAAATTTAATTTTGGATACCAATGCACAGCAAAAAATATCTTTACTCAATAATTTAATGAAAGATAGCTGAGAGATTAAACTTGGCCTAAAGAAGATACCATCGACCGAAAATTTATCCAGAACTTCCGTAAAACTGAGATCGATAAAAATTTTTTCTGACTCGAAACCTAACAATATTCTTATCAATCGACAGGCAATTGTATCAACAAAATGAAACCAAAACATCTGGGGAAAAAGTCGGTTTTCGCTACGCTGTGACACTTCAAAGTTGAGATATTTTTCAAAAAAATCATGTTTTGTTCAATTCGTTTTGGGTTCTCTTAAACAAATGATTATCAAAAATTTATGTTTTGATTAAACTAAGCGAAATAAAGATTTTTAATATAAAGAACATTTGAGTAAATTAATAAAATTAACAAATTTAAGAAAATATACAATTTGATATACATATATTGTAGTGATTTTAATATATGATATTATCAAATGAAAAACTTCAGAAATTGACAAATTTCGATGACAAAAAAAAACAGTTGCTATAAAAATAAGTGCCGTTTTTTTTTAACCTTCTAATACGGATTCTATAAAGCCAGGAACTCCAAATAACTTTTTCTACTTCGTCCTATTTTTTTTTTTTAAATGCTTAAAATGAAAAATTTGCATGAAATATAAAATTTATTTAGAAAATTTTTTTTTTTTTTGATTTTATAAACATAAATGGTCTCAAAAGTACAAAAAAAATATATATTTCAGTAACGTATATTTTAAAAATTAAAAAACGTTCTGTATGAGGCTTAAGAGAATCGTCATAAATACCTGGTTTTTAGCAAAACTATAAAGTTTACAACAAATCTGGATCTTTGAGATCACCGACCCCAAATTACCTAAAGGAAAAAATTTCATCGATATTCAACCACTCTTTCTATTTTTGACCATTTCTTGTATGGGCTCAACGCACTGTCCGGCGGTGAATATAATCTTAAAAAGTGTAGTACTGTTTTAAAGAAAGCACCATTTCAGATCTCAGATAGTTTTTTTTTTTTGCCAGTTTTTTCTGATTTTCAAAATGAAGCTACTGACCATATAGCGCAGCGCCATGATATTCTTGAAACTTTTTATGCTGCTGTCTATCTGTGGGTTCTATCGAAAGTCTGACCTCTCAATTTCCGCAACAGTCTCTTTTATGTACGGTTTGCATTCCATAATCTAATTGAAGATAGCAGTGTGATTGGTTGTCATATAAAGTTCAAGGCTACACTGCAGTATTTTGAAAATTGTTCTCGTACAGAAGGTGCCACTAGGTACCTCTTGTCTAAGTACAAATAGCTTTTGCTCAGATCGTCCACTTATTCTGATCAGTCATAGAGTGGAATTTGATTCGATTACCTCAAAAAACGTTTTCAGTATAGCATTTGGAAGTTTTTACTTATGTTAGAGGTGCCATGCGTTCTTGTCAGAGGTCACCAAGTTTTTGCTCTGGGCTTGCCTTTACTGTTTTTACTGTCAGAGTGAAATTTATTTCTATTATCTCAAAAAATGTTTTCAGTGTAGCACTTTGAAATTTTTGCTTGTATGGGAGGTGCCACGCCCTTTTATTTAGCCTAGTATTTTTTTAGAGCTTGAACCTAACATCTTTAATATTTATGTGTATTAAGGTTGCGTTGTCGTAAAAAATACTCCTAAAATTGCATTTTGAATAAAATTTTTGTATGGGCGATAGGCGTTTTTGCTAACCGATTTCGCTAATTTTCAATAAATTGGATTAACTTTAACAACTAAGGTAGTGAACCAGATTTCATTGAATTATCATGCTTAGTTTTCTCGTGAAAAATATTTTCACAGACAGCCGGTCAGATAGACAGACATAGACTCAGAAAGTGACGCTGATCGAGAATATACATACATATGAAACTGCAAAGCAAATATTTCAAGTTGAATATTTTTCTTTTTCTGAATTTTTCAGAATTTCAAATTTTGGATATAATTGAAAATTACGAAAAAAACACACCGAAAAGAAATTCATATTAAAATGTCTATGGTGTGAACAACTTTTGACAAAACAAGATTGATTTAACTAGAAGACTTTTTGTTGTCTTTTTACTACAATAAAATTGTGCAATTATAGGACTTTTGAATGTGTATTTAAAAAAAAGTTTGTCAATGAAGATACCTTAAATTGTACTCATATAAAAACCAAAGTTATCAATGGTATGTACTATTGATTTAATGTGCTCCTCCTAGGAGTTAAAGGAGAATACATACAGTATAAATTTAATAGTACACCCTATTGATACAATGGTACGTCCTATTAAAATGTATTACTGCGCACATTCATATTTGCGTTAGGGCAGATTTGATCATAATTGTATAATTAAACTTTTATTAAGATTTCTTTTTATCATTCATGGCACGCAGTATGATAATTTTTTTTTTTTTACAGTGTACATTTTTTGAACAGCAGCTGCTTTTATCTTTGCAACATTGTATGTGTGTTGTTTACTGAATAGACCAACACCAATGGCGGCTACTCATCAATTCCATATATTCGAAATTGAAATTTAACTGCATCCGTTATAATTCAATGGTTCCGTACCCCACTCTGGCAGTCGAATTTTGCAAAAATTTAACAATTTAAGCAATAAATTTGCATCATAAAAAAACAAAGATCGTCAGAGCAACGTCGCCCTTTGCCGTTGAGTACTTGGAAATGAAATCCTTTTGTGGCCATTTCGTTGCAACACTCAATGTTCATCCGTTTTTTATGGCCACGACAATGAAGAAGCTGCTTGATATACCCATGGTCATATACGGATACGTTGTATTTGTGTGTGTAGCGCACATAAAAAAACACATTGACACTTTTAACATGAAATGAGTGTGTGGATTTTTTTTGTGCGTTGTGACTTTTTGTGTGTGTTGCATTGGAGAAGTGTTATTGCTCAAGTTAAATTTTTTCATTATTATCACCATTTTGCCATATTTGGAACATAATTTTTTTTTTTGTTCGGAATATTTTCATCAAGTATCATTTATTTGTTATTGACGCCAAATGTAATTGACAATTTATTTGTATCTTTCTATTAAATTTGTAATTTTTGTTCATATGGCAATGGCATAATGCATTCCTGTACATTACAAAACATAATACAATTTTTAGTATGGTATGGATAACTCCCTTCTTCTCACATCCCAACGCAATGAACTCATGCTACCCACAATAAGATTTTTCCAATAATTTCATGGAAACCATGGAATTTATTTCCTATTTGGCTCTATTTCACAAAAATTTTCTGGCTATATTTCTTATAGCCTTATTTCAAAGATTCAAGAAATACGTGCGAAGTCAAATTAATTTTAAGATTATTATAAAAATTTTCAACGCCTTCGTCGATGGTCGGCCTGAAACTGTGATATTTTGATTTTGAAACTACTTTAAATCTTCTTGACCATGCTCAATGACATGAGGTGAGATTAAGAGGCATACATTTTTATTTCGCAATATTGGAGGCCGACGGCAACTCTAATTTAGATTATGGATGCAGTAATGTGAAATTTTTATTGCATGATTTTAGGCATTTTTGAAACACATATTTCGCAGACATTGACTAAAAGAAAATTTCCCAATTCATGGTCAAAAAAATTTTAATTAGCTTGCTTAAGTCACTATTAATCTTGTTTTAGATGTTTTAGAATTTTTTAGACAGACCCTGGATTGGTAAGTTTTCAATGTCTATGAAATATATAATTAAAAAATGCCTAAAATCATGCAATAAAAAGCATCACATTATTACGTCTATAGTCTAGAGCTGTCGTCTGTCTGGGGCATAAGACTTAATTCTTGTATATTTATTCTGAGAGTAGTTTTATGGATGCTTAGAAAGAATTCCACTTTTTCATCCATATTCATATTCATACTTCATAGCAGTTTTCGTTATCCTATATTCTTTTATAAATATATTTGATGTTGTTCACTGACTAAATAACTGTCTTATTTAGTCAATACCATTATTTGTTCCCTTCACAAAAAGTTATTTTTTTCTGCCATTCCAATCGACAGTCCTAAGTAACCTTTATTTTTTAACAAAATTCTTTGTATCGATTTACAAATGCCTTGTGTATGCAAATCTAATAACTCTTCCAGCATCCAGCTCTGATACCAATTAAGAAAGTTTTCAAGTGTTTTATGCTTGAACGATGATAACGATTTTGATAATCCATTTAATGACAGCAATATTATTGCCACTTAAAAGCTCACCCTTTGATGGAAAATTCAGGCTACTTTCTGTTTTAATCTTTATTATTTTTCTCAGCCCAAACTACACTCTACATCAAATTACAAGAGCAGGTCGGTCAGTCACCACTTATCTACTGTGACTAAGTTGAACATTAAACTATCAAACTCTATCTCTTTTTTGCATATGATGGCAAAAAATTCTAAAGTCTCTTAAAAGGAACTCACTCACTTGCCAAAACTATGCAAACAAAGTAAATGGATCCAATAGCAGCAACAACAGCAACAAAATTGAAGTGTATGAACCCAAAAAAAAAGAAAGGAAAATAGCCTCAATTTGCTATCACTTAAGCAGCTTAAGAAGTTGCAGCAATAAAACGACACTGCAGTGCCGGCTGAATAAGAACGAAAGGACACACGTACGTGCTATTGGCAGTCAGGGTTACACGTTGATGACATTCTTAGAAAGCGATTAGACACAATTTTGAGGTTTTATAATAAACTTAAATTAACTATTGAAAACCACTTAAGATATCGAGAGAATGATGAAGGAATAAGTTTTGCATGACACTTACAGAAGCAGCAGCAACATAAGAGGATGGCAATTTTTGAACAATGTTTAGGATAAAGGATTATTGGTTTTAAAAGAGTGACAAAGATGTGCAGATCTTATAAAGAGTGAATGTCAGCAGAAGGTGAAATATTGAATGAAAACTATTTCAAGTTTGAACAACAAGTTGCATGAAGTGATATCTTGAGGTGAATGGGATTAAGTGAAGTTAATTTTTTATTCAGACTTTAGTAGCCTATTAAGAATGACAATTTTGGTATATAAATTTTTCAACTATGTACGAAAAAGTTCATATTTTTAACTTAAGAAATTTAAAAAATTCTCAAATTAAATTTAAATCTTAACAATGGGTCAACAAGTTTTTTTTTTGTATTTTTTGTATTTTAGTCTTCTATCCTTTTGGTATTTTAGTCTTTTGGTTTTTAAGTCTTTTAGTCATTTATTCTTTAAGTCTTTTTGTGTTTTAGTCTTTTAGTCTTTTAGTATTTTAGTCTTTTAGTCTTTTAGTATTTTAGTCTTTTAGTCTTTTAGTCTTTTAGTCTTTTAGTCTTTTAGTCTTTTAGTCTTTTAGTCTTTTAGTCTTTTAGTCTTTTAGTCTTTTAGTCTTTTAGTCTTTTAGTCTTTTAGTCTTTTAGTCTTTTAGTCTTTTAGTCTTTTAGTCTTTTAGTCTTTTAGTCTTTTAGTCTTTTAGTCTTTTAGTCTTTTAGTCTTTTAGTCTTTTAGTCTTTTAGTCTTTTAGTCTTTTAGTCTTTTAGTCTTTTAGTCTTTTAGTCTTTTAGTCTTTTAGTCTTTTAGTCTTTTAGTCTTTTAGTCTTTTAGTCTATTAGTCTTTTAGTCTTTTAGACTTTTAGTCTTTCAGTCTTTCAGTCTTTTAGTCTTTTAGTCTTTTAGTCTTTTAGTCTTTTAGTCTTTTAGTCTTTTAGTCTTTTAGTCTTTTAGTCTTTTAGTCTTTTAGTCTTTTAGTCTTTTAGTCTTTTAGTCTTTTAGTCTTTTAGTCTTTTAGTCTTTTAGTCTTTTAGCCTTTTAGTCTTTCAGTCTTTTAGTCTTTTAGTCTTTTAGTCTTTTAGTCTATTAGTCTTTTATTCTTTTAGTCTTTTAATCTCTTGGTCTTTTAGTCTTTAGTCTTTTAGTCTTTAAGTCTTTTAGTCTTTTAGTCTTTTAGTGTTTTAGTCTTTTAGTGTTTTAGTCTTTTAGTGTTTTAGTCATTTAGTCTTTTAGTCTTTTAGTCTTTTAGTCTTTTAGTCTTTTAGTCTTTTAGTCTTTTAGTCTTTTAGTCTTTTAGTCTTTTAGTCTTTTAGTCTTTTAGTCTTTTAGTCTTTTAGTCTTCTAGTCTTTTAGTCTTTTTTGTCTCTTAGTCTTTAGTCTTTTAGTCTTTTAGTCTTAAAGTCTTATAGCCTTATAGTCTTATAGTCTTTCAATCTTTTAGTCTCATAGTTTTGTAGTCTAGTTTTTTGGTCTTGTTCTTATTCTCAATTAGAATTTTGAACTTTTGGTCTGTTGATCATTTGGTTTTTTGGTCTTTTTATCTTTTTGTCTTGATGTTTGTTGTTTTGATCTTCTGTTCTTAGGTCTTTTGCTCACTTGTCCTTATTATCTCTCGGTCTTTGGTCTTAGAAAAAATCTTTTACTGAAAAAATTTTGATATTGAATTTCTACAAAGCAGTAGCCAAATTTCGTAATAAGAAATAATTTTATTTCAACTATATGTTATGTTGAGAAGTTTCGTAGTACCATTAGAAGTTATTAATGACCAAGAACAAGAGTTATTGCTGGTCTTCATCATACCATACGTGCCTTAGTCTTTAAATTATAGCAAAATTTTGATCTTGGTCATCACTGCTAGCATTAGATTTCACACACAAAATTTACGACAAAAATATATTCACATGCTCAATAACACAGGTACCCAGAAAAATATACGTGTTTACCTATACAATTCCCTAAAATTGAATTGCACAAAAGTATGCAACTATATATTACTGCTTTGTGCAGGAGGCAGAGAAAAAGAAAAATACCCATAAGAGCCCATGCAACTTTTATAAAGCAGTATGGCATAAATAAAACATAAAAATAACAAATACAAAAAAAGAAAAATAAGTCAAGTTTTTAGTTGCAAGTTTCGTACAAAAACAACAAAAAAGCAAATGTTGTGCTGCAAAAACATAACAACAAAAACAGCAACAATATAACACAATTTGTTAACAAGATTTTTCTTCCATCACCCTTTTCCTTCTACTTTCTTTCATGTTTTTCGTGTACATACTGTATGCGCACAATATAAATTTGTCAATGTTTGGGTAAATGTGTCAATGTGATTGTTTGTGTGTTTATGTGCAAAAATCTATGCATCTTGATTTTATGTATTTTGTTTGTATGTAGCAATCGTATGTTGCAGCTACTGCTGCTGTTTGGGTTGTTCAAAAAGTGCAGCATTCTCAAGCTGCATTGTTAACCCAGTTTTTAAAAAGTTCAAGTGAATGGGTACACGCACTAATGCACACACGCACACTCATACACGAACATGTGTACACGAATTTATATATGTATGGTTTTACTACAAAATTATACACAAAGTATGCAAGCACACAAACCTACATATGTATGCATACATGTACGCTCATTATATTAAAGTACAAAACACAAATGAAACTAATTTTCACAAAGACTTGTATTGCATAGTTTTAGGCGTTTGAGGGAAAATTGCATTTTGCACTTCTATTTTCAATTTTATTATTTTTTTTTTCTTGATGAAAAACCTTTCATTTAATTTTGCAGTGCATTACTGTGCTTTGTTTTTGTTCCTTTAAATCTATAGTTTTTAAAACGACTTTGTACCTCAAATTACGTTATTTACTTTCAAGCTCTGAAATTAAATTTTTTCTGCAGCTTAGTTGAGTAATACAGGTTTGACTAAGATAATCGCCAACAGGGAGCCAATCCAAAAAACACAGCTTATTAGGAAATGTCAAGACAAAGGCAAACTCATATGGCATACAAGCCAAAATCGCCTGTAAGGGACTTGAGGATAAAGCCAACATGTCACTTCAAAATTTTTGTTCATTCAAATAGCCAAAGTCAGAGAAATCATCTAGAACCATCATATAAGATCAAACGGACTCATTGAATTTATTGCCAAGAATCAATTGCTGATTGGATCTGCAGTTGTGGGTGATGTGTAGTAATTTAGAGAGTATGGAATGACTTCTGGACACATAATAATATGAATTCTTTTCTAAGAGTAATCGGTTGACTGAACAAAATATTAGAAAAGTGTCTTCTACACCTTTTCAAGTTCAAAATGAGAAAGTGTAAAATCATAATGAGAATGTGTAAAATTATAATGAGAATATATAAATTGATATTGAGAATTTTAAATTCATATTGAGAAAGTATAAATTGATAATGAGAAATGTAAATTCATATTTAGAAACTATAAATTGATAATGAAATATAGTAAAATTATAATGGGAGTCTGTAAATTGATAATGAGAAGTGGTAATTCCTATTGAGAAAATAAAAATTAATAATGAGAAGATATAAATTCATAATGAGAATGTGTAAAATCAAAATTATAATATAAAAATTCAAAATGAGAAGAAATAGATGGAAAATTTTTTTATTAAGTGCATCAAAATATCTACTCTCGAGCACTCATATTGTTAAATGCAAATCCTTTAAAACGTGGTAGAGTGTTGTACAGCTCTGCATTATTGCAGCCGCTGCTCGCACACACCGAGGGCATTGTCATATCAGTGGGTATATGAAGATTTGACTTGACATTCATCTTAACTTTAGCACAAATGTTCTCAGTAGAAATGAGCATAGGCGAATAAGGACCCAGACGCAAAACTGTTGCATCTCCTGCCGAATGCTCCACCACTGTTGCGCCTATGTTCTAATGATTTGGAGCGTTATTGCAATCTATGCATAACTTAGTCTCGTGCATTATTGTATCTTTCTTGTCAACGCTCTACGACCATTCCAGCCCAATTACCACATGTATTGGTAGTGAATGATCCCCTCCTACGAAATATTATCATTTTATTTTTAAATTTTCTCATTATAAATTTATATCTTCTCATTATCAATTTTTATTTTCTCAATAAGAAATTCTACTTCTCATTGTCAATTAACAGATTGCCATTATCATCTTATATTTTTTCAATATGAATTTACAATTCTCAATATCCATTTATATATTCTCAATATAATTTTACACATTCTCATTATGATATTTTACTTTTTCATTATGATTTTACACTTTCTCATTTTGAACTTGAAAAGATGTAGTGCTTCAGAATATAAAATCATAACATTATGCGAAGTATTAACGGCGCGACTCTCTGGACGGAAAAACAGAAAGACGACAGAAGCGCGACCAGTCCACGAGGAGGTAGCAGAAGTACAACTCCTGATTTAGTTGACAATTTTTCTCAAGTCTTATTCTGATCATCATCATCAGTTTCATCTTTTGTCATAGTTACAACTCTATCATAAGCATAATTAGTTCTAATTTATTTTTCCAGTGCTTTTAGGAAAAACAGTGTAATAAAAGGCAAAAGTGAATTGAAAATTGTTTTTCCTTTAAATTTTTGTGGACGAACCCAAGATAGGTACCGACAGCTGTCCCCAGATTAACGGCAAAAAAGGTTTCAAAATTTTTTCGACTTTTTCTCTTACATGTTTATGTTTATATAGGCTAAAGGGGCATGTTGTGAAAGTGCGATAAAGCTACGGAATATAAAGCAAAATAAAACTAATATTAACTTACATGGTTTTTTATCTCTTATTTAAGAAATCCTTTATAAAAAGCTTTAAATTTTATTTATAGCATTTTTTTGCTAACTGGCTAAGAAGGCTATAAGATGCAGTAGCTAGACTCTATTATTATTATTATTTTTCAACATATTTGGATTTCATCTATATTTTTCGAACTTTTCAATATTTTTACATTTCATCAACATTTTAAGGCTTTTGCACCATTTTTCATTTCATAACAATTTTTCAACTCCTTCAATACTTAACGATTTCATCAGCATCTTTCGATTTCATAAACATTTTTCTACTTCTTTAATATTTTTCAATAATTTCATCTAAATTTTTTTGTTTTATTGACTTTTGCAACATTTTGCGATTTCATTAACATTTTTTGATTTCATGAGCATTCGACATTTTTCAAATTCTTCATTATTTTTAAGACTTTTGAAACTATTATGATTTAATCAACATATTTCGAATTTTTCAAGATTTTTCGATTTTTTCAATATTTTTCGATTTCATCAATATTTTCAAACGTTTTCAACAAATACCTTTTCTATCATGGTACTGACGCTAGTTAATTATTTTCGTTAATGAACTAAGGATTCTTCAATTAACTTGCACGTTACTTTGTTTAATAAACCGAATTTGCTTTATGCAAAATTATTGTTTAATTGGTGTGTGAATTGGCTTAAGGTTTTCATTTTGGATTGCTCTATTTAATAACTGCATACCACATTGCACCGAAAGGACTTAAAGGAATTATATACTCAAAGCTGCATTTAATAAAGATAAATTAACTGAATTTAAGCAACCATTTAATCACTTTAAGACAAAAAGCCATTCACAGCTATTTCTATACTTAACCCCATTTGTGCTCTTATTAAAGCGCAACACTTTTTTCAATTAAAAAAATGAGCACAGCAAAAATATCAAAAATTTTCCAAAAATCATTTAAAATCAAAGCGTAAAATTGTGCCAATTAGAAAAAGTTTGCTATGAAAATGAACGCATGAAAATGAAATGAAAATTCAAAGCAACATTGACAACAGCGAGATGACAATGGCATGTGCGTTATCCTTTTTGCGCGCTGTTAGCGACGTTGGCTTTTTTTGTGAGATTTTTTGAAAAAAAAAAAAAAAAATCTTTTATTTTACATGCTGCTTAATAGCACACATTACGCTTTAATTAAGCACGTTTGTATGTGTGTGTCTATGAGTGTGTTTGTGTGTGTGTGTGAGCTTGTTTGGGTGCATGCAAGTGTCAAATGACACACTTATGCTGTTGAAGTCTCTACGTACATATGGAGCACTGGTGCAATTAAAACAAGGCAATGAGCACAATAATCATAAAAATAATAATAAAGAAATGTGTGGCATTAATTTTGCTCCCCCTCCTTCCGCCTTTGAAGTGTCGCTGCTATTTTGTTTTTTCATGCACCGTTTTTATGAGTACTTAAGGAGGATGTTGCCAAAAAAAGGGAACGCTATGAAAACGTATTCAAATTTGCAGCTTTGTCTGTTTGTGTTGGCTTTGTTTGCAGATAATGACGCTGTTACCAATTTCAATTGTTTTTCATTACAGTGGTAAAAAGTATTGGAACCAATGAGTTCTCCCCTAGATAACTCCATATTTGAAAGGGAGTGTTCATATATAAATAGATGTAATTTTCATATGGAAAGAAATTTTACGCTTATATATCGTAAAAGTTTATAACTCAAGTTGCCAACTTTTTACGAGACAATGATTTTCGAAATCTGCTTATTAGACTCCATCTTGTGTCAAATTTTGGTACCTCTAGCTTGAAATTTGAAGACCTTGGAGCAATTTTTAAAGTTACAACCTAAGTATATTTTATTTAGGTCTCCATGCAAAAACTTGGCAACTTAAGTTGATAACTTATGCACGGGACAAAAATGACAAATTGCGTTGGTTACTTAACTTACGAAGTAATTAGTTAAATTTTCTAGTAAAATCAGTGGTTGTAAGTCCTACATACCAACTTAATGTCCGTAAAATATTTTTAATGCTAGTTGGCAAGGTAAGTTACCAACTTTTCTCATGGAACTGAAAGAGAACATTAGTTGGTAACTTGAGTTACAACTCATATGCATTCATTTTATCCAAATTATAAGTTGAAATTGTTAATATCTCTGTAAAACAATTTGGAATAGTGGCAACGATTTAATAGTCGACAAAACCTTTATTTTGTCTACAGATTTCAAAAGTATTTATTCAATTTTTGTTTTCAGTTTTCTTGTTTTAACGAAAACAATACAAAAATGATCATAACTAAAAACTACGATTATCGAGTTACCAACTTTTACGTTGGACGTATCGATATGCATATAGGTAAAGTAACTATCGCAGGGGAAAAATATGGTATTTATTCCACAATCTCAAAAGAAGAAGACTCTTTCCATCAACTGAATAACGGCTACCATAAAAGGTTCTTAAAAGATACAGAATAGTACACTGGAATTTTACCGCTAAAAGTCCATAAAATCCAAAATATCGGTAAAAGTCTAAAAGTATAGAAAAATATTGAAAAACATCTAAAATATAAGTAAGGGTCTAGAAATGTCGAAAAAAATTCTTAGTATAGGCAAAAGTCCAAAGTATTGGAAAACATAGAAAAGATTGGTAAAAGTTCAAGTAGGTATAGGTATCGAAAACTTTCAAAATGTCGGTTAAATTCATCAAAGAATCATTGAAGAAATTGGTAAAAGTCGAAGTGTATCAAAAATCATCCAAAAATCGTTGAAAGGTTAGTAGTATCGAAAAATATTGAATAACATCTAACATATCAGTAAAAACCCAAAAATATTGAAAGAAATCCAAAGTAGATATCGGTAAAAATCCAAAATATATTATCGAAAAACATTAAAATCATCGAAGAATTCGGTAGAAGTCGAAGTGTATCAAAGATCATCCAAAATATTGTTGGAAATCCAAAAATGTTGAAAAGCATCTAAAACAAAATGTTCAATGGTATCGAAAAATATTGAAAAACATCTAAAACATCGGTCAAAGTCCAAGTTTGCTTTGTAACCATGACGTGTAAGTAACTGCATATACTTAAAATCATATCGTTTTTAAATGGAACTTGAAGATCAGATAACTTGAGTCTGATGTAATACATAATTTAAATATTGAACTTATTCTCTTCAAATATCCTGGCTTCAAATAATATTGCGTTTAAGAAATAGCTGCTTGAATATTAGCTCAATATAAACTATATTTGTTCGCCTTGTAACCATGACGTATAAGTGATCACTAATTCATATACTTTATATATTATTTCATCTTACTAGATTTTTATGATCCGATAACTTGATTTTGATGTAACGTAAAATTTTAATATGTAACTTATTTTCTTGACAATAGTTTACCTTAGAATAATTTTGATTTTAGGGAATGGCCGCTAATATATTAGCTTTATACATAAAATTTTTGATCAGCCTATAAAATATAGCAATAACTAGGACGAAATATTCAGTCAAATCATAGAATGTTTACCGAAAAAAATCAGCTTTGGAAGGTAGTATCAGGTTTATCCTTTTTAAAAAAAGGTTTCTAATGATAACACTAGCCTTACAGTTTTAGCTCTGGTTGCAAAATTTTCAACAGAATTTTCACCCAAAATATTTAATAAAAAATCTTGAATATATTTTCAATACTTCATAAGAGCTTAAGAAAATATTGTCCAAACTGCGTTATATTTTTTGATTAAAATATAGCAGAAACACTGAAAAAATACGCCATAAATAATTAAAAGACAACGAAAAAAGTTTTGCTGAAGAATCAGAAATGAAATGGAAAAGAGCATTAAATTTTCAAAAAGTAAATGACGTATTTTATGTTCTGAATTTCAGTTTTTCTTCCTCAATAGCTAAAAAACATGCTGCAGCGCTTAGTCGTAAGTAGAAATGCCCATATGTTGTATTCCATTTTTGCAAAAAAGTCCACACTCACACTCAAGCAATTTTTTTTTGTGCCATTTATTCAATCATTTGTTTTGCAATTTGGATTTTTCACAGGAAAATTGCTGTTCCCTTTTTTTTTGGTTTGATTTTGGGAAATGCTTGTTCAACGATATGCTGCCAGTTTTTTGTCAAACGACTACGAAAAACCTTTAGACTGTTTTCCGTTCATGTAACTCGCCATACCAGAGAGGACATATTGAATATGCGACGGTGTATATTGGGAAAAAATATACAAACTGTATATGGTCAGTAAAAAATTTGAAAAGAGGAAAAGCCGAAAACAACATTTTGATACGCAAAAGCGCGACAAAAATCCTCTTTTTAACACAATTTGCAGGGACATCAAGACTGAATGACATGAAGTGCTTTTGAGTTGAAACAAAAAAAAAAAAAAAAAAATGTGCAAATGTGTGCGCGAGCCATTTTGAGAGACAACAAGCGCTATTAAAGTAACAACAAAAAAAAAAACGATTGCTTACCGTGGTTACATCTTGCAATTCTAAGGTTTTTTTGAGACAACATTTTGTTTTATAACGGTTTTCTACGAAAATGCTGCCTAAAACTATGCAGCAACTATGCGACACATTTGATGCTGTTAGCTGTATTTAGCGCTTGAATATTTTAACTTGCATACTTTGAGGGGTTGCACTAAATTTAATTACGCATACGAGCAAAAGTGAAACTAAATTTTTTCTCATGATTCTCTTCACTTTCATTTCGAAATTTTCATGAATTTTTTTTATTATTTAAACTTTCAAGTCTTTTCAAATTCAGCTTTTACACCATTACATCAGCTGTTACTTAATTAATATACTTTCATTTTGGTACATAATACCCATTTTTTTTCATCTAACTCTTGCTATTGAATACCACTTTGCCGTTCCATTTAAGCTACATTTTCAATTTTCCCATTCGCGCTCAATTGTCCTTTTTTGTTCGCAGCCATTTACGCCAATCAGCCTCGGATTAATAAATTTTTACATCCTGACAAAAGGATAACGTAATCAATTTGCAATTGATTTTATTCTCTTTTTTTTGTGCAACATTTTTTTATTATTTTATTTTGTATTTTTTTATACGTAGATATGCTTTTTTCAACGTATGTAGCACTTTCAGTTTACTTGTGTTTGATACAAAATAACTCAAATCTCTTTGTATGTATACGTATCTATTGCATACGTATTTAAAGCCATTCGTGCGTAATTGTATTCATTTATTGCTGAAGTGTGCGTAGGAGGTGGGGGTTATAAGTGTGGTATTTTGTGACCCTCGATGTTGGTCGGTCATAGAATTTCTAATTGAAAAGTTTTTTAATTAAGAGTACTCCAATTACTCTCTCACAAAGTGTGTTCTTCAAAGCGTTAAGAGAAATTTTATCGATTATAAATATGAATTTTGTATATATAAAAACGTAGGGTACATTGAATTCCAAATAAAATAAACCAACAAAACATTTAGGAAAAGAAAACTGTTTCTGAAACTGCTTGATCGGACATCAATTTGTTTTTTATAAATAAATATGACGTATGAGTGTTATTTAGCTCATTAAATAAGTATAACAACAAACTAATGAAAACATATTTTTTTCTAGTCTGCCATTACTAATGCATGGAACTGTGAAGGTGGATGATATTTCAATGATCCAAATGGAAAAATTAAAAGTCAAAATTAATTGGGCCAGAAAAATGTTTCACCATTTTTACTTTAAAATTCTAGTAAAAATTATTTTTTTTTTTTCACTTACTAGTTCATGAAGAAAAATGTGTCAAATAATTTTTACTCCACTCGAGTATTAAAAAAAGTAAAATAATTAACCCTAATTTCAAAAACAAATTACCTTACCTTATATTTTTACTTTCAAAAAAACTTGATTCGGCCAATCGAAAGCAGCAAGCAGGATTCCGGCAAAACAGGTCATGCGTGGATCAAATCAACACCCTCAGAATAATTGTCGAACAATCATGCGAGTGGCGTGCTGCACTTCAACTTGTCTTCGTTGACTATAGCACTGCCTTCGACAGTGTCTCCCGAGAAAACATCTGGACGTCACTGCAACGAAGAGGTATTGCCGCAAAGGCCATAAACTTAGTACGTGCACAATATGAAGGCTTTAAATGCAGTGTGTTACACAACGGGTTGTTGTCACCGACATTCACCACTAATTCAGGCGTACGGCAAGGGTGTTTACTATCACCATCACTCTTCCTTATCGTTCTTGATGATATCCTAGATAAAGCTCTTAATAAGGCCAAAAGGGGTATTCAATGGAACTTTACCGAACATCTGGAAGATCTCGACTACGCTGACGACATCTGCCTCTTATCGTCCAAACATTCAGATATGCAAAGCAAAATTGAAGACCTTGTCTTGGAATCACAAAAGGCCGGCCTAAAAATCAACGTATCCAAGACTAAAAGCATGAAGCTAAACGCAAGCAATGACATGACGTTTAAAGCTGGCAGTGATGACATCGGAAACGTCGATAGCTTCACGTATCTAGGCAGCATTATCTCCATGGATGGTGGAGCAAAAGAGGATATCAACTCAAGAGTAGCAAAAGCAAAAGGCGCGTTTGCTCAACTGAACAAAATATGGTCTTCATCCGTTATATCCACCAAAACGAGAGTGCGCATTTTTGATTCGAATGTGAAATCGGTTTTGTTATATGGGTGCGAAACATGGCTTGTTACTGAACAACTAACAAACAAGCTGCAAGTATTCGTCAACAAATGCTTAAGGCGTATACTAAAGGATTGGTGGCCTCGCACTATATCAAATACCGAGCTACATCAAAAATGCAAACAGAAGGCAATAGCAAACGAAATCAAGCTGCGCAAATGGGGATGGATTGGTCACACTCTCCGGAAACCACACAGCGAAGTTTGTCGCCAGGCCCTTGAGTGAAATCCACAAGGCAGTAGAGGACGTGGTAGACCCAAAACCAACTGGAAAAGGTCGTTGGAAAAGGAAATCCAAGAATCGCTTACCCTGCTCAGAAGCACTTTCGTCAGTACTTTTGATGGAACTGAGAGCAAGGTGATGCCTCTATAGTTTCGGCACTCGCTTAGGTCACCTTTTTTCGGTAATTTGACTAACATGCCATGTAGCCAATCTTCTGGCAAACGCTCTTCACTCCAGATTTTGTTGAGCACAGGATGGAGAATTTTAGCTGATGTTACGGGGCATGCCTTTAGCAGTTCAGCTGTTATTTGATCTATACCGGCGGCCTTGTTGTTTTTCATGCTTTGGATAGCTTTCACAATTTCATCAATTGTAGGCGGCGGTGTTTGTATTCGACTACTACTGCGAGTCATTGCGGCAGTTGTAGTTGGTGATTCTGGTTGCAGGGATGTGGTAGACATGGGATTTAGTATATCGCAAAAATACTCTTTCCATCTGTTTAGTTGGTCGTCTGCAGATGTTAAGAGATTTCCGTTTTTGTCTTTGATAGGGCGGCTCTGTTGGAGTTTTCTGCCTGATAATCTGCGGGTGATATCGTAAAGCTGCCTGAGATTTTGAGCATTTGCAGCGCTTTCGGCTTCGCTCGCGAGGTCGTTATACATTCTTCTTTTGTCTTGTCTGCACGATCGCCTGACTTCTTTATTGAGAGAGTTAAAGACCTTTTCGGCGACGTTCTTTTGCGCTCTAGTTTTAGCGTCGTCTCTCAGTTTTTTCGCGCTTCTTCTTTTTTCGACAAGACCCCACGTTTCCTCGCTCATCCAGTGCTTCTTGTTCGAGGGTCGAAACCCAAGTATTTTTTCACTGGAGTTTAAGAACGCCTCTTTAGCGGCCCTCCATGATGTTTCAATACTTCCACCACAATCGAACGGAACTGTTTTAAGTTCTTCTACGAAAGATCTGCGTACCTCATCGTTCTTAAGCTTAAGCACGTCGAATTTTTTTGCTACAGATTGTTCGCTGGGACGTTTATTAGCGGCAAGTTTTAGTCGAATGACCGCGACGAGAAGATGGTGGTCGGAGCCTATGTCAGCGGCCCTCTTTACTCGTACGTCCAGAAGACTCCCTCTCCATTTTCTGCTAATGCAGAAGTGGTCGATTTGGTTTTCAGTGGTGTTGTTTGGAGACACCCAAGTAGCTTTATGGCATTTTTTGTGTGGGAATAGCGTACCCCCAACGACAAGACCGGCTGTATTGCAGGCGTCAATGAGAAGCTCTCCATTGTCGTTTCTCGCACCCAAGCCATGTCTTCCAATCACGTGCTCTAGGTTAAGGTTTTTTGAGCCTACTTTGGCATTCAAATCGCCCATAACCATTATGATGTCGTTCTTGTGAGCACTGTTTATTGCTGCAGCGAGCTGGCTGTAGAATTCATCTTTGGTTTCTCTCTCTGCCAACTCTGTGGGCGCGTATGCTTGGAAGATGGTAATATTTCTTGCGGGGGTTCGAAATCTGCACCAAATGAGTCTTTCGTTTACAGGTTTCCATTCCATTACTGCCTTTACTGCAGTTTTACTTAGCAAAAATCCAACTCCATCCCTGTGGATGTCATCTTGCGATCTACCGGAGTATAGAAATTTTTCGCCGTCAGGAAGTACATATTCGCCGGCACCGTTCCATCTACACTCGCTTAATCCCAATATCTCAAGGTTGAATTATACCAGTTTTTTATAGTGTTATAAGATGTTGCTTTATTACCATACAAAGATTTAAGTTCATTGATGCACTCTTGTCGTGATAGTCCACGTTGAAAGTTGTGAAAAATGTTTGCACGAAAATGTTCACGAGTTAATTCCATTTTTTTGCAAAATTGATTTTTTCAAGTCACTGTAAACAACACAAATGATGGTCGTAAGTCAAAACGTTCTGAGTACGTTTATGCTAAAAAATATCAAACTTACCTGTAAGTGAAAATTACTAAGTCTGTAGGTTATGCGAAAATATTTTTAAAATTTTTAACTTTTTTTATTGTTAAATTATTCATGAAAAAACGAGTTATAGGTCAGTTCGAAAGTTCTAAAATTACTGGCTAAAGTCAATCGTTGCTCCCAGAACCAAATTTGGTTTAAGCCAAAGTTTTCTTGTTAAAGTTATAATTCTTACAAAGAATGTGTAACCAAAAAGTGTCGCTCAAACCTAGTTTTGGAGATATGGTCATCGGAAGATCGGGATATAGCTTTTATAAAAACCAATTTAAGTTCTGAATCCCTTGATTGATTTTAAAAATATTGCTTTCATATGGGAGATATTTTAACTGGCTACAAATTTATATTGCAAAAGTTTTAAGTCCAAGTTATGGTTTTCAAGATATGGTGATTTTGTTATAATTTTGACCAGTTTTTTTTTTTAAAAAAGTTATTATAAATTAAAAAAATCCTTTTTTAACCTACAGCTATAGTAAACAAATACGGAAGCCTTATCTATTTTCCATCATTAAATATGCCATTTGTAGCTGAATTTGCATCATTAGGGCATTTTTTTTATAGAAAAACAAAACTTTAACTAAAGAAATTTTCATGAAATTTAGCAAATATTACAACAACAACACCAGCACTAGCAAAAATAACAACAGCACCACCACTAACAACAACGTCTCAAAGGGACCATCCAATTGGGAGGCGAGGAATATCTGTCAGAAGCAGAAAACGATGATGATGATAATGTTGTAGATGAAGACATCCTATAAAATTAAATAAAAATTTAAATTCTTCCATTTCAGAACTTATCCTGTTTTCATAAAAGCTATATGCCGATCTTCCGATTGCTATATCTCCGAAACCAGGTCTGAGCGACACTTTTTGTTTTTGTTGTTGTGTTTGAAATTAATTCTCCAAGCCATATTTTGGCAACAAAAAAAAACTTGGCTTTGGGAGCAACGCTTGACTTGTTCCAAATTACTAAAACACTTATTTAGAATTCTATTAAAATTTACTAGAAATAAAGCATTCCAACTCTTTTTTTTTCTCCGTGTACTTACATCTTGAGCGTATACGATACACCTGAATAGAATGTTTCCTGCACCTTAAGTCAAGAACAACTCGGATCACCTGATCTTATAGAGAAGAATGGTTAACCAAGTTCAAATTACGCGATCGCAAAGTATCCAAAGAAAGTCAGCGAAGTCTTATTTTAAAGTTTTCTTTTTCCAAGTTATTGCACTGCGTGATTAAAGTCCGACATAAAACAGAGAGCTAAAATTTTTCAAATTTGCTTAATTGTAATATTTGATACAAAAGATAAAACTTAAGTTGATGGCCACTCAAAAACCAGCTTTGTAAATGTAGTAATTTCCAATTTCGGTAAACATGACGTATGAGTGACAATTTTTGAATGACTACATATTAACTACGCTTTTGAGATGGAATTTTATTTAGTAGTCTTGTTTCTTATTATAAGTAATTAATTTCATTTTTGTCTAATAAAAAACATTCTTTATCAGCGCTTTTTAAGAGGCATAGATAGAAATGCAATATTTTTACTTGATCTGCAGAAGTTCCGAGCGATCAATTGTCTTTCAAGCATCGATCTCGCTGCTTTAAGTCTCAAGCAGAAAAGCAGCATTTTGGTGAACTATAGCGTAAAAGTCTATACAAACACACAAATAAGGCTTACAGTTTTTCCACTTTTCGTAATTGAAAATGTTAGCAATTTATAAAATACGCAGTAAAAACAAACAGAAGAGGAAAATCATCAAAAATTACTGAAGGAGCAAAGAAAGTAGTTATAACACAAAAAAAAAGATGCTTTGCTGATTGGAAAAATAAAAATAAATTCGAAGAGGAAAAAAAATTGATTTCTAAGTATAACTGAACACACATACATGTATACGCAGAAATACACGCAGAAAAAAAAATTTACAATATCAGCAATTACCTGCTGCATGCCGCAAGAAGCAGCAAAAAAAAAATAAAAAATTCAATTCAAAATCTAAAAAAAAGTACCAAAATTGAGGTCAAGCGCAGTTGGTAATAAATTTTCAACCACACCTACATTTCCGCAATCTAAATTGTGGACAACAATTGAGAGAAAAGAGAGCAGAAAAGGACGCAATTTGAAAATTAAATTGAAACTTATTGAAGCGCGTTGTTTTTTTTTTTTTTTTTCTCTGAACAGGAAGTAGGCGTGCATTGGGCGCCTTACACAATTAGCGTAGAGTTCAAATTATTTTTTCCGTTCCTCTTTTCGCTTCTTTTCTTACTGACAACAAAAGCAGCTCAAAATAATGCCAAGTTAAAGGAAAAAAAAACGAAATTTTAACATTTTAATGTCTACTTAAGGGCGCTGTAGCAAAATCACCATTTACGCTGTGCGCTAAAATGATATCGGTGTGAAAAAACGCAAAATAATTGAAGAGATACGGTAAATATTGATTGATGGCATATACCTTGTGCCGAAATGTTGTAAAGGTTGTTTGTGGAGGTGTTGGTTTTTTTTTTTCTCTTTTTTGTTTGTGTTTGTATTTAATGTAAATTAATGAGAAAAGCCGCTTATGTAATGGCAGGAAGTGGAAAAAATTTACTTAACTGAAAACAAGTTTAATTTGGAAATTATTTATAGAAATTGGAACTAAAGTTAAAAAAGGACTTGAAAAATTTTTGTTTAAGTATATATACTAACAAGTGCCAGTTACTTATAATAGTTTTTTTTTTTGCTTTCAGGCTAACAAACTTGTGTAACATGGTATAGTCAGAAAACTTTACCAATGTTATGTTATTCTTGTGTTAAATATAACTCTCATATCAAATTTTATTTAACCCAATCCACGCCAGTGATGCCATACGGCACAGTTTAAACGCATTACCCGAATGTTCACCAAAATCATTTTGTAACTTTTTCGCGCAGGAAACTACAAACCGATTTTGATATTCTTGGTCCTGAAAGTTGCGCTGCTTATCGTCCTTTAACGTAAAGTAATAATCATAAAAAGATCTTAAGTTGTGGATGCAAAACACACTGTGAAACAAAAATACCCAAAATTAGAACCAAGTACCTATGTAAGAATTATCATATCTCGCACAATTTCAATTCGATTTCCATTCTAAGGACCATGTTTAGAAGCTTTTAGTTTTTTCATTAGTTTCAAATCAAATTTTTGGGTATATTTTAAAACCAAATAAGAGGTCACTTTTTCATGAAACACAATTATTTTTAACAAATTTCGGCCTCTAGCGGAAAACCGTTTTCTTTTGGAATCAAGATTTCAAAACAAAACTATAGGGAAGCAGATTTCCTATATTTATTGAGCTCTAAAGTTTTTGTGTGTCTCTTGTATCTTGAGTTATAGGAAAAAAACCGTTTTTGGAACCAAAAAATTTCAACTTCTTCCGAAACTTCCAAAGGGCAAAATTCACTGTAGAGCAATGAGAGAAAAACAAAAGATGTAGAAAATAATTCTTTTTAAAGATTTAAGAAGAATAACTACCAATTGTTTCGTGGTTTTTGAGATAAAATAAAAAAAACTGCGAAAAAACAATGATTTTTGTCGTTTAGACCTTCATTCAAGCCCTGGGCGGGTCATCTTTTCGGGGGTTTTGACCAAAACTAAGTATGCAGTTTTTAGTTTAAAATCTTAATCTATATATGATAATTTTTGATGCACTAATTTTTTTTGAATTTTGCTGCACCTTAATGCATACGTGCAAAAAATAGAATTTCAAATAAAACTCAAAGTAAATTTTTTGCTAAGAGGTTCCCGCCAGTGATGCCATATGGCATCAGCGCACCATGGAAAAATGAGGCGTGGTCGCTGAAAAAGATAACCGGATTTGAACTCAGGAATCTTCTTTTACCCCCCAAACAAAAATTCACCATCAAATTCAAAAAAATATGTGCTGGCGGGGAATGGGTTAAAAAATTAAAGTGCGTTATAATGAGTTATAATTCTATCAGTCACGCGCAATATAATTTATAAGTAAACAAGATTTTAGTCAAAAAATTGAAAACAAGAATTTTTATTTGAACTAAAATATCTTTAAGATAATATACTAATAACTCAGCCTTTATTTTAAATAATATCGATTTAGAAATGCTATGGTTAAAAAACCTTGTTACTGTAAATGTTTTAAATTTTTTTATTAAATATCACTCATACGTCATGTTTACTAAAAGAAAACCTGAGCTTAATAGGCTGATTTTTACTGGCCAAGAGCAAACTTTATTACTAACTAAAAGAAACAATGCAGTCGGAAAAAGAATAATAATATTTTTCTGTAAGATATATCGGAGCCGAATTACATTGGCTTGGAAAATTATTTGCAAAAATGTTCACTCTATTGCAAATATCACTCACTTGTCATATAGCCCTACTAATATTATAATATAAGCTTGCGTTTGGAGCTGGTATATAAAATCCAAAGCCAAGTCAGATCTTAAGCTTATTGTATGCAAGTGTATATCGATTTCAAGTAATCTTGAAGTAAATACTTGAGCAAGGGTACTAGTTCAACTGAATCTGCCAAACATACTAACAATAACCTCAATATGGTCTTTGAGCTTGGTGGAAGAAATAAAGATTCACAGCCAGTTTTTCGGTATGGGTAAATGTTACCCCGGATGGCCGTAGGGACATAGTAAAAACTACCAACTAGACGAGACAACAATGTCCTTCTTAGTGTAGCCATATTTTACTATCCAAAGTATTTTCTAGTATAACTACCAAACATGCTGGCGAATTCACAAATCAGCAAGTCCTTGTTTGCAGTCAATGTGAAACTTAATCGACCCGTATACAATGTATATATGATTGAGTGATTTAGCACAAACTTTAAGAATGTCCTGGTTTTGAGAGTAAAAATCCATCCCGAAAGGTTTAAACAAATTGTTTTGTTACTTAAAAAAGTTGAAACTCATACGTCATGGATAGCAAAATTCAAACTCACTTTAATAGATTCGTTTTTGCGCGGCCATTAACTAAATTTTGAAGCATGTACTACTGCTGAGCGAATAGGAAAAAATTGACACTCTATTTAGTATCACACTTAGATTATAAGTGTTTATTAATCTAAACTACGAAAAAAAAAATCCTAAATATATATGAACAATTAATCGTTTGCTTCAAAAATGTTAAAAATTTAACCATTTTTGAAAGCCTTTTGGATGAATTCTTTGTTGGTAACATCTTTTGTTATTTAAGAAACCCGTTTATTATATTTAATATATACAGGGTGATTAAGAATCGTTAAAATAACGGGAAATGTAAGATACCTCAAACTGAACAACTTTTTTTTTGTTGCATTTTTCGAAATTCGCAAAATCAAAGTAGTTATTGGAGTAAGTACATAATGGGACAAAAGTATTGTAATATGTAATATGAGTTGGCCGATATTTTGTTGAAATTGCAAAAATTGGGATTTGTTTTCTTAAAAAGTTTACTTATATACTTGGCATTAAAATGTTTAAATGATATCGGTCAAATGAACGATTATTATAACTTAAACTGGATATAACATTAGGTTTTGGTACTTTCAAACAAAAAAAAAATTGGTTTGTTTGTAAGTGCGTTAAGAGGCCAAATAAAAGCCATAATAATCATTTATTTTAATTAAAAAGTAATTTTTCTCTTAAGATGGGTCAATTTTAATGCAAAAGCATGTGAGAGTTAAAGTACGCCAAATTTTAAGTCACTCATACCACATGTTAAACAAAAATGGTCAATTAAATTTCTTATTTAAACAAAAATTTCTTAAGTAAAAATATTTTATTTGAAAATTAAATTTTAACGCACTTCTGCTTCAAAATGCTGCAAAGCGCAGTAAACTACCAAGGACTTTAACATAACTTTGAGCATTGATTCAGTTTGTGCAATGCAAAAAAGTTTAACTAAACAAAGAAATTCAAAAGAAATTTTGAAAAAAAAAATACGGAAGAAAACAGAAATATAATGAAAAGAAAAGTTTATTAAGCCGCTTTAAAGCAAAGCATGTCCGACAATTGACAACTGACGCAAGAAGAAGCAAAAGAAAATGTAAGGAAAATAAGGACAAAAACACAAAGCTCCATGAAAATTGCAAGGAATAAAAAAAACGCAAAATAAATAAAACTTGAAGTAGGTTTATTTGTGAATGTCAAAGGAAGAGAGCTAAATGAAGAAAATAGAAAAAATTCAGATAAATATTTGCATTTAGTTAATTTAATGTCAAGGAAAAAACTGAAATAAGAGAATTGTGTAGTGGAAGTTGTTCAAAATTTAATAAGAAAGGATAACAAGAGCTTTGTGTTTGTGAAAGTGAATTTTTTTAAAAGAGGAATTTCATTTTTTTGAGTAGAATTTAATATAAAATTTTAAAGCGTGGATTTTAAGCAACTGCAGTTTTTAACCAACTCATGTGAAAGTCACATCAGTTAACACTCTGCAAACAACCAACACCCAGCCAACAGAGAAAGAAGTAAAAAACAGTTAACGGAAACGCCAACGGAAACGAATCACGTGTGCATGTAAACACGCTAACTGCAGCAATTAGCAACAAAGCACACGTTAAGCAAATAACAACACTGTAAATAAGAAGAGAAAGAGAGAAAAAATAACAAAAAACAACAACTGAAAATATTAGCACTTGTTTGCACAACAACAACAACAACAATAGCGTAAGATTTCATGTTGTTGCCTTTTGTTTGCTCATCTTATAAATTTTTAAACAGCAGCTTCATTTAAGCCTCGAACGTGCCAGGCACCGTGCAACACATCACACACACACACGCAAACACACACTCAGACACATTGAAAAAACAACATTGTGGAAATAAAGGCTTATGAGTGCATGTCTGGTTGTGTTAGTTGCAAGCACACACATACACACGCACACTCATATGTGTGAATGCATTTCTTTTTCAATTTATCTTTGCATTTAGTAAACGCTGTTGCTGCAGCTGCATTTGAAGTTGCTGTTGTTTGTAAAACGCTTTTTCTGCTGCGCTTCTTCTCGCTCGTTCATTTTTCTTTTCATCATTTTCAATTTCTTTTTGTACGCGCCTTGAAGTATGCTACAGGTTTTTCTTTTCATATCTATTGTTTGCTTTTGTAATTACAGTGATTTGTGATTTAGCGTCAACTTTAGCAGCGTTATTGCCGTCATTGTGCACGCTTTTGCCATTGTATATGCTCGTAATTGTGTGAAAAATTGTATTGCGTGCAATTAGGCGCACAATTAGATATTAAATTAATTTTGTATATGCTGTTGCCGTGCATGTTGTGATTTGTGTGGGAATATGTGGGCTAATTTTTTAAAATTCAATGTTGCATTGCTTAGGAGCAGTATTTTTTATATAAAAAATTGTGGCATAATCTTAGGTGCTTATTTCTTTTACTGTAATACGGATATTATCTTTGAAAATATTTGACGGACATGAATTTGAATTGACATCGTGCCAAGTAACATCGAAGGGAAAAATCGGTGGTGTCACGTCCTTAAAAAAATTTTATATCTCTGAAACTATTTAACGCATAAAGACAAAATTTGGTACGTATATAAATTGCACTGGGACAGATTAACATTCCTTGGTTTACTTTAATTAGAGATGCCCCGCCCTCTGCGCAAGAGAATGTGTAGCAGCGCACACCGAGAAATGCTAGTTTAAAACGGGAAATGCCAGAGTTTTAAACAAAATTTTTTAAGATTTTAATTTTGAAAATAATTTTTTTCAGTTTTGATACCACATATTAGTTAAGAGCTAATGCGTTTTCAAATCTATCGAATTTGCCTCTCATTATATGAAACTTTCTATTGCGGCCGATCTTAAATTCAAGGCATTACAGTGTCATTTGTATAGTACCAAATAACATGTCGTATGATGAACAATTAATTACAACTACAATTACAACTTACACCCAGAATTATAAAGTCATTGATTTAATAAACTTGCTTAATTATTCATGAAAAAGCCACACAGTAGAATACACATGCAGACAAACTGCCGCAATCTTCACGCATATTTAACATAATTTGTAAATTTTTTATATGATCAATTTTTACCTCTCCATAAAACAGAAAAACCCAAAATATGAATAAGAAAATATGTTACAAAATCATATTTTTCAGTAACAACGCGTGAAGCCAAATCAAATTTTCTTGAAAATTGACATAACACAAAGATGATGATGATGACAAAAAACAGAAAAATTTGTTACCGCTGCATTATCAGGAAAATCAGCAGCAGCAATAACGAAATATGCGCGAGGAAAACAGCAGCCAACAGTAAAAAATAATAAAACATAAAAAACAAAGCAAATAAGAAGAAAAATCAAAAAAAAAAAAAAACCCAAAAAAAAAGACAGAGCTTTTTGCGAAGAAACACATGCAAACAAGCGCCACAAAGTATGCTACAGCAAAATAAAGAAAAAAATGACAAACAGTTGCAGACAAACAGTGCCACATTCGCAGGAAGGAAGCAGCTGGAAAACGCACTCGGAAGCGCTGCTTTCGAAATTTACAAAAAATGTCAAACAAAAAAAAAAAAAAAAAACACCGAACTTGGGTGACATAAAAAACAGCGCAGCGTGGTGGGGTGGCAACACGAGTTGACTGATGGATTTGGTAAAAACAAAAAAAAAAAAAAAAACACAAAAAATTAGAAGGACAATGAAGAGTAAAAAAGTATAAAGAAAAAAGTTTTTTTACTGATTTCTGCATTGTTTTTTTTATCTTTTCTTTTTTAAATTCTATTTTTCGATTGTCATTTGACTCACTTACACTGCAAGAAAAAATCATAGCCCAAGTAGAAAAATCACTAGAAATTAAAACGAAAATTCAATTATAAAAAAAAAGAGAAATATTCCCAAGTTGGGCGCCAAACGTAACAACAGATATTTTATATAGAAAAATCACGAGAAATTAAATCACAAGCTGAAAAACCTTACAATCTTTAGCTTAGTTGAGGCAAAAAATACTATCAAGAACCGCTGAATGACCCTCGATGACATCTTGAAGTGTGAAACTGGTGTTTGCTAAAGATTTTCAGCTTACTCCACAAAAATATTTAATTTTAATTGACGGCCGCTCTTATACATACAATATCTACAATTTTAACATATAAGTTAAGAGTCAACATGTCGTATGATGAACACTTATTTCAATTTAATATTCATATGACTAAAATGATGTAGCTGTTGTGTTCTTTTACACTCCTATTCATTCACTAATATATAAAATTTGCTTAATTTAATCTCAATAATATTTTTAAGGGGATACCTTTAATCTCCTAAACTCTTAAACCATGAGAAACTCGAAAGTTTACGAGCTTGTTTTCAGAAACACACATTTTTTAAAACGTGTAAGCAACGTATCAGCTGTCATATAATTTGAAAAATATTCAATTCAAATTCAATTTTCAAAACAAAAAATATTTTTTCAATACATTTTTTTGACAACAATCGCTCTCGTACTTTTTCGAGGCTATTTACGTATCGAATTTGGCTCGAAAGTTTACGAGGCCTGGTAAACTTTTTTTTCATACAAATTTTTAAATTTTGTTTACGAGACTCGAAAGTTTTCGAGGTTTACGCGCTTTTCGAGGCTTTTACGAGTTTAAAGGAATCCCCTTTTTATAAATATCATTTTGCATTTTTTTTTCTGAATTGAAGAAAATAAATAAAATTTCTTTTAAAAAATAAAACAGTTATATTTTCAATTATGAAGAAAAATAATAGATGGGAGCCAATTTTAACAAAAGATATGTTATAAAATATTTGATACCTTTGTAATGTAGACCCAAAACCAACTGGAAAAGGCCACTGGAAAAGGCAATACAAGGATTGGGAAAGTCGTGGCAAGAGATCAAAGTCATCGCAAGGGATCGCAACAAATGGAAACGTCTCATATTGGCCCTATGCTCGTCCTAGAAGCTTAACCCTTTCAGGACCGTAAGGAATTGGGAGTTTATGCAACCATCTTAGCTATTTATAATGGTCTACTGGGCGTCCAGAAAACATATTCAAAAAATTTAAAAAATTTGAACGGTTTTTCTGAAGTTTTCTGAGACATATGTCTCCCTATGGTCGTTAGGGAGACTTTTTCCCCATACATTTTTATATTGGGAAAAAATTCCCTTATTTCGAAGTGTGATAATTCGGAAAGTAAGAGACCAATTGAGAAAATTTGAAGGTATGGTTTGATAAGCAAGATTAGGACTATTAGATGCCATCAAAAGAATTGAACTACATCACCTCCTGGAACGTAAGATTCAAAACAGCGCTTTCTCAGCTTTAAGCACGGATACCTCGAAATCTTGTAATATACGAGCAATTTTGGCCTCGGATTCAAATTCAGTGTCAAAAAGTACGTTACAGTACATATGTCTACTAACGGGTTCAAATAAATATTTTTATTTTGATTGCCTGTGAAATTGGTAAAATTGTAGTACAAAAGTGAGTCGAAAAGTTACCCTTAACGACCATAGGGACACCGTTGTCTCATTTCGAATTTTAAGATTTATTAATATACTAAACTTAAATAATGGTTCAGTCAATGTATAAAACAACAATCTACTAACCTGACAACAGTTATTTCATACTATGAAACGCTTAAAAACACTTTAACACCTATAAATTCTGCTGTAAAGTATAGCAATAGTGCATTACACAAACTGTCACATTAGAATGATCATAAAAAAGTAACGGTTTTTCTGATGTTGTTGCCAGATCTAATAAAAATGATCTTGGGACACATATGTCCCTATCGTCATCAAAGGGTTAAGGAAAATACATACAATGAGACGCTGCACATGAAAACGACTATGCATCCAGTCTCTAGGTACTCATGCAAAATTATCGATCTAGGTTTAGGTCCCCCACGTTGGGCGCCAAACGTAACATTTTTTTAAATATTTCATATCTCTTATGATGAGACATTAAACATCCAGACAACTTATCTGCTAGTGTTTACCTATATAAAATTATTGATCTAGTTTAAGGTCGAATGATCAGATTAAAACCATAATATTTATATGCTTGGGTCTAATTTAGCTTGGCTGAGACATTTTAAATTATTTCAGTTAATATTGTTACTTTATCAATATCGCCCTTAATCAGAAGTATTGTCTTGAAATATTTCGTTACCTACTCACAAATATTTTTCATAAAGTATTTGTATGCTCTAGCTGAAGCAAGTTAAATTATTTCAGATTATAAATATCACCTCACACTTTACCAACAATATCGCCTATAATCAGAAGTATTGTCTTGAAATATATCGTCACTCACAAATATTTTTCATAAACTTTTTCTTCTCTCTGTGTGCTCCCACGCATTGAGCATCATCTCTTGCATTGTCGTCAGGGACACGCTATGGCTGCTATTTGTTACCACATTTCCTGTAGCCGGCAAGTAGCAACTTCCGCTGTCAGCTGTTAAATTTTTGGCAGTGTTTCAAATTTGAGTTAAATTGAAGTTGAGTTAAAGTGCGCAGTGAATTGAATTAAATTTAATTTCTTTTGTTTTTATTTTTATATTTCCGAATTTTATATTGTGCAGAAGAATACATAAAAAAAGAAAAGGAAATTTAAAATTTAACTTATTAAAATTCAAGTCAAATCCATGGCTTTCTTTTAAGACCCAGCCAGTGCGCCTTAAATTATGTTGCGTATAAAAATGTCGTTGATTTCTTTAAGAATTCACTGTGTGCTGCTGCTGCACTTAAATGTGTGCCCAAGCTTGCGTGTAACGCACTTAAGCTAATTTTAATCTGACTGCCTTCGTTTAACGTTTTCAGTCTTTTGTCAATTCTTTTATTTAATTTTGCTTTTATTTCATTTTTTCTAAAAGTAATTTATAAGTTACTAGGTATATTTGCTTTTATTGTCGTCACGCTTTTATATGTAAAGTGGTGTTGTGTCTGCTTTTCAATAAAATTTTTAGCACCATTAAAAAGCAGCAGCCGCAATTGCTATTTTGCTCAATTGAAATGTAAAGAATTGGTTTATGTCGGCAGTTTAATTTAATGCTTTTGGAAAAGTACATGAAATGCTAGCGGCCTTAAAATCATTGGAAAGAATTTATTTTCAAAGAAAAATTGCAATGACTTTTTAGGTATCTTTTTCAAACACAATTTAAATGGCTTTAAATGTTGCCAAAATAAATTTTTAATGGAATTGTAATGTTTTTAACTTCTTGAAATTAGAAAATTCTCTAGCTTAATTGTAGATAATGTAAGGAGTGCTGTAACTCCTAAAATAAATGCAATTCTTCATAGTGTCTCCAGCCTTTTTAAATAAAAAGTTTGGCTTGAAATAACTAAAAAATATGCCTTTATATTTAGAAGTTAAATAATTTTTATTGATATAATAGCGTTATTAAAGTATTGTGGATTGGATATCATCCTTGCGGGACCAAAACTAGTTTGCAAACTGTTTACTCCTTGGGAGAAACCGACTAGTTCAAATTCTGGTCCCATCAGATATAAAGTTCTATTTACGTTTTACCTTGTTTGTTATTGGGCTGAACCAATTCTCTCCTTTTGCATTACATTTGGACCAAAAAAAGGCGAATTGTCTCCTTACGCATTACATTCGGACCAGAAAAATGCCAATTTTTTTTTTCTTTATTTATAGATTTCAACAAATTTAATTTGAATTTAAAATTTTTTACAAAAAAACCAAAGGTTACATGGCCGAATGTACTAAAGAGTTTGCCCTGGGTTCGAATCTCAGTGTGGATAAAAATTTTTTTATTAATTTTTTATTATTTTTTGACATATGTTTCATTTTCTGCTCCGAAGACCCTTCAGACAAATTTTGTAAAAATTAATGGAAGCTTAAAAATTGAAATTGATAATCACCGAGCGGAGGATTTGAACCCGGGCCTCTCCACGCAGCGCAAGTTATTAGACCGATAAACTATTGTTTGTTCTTCTTCAAAATCGACGAGCTGCCAAACAGTGCGTAGTCAGTAATGTTATGAGTATAATCGATACACAATTGGACCACTTTTGGTACTAATGACGAATTATGCATAACATTTGGATTATGTTTGATACAACTGACTGACTTTGCATTACACTTGTTTCATTTTTGCTACAATTAATAGTTTTAGTGAATTTATTCTAGTTAATGCACTACTTATAAAAAAACTATACCAAAGATTGGACTATTGTGATATTTGACTCCATCGGTTCTACAAGATTATAGCACCTATGAGAAAGTGGAAGAATAGTGGTCTTCAAATGTAATATCTCATTATAAAGATACAAATTATTTTATAAAATACCTTTTGTTACGTTTGGCGCTCAACGTGGGCGTAATTCTTTCATTTTCTTTTAAAATGAAAATTTTTTTTATTTTATTTTTTTTTAAATAAATTTATTTGACACGAAATTATCGTATAGTGTCAAGTGTTAAATTTTATTTCCAGAGATAAATAATTTCGCATATAAGTGTGAATCTCAGAAAAATGTACCAAAACATACGTTTTCTGTCCCCAACAATTTTTTTTTTTTTGTATCAATTGAAGATATAGAACATGATGACCTCGTTTCTCGAAACTTTTTGAAAAATTAATAAGTATACACTTTCAGTATTACCACTTTTTTTAAATTTAAAAAAAGTGGATTGCAACTCCGAATGCTTTGTACAGCTATAAAAAATTTTATCTGGGCGTTTCCGAGACAAAAAATTTTCAATTTAGTCAAAATGAGTAATAATGAAACAATATTTCCAAAAACAACCAGTTGGCAACCCTAAAAATTTATGTTATATTTTTAAAAAGTTTATTTAAGCGTTTTAAGAATAAATTTTTTTAACTAAGGAGAAATGCATTTAAGTAAATTAAGAACAGAAACAGGAAGCCCTAAAAGATAAATTCATAATCGGCTGTTTTCGCTTTGGAATGTCACTAGGTTTATGAATAGCCTGTAATCATAAGAAACAAAATTAGTTCAACAAGCCTAACTACCCAATAAGCAACATTCTCTTGTAAGAGGACCATTCTGCCGGAGTAAATTTGATGGGAGAATGACTAGACGGGAAAATGATTATACCGGTGAATGACCAAATGTTGTAAAATTAGTAATAATATATCACTACGAAAATGGCAACTATTTTAAGAAAACTTGAGCCTGGTGGATTGCAATTTTAATTGTTAACTGATTTTAATATCTAAGGAAAAGAATATGTTAAACCAAATAGTTTAAATGGAGAATGACACACAAATGCTTTCTTTGTAAAATTTTTAAACTTTTTAAATAAAGCGCAATAACACTCACTATCGAAAAACCTAAACTGATTTAGCTGAAAAGAACTGAGTCTTTTATTTCTCTTCATTTGCAGTTTTCTCTTTAATAATCATTTAAAAATTTTACATTTAGAATAAAAAAAACTGTGTGGAGATAGTCTAAAATGAAGATACAACTTCTATGTATTCCAGTTTAATATAAATCAATTTTTTTCGAATAGTGAACGCAGAAAAACAATTACTAAAATATATATACAACAATGTCGTATAAGATTTTTTCAGAAAAATAACGTAAATAAGTGCACTAAGAAGCGGTTAAGGTTAGCAGGGAGAATGAGTTTTTAACTTTTTGAACATATTTCAAATTACTTATGTTTTTATATCGAGCTTTTGTTAAGTATTTTTATTAAATAGTAAATAAAAGTATGAAAATTTAAATTCAGGCATCCTTTTGAGCACGAGACATTGTATGTATATTTTTTCGGAGAATCACCCATGAATATTTTACGGAAACTTCAACTTTGCATAAAAGAATTAGTCATGTTCATTGAAAATCTTTCTATGTGATGGCTTGAATTTCGTCATAATTATAGAAAGTTTGAACTAAGTTTAATGAAAAACATACTATTATAGTCTGAAATTAAATTGTATTATCGAAATAAGACTGATAATAAAAATCTGATGTGATATATCAATCATAAGCTAAAACATATTCACGCCAAAATAGTTCCGCTTGAGTAATATCTGTCTAAGATAAACGGATGTATGTCTTTAAATAGAGCATTAGTAAAGCCATATTTTGCATTGCGCTACATGTCGTACGATGAACTGTAAATATTTTAATTTATTTAAGAAAGTGTTTATGCAACAAATTCTTAATGAATTTTTAAATGAAACTGAAACATGACTTATTGCATAAAGAAAAAACGTAGCGTGCATTTTTGTTATCAGACATTTAAAGGTTTTTTTATATTTTGCAGTAACTCCCAGAAAGTTTGCAGTGTGAAAACTAGTCCTCTCTATGGAATTCTATGACTTTTGTATGGGTCATAATAAACAATTCGATTAAAAGTAATTGCAATATATACTAGTATAGTCTCAGCATTAAATTTGCAATAGAAAGAAGACTGATATTAAATATTTGATGTCATATATCACTTATAAGCAGAAAAATATTCATGCCAAATAAGTTCTGCTTGAAAAAAATACAACTCTTTTAAATGGCCACTTTTAAACATAGCATCTGTAATGCCATCTTTCTCATAACACAACATGTCGCATGATGAACATTCATTATAAAAATTTGAATTTAATCATTTTAAGCAAGCATCATTTAATGCTAAGCCATATGCCATTTTATAGACCTATCTACTACTAAATCAGATAAAACATAACCTGCTTTATTTAAAGCTCATTTTTAACTCAAGTGTTGTTTGCTTTTTTTCCTCTTTATTATCCTAAATGCACAGATTATGGTGCTTGCTAAACAGCATGGGAAAATTTTGTTTGAAAAAAAAACAAACATTTATTTTTCCCCTTTCTTTTTTAAGGAAAGCCCACATATACACAAATACTTAGATTATTTTGTATGAGCTTGCCTACACACACATAAGTAAATACGCACACAAAGCAAATTAAAAGCATAAAGAAAAATGTACTGAAGGAAAAAAAAACCCTATAAATGTCTGCCGGCAAAGTGAGGCTCTTAAAAAAGCAAGCAAATGAGCAACCGCTAGGCAACTATGCGACCTACCGGCGACCCTATGAGAATATTCATAATAGCAGTGTTTATGTGTATGTGTGACATTACTTTATGTAGATGTATGGTGTAAAGTTTTTAGGTGATGCTTGCAAATGTGTAAGCCAAGTAGGAAATGGTTAAAAAGATTAAATCAGTAGCTCTTTTTATTTCGATGTATATTCGAAATTGTTAAGTGTATATTTGTCAAAATTTGTATAGCCTATTTGAGCCCATTATTTCATTTCATTTACTGTTATATTCAAATAGGTAAGATGTCTTTATGCTCAATTTATCATACTATCAGATATAATTGACGAAAAAATACTTTTTGTGTTTTTGTGAACTTAAATCAATAAGAAACTTAAAATAAGGCAGTCGTTGTGTAGCGATTCCTGCTGGGCACTTACAATTTCGTTTGTTTGTGCCAACTTTGTATGTGTATTTTTATGCGGCTGTATGTGTTCAAATGTTTTTAGTGTCAATTAATTCTCAGTTGACCCAGTTTAGCAAGAAAAAGGGGCACTAATTTAAAGCACATTTTAACCTCATTTTTAAGCCCATTTTTGTTTATTTATTTAAATCTAAAGTTGTTGGTTAAAAAATTGCTAAGTGTTCATAAAATAAATTATCAGTTATTTAAAATATTAAAATACCGTAGCATGAGAAAACGGAGAGTTAAAATTTGATTTGATGAAACATAAGAGATAAGCTTTGCCATGAGTTTACAACTTGCCGAATTTTCATTTGACAAAGTTTAGTTTGTTGGGCGTTGATTGTATATTTCGCCAAGAAATTTTAGTTTTTGTAATCCAACGCCATGCAGTTGCCAAAAATTTAAAGAAATATAATCTGATTGAGATCTCAATATTTTTTTCTGATTAATTCCGCAATATGACAACTGTATTTATCAGTCATATATGTGATCTGATTTATCTCGGCTTTAAAGTGCAGATTACGCTTTTTTGGACATATTGCTTACATCCAGGAAAAAATGTAGCTCACTTTTGCGAACGGCATCCAATAGTCCTGAATTTTTTTTTTTTTAAATCATAGCTTTAACTTTTTCAAAAGCATAACTGCTTTCTTAGATATCGTCCATTGAAGAAAAGGAATATATATTTATAATAGTCTCTGGCAGGGACCATTACTTCAATGAACGATATCTCAGAAAGTATTGATCCAATTGAAAAAATTGAAGCTGTTTTTGAGGAGAATGATTAGACCTATATGATACCGTTTATGACACTGATGTCAAAAATCGACATAAAGATCACTGTAGCATAAAAAGTAATGCGAGCTCTAAGGTTAATTTTACAGAAAATTGATTTGGAACAATTTTGTAACTCAGGAAGTTTCATAATAAAAAACCACGAGTATTGTTTGCTTACGACTAAAAGCTTAAGCGATATTCTAGTTGAAGTTATTTTTTCTCTGAAACTGTAAGTTGCACGGAAACAACATGCAGGACTTTTCTATAGGAAATTTTTTTAGGTACAAAATTGTGGGAAATTATTCTAATGTTATATTAACTGAATAACTTTTTGTGCGACAGCGATCTTGATGTCGATTTTGGGTATTTGTTTTAAAACATCAAGGTCAAGCGATTCCAATTTAAAAATTGCTATGTCTAATGTTTTTGACTAGACTGGACTAAATATATAAAAGTGTAAGTTTTTCATCATTTTCGAACATTTTTCAATAAAACCTGTTAAAAATTTGACCTAAATATCAAAATTTGGTCATGACAAAAACAGATTTAGAATGCAAAAAAAGCTAATGGGACATTTGGTTTGTTTTATATGATACCAACGATATTGTTTTCAAAGAAATTCTGTTCTTAATATAAAAATGTCGTAGGGAAATTTTCATGTTAAAAAACGGGAGCTCCATATTAATTTTAGACCCATGGCTTACTGTTCAAATTTTTTTTAAATTTTCCATAGATTACTTTCCCGCTAGAGGATTTTTCATATTTTTTCCACTCGAACAATTTGGCCCACACTTATCAATATAGTCATCTAGTTCTGAAAGATTGGGATGTCAAAAAATCTTCATGGTCTGGTAATATTTGGATGGGTTATAGTATAGAACTTACGATTGCCACGAATTAGCAGAGAAAAAGCGGCTAAAGGATTTATTCAAATTCGCAAAAACTAAGGCATATCCTGCACAGCTCTGGAAAAAATTACAAAAAACAATGAAAAAAAAACAGAACACCTTTAATTCTGCATTTTTTCCTGTCACTATCAAAAAAAAAATTGAAATAGGTTCTAGTATAGCACTTTCGATTGCTAAAAAATCGTATTTTTGGACCAAAAATTCAAATTTTTACATCAATATGACTTGTAGATATAGTCTTAGCTTACTCCATTCATTATTTGCCATATCTTGTATAATTTTGGAGAAAATTACAGATCTGTAAAAAAAGGCACAATACCCTTAATTTTACATATTTTTCTCTCCCATAATTAATGCAAAATTTATGATGAGGTCTAATATAGCTTTAACAATAGCCTAGAACGTAGCCAAAGTATGAGTTTTGGGCATTCAAGCCCCACCGAACAAGTATAAAGAGAAAGAAGAAGTCTCAATTACATAGATCATTCATATGATTTTGAAAAAAAAAAATCTACCTTGAAACGAAATCGTGTCTACGCCCTTGACGTCCTTGCAGCTCTAAATACAGATAAACAAATAAGTTTAAAAGAAAATTTCACATTTCTGTAAAACTCTAAATCTTAGTTTTAGATTAAACTTGTTGTTCCAGGGTCACCATGAAATCAATTTTTTAAAACGTTTTAACCCATTATATCCTGCTTTTATATGTCTTTTTGATCCATTTAAAAAAAAAAAAACAAAAAAAAAATTGGGTTAATAAATTCTACAAAAATATTGCACGGAAAATTTCAGTTGTGTAGGTACTGTAAAAGTGAACCAGTTTGATTGTTTCACTATGGAATTTCTTTGCAATAAAGAGCGTTATTAAAATTTTAAATTCTAAGATAGAATCCTTTTACTGTCGCCTAAGTCATATACTTAAAAGATAAAAAAAATTTTAATATCAAATGTAATTGTCCACAATTTTGCGAAAACATTTTAAGCTAAATAAGCCAAATATAATTTTCGAAAGACAATAATAGTAGCTAAAATTTTGTCATAAAAAATTTACCTTAAACTTTGTGATGACCCAAGAAAATTTTTTCTTTAAAACAAATCAGAAAATCAGTTCTTACTCATTACTCCTGAAGTGTACATTGCATACCGCTGAGGGCATTTTTTTGTTAGTCTAGGCCTCCTTCATCAAATCCCAGAAGCTCTGTTACCTTATCGTTTATACCCTGTATAATGGGCACTATTTTGCTTTATATACTGGACCTTATTTCATATTGCGTTGTCTAATATTTCATATTAAAAAATAGACTCTACTTTGCTTTTTGTTGAAGTTATATCGTGTTATTTTACAGAACCCAGGACAACAATTTTTCAAAGAAGGCTTTTAATAGGCTGTAGCTAGTTAGAAATTTCAAAAGTGTTCAATAAAATTGGTTTCTACTCTATTTTGCTTTATTGTCTGTTCTAAACAACATTTTTTTTTTGTTTCTTTCTGCAATATAAAATAAATATAGGGTAGAACGGGGTTAAATAAGCACTTTTGTGTTTGGCACTATGTAAAAACTTTGTTTATGATAATAATTTGAAAATTTCAACTGTTCCTGGTTTGTTGAACCCTTAGTTACAAAATTCATGCGAAATTTTTTTTTCAAACTCCCATTGCTTATCCGGAATTTACATTTGAACAAAAAGTGTAAAATGGTTGTTTTACCCCACCTGGTGGTAAAAAAAAGCATTGTTATTTTAAAGGTTTTTATTTTTTTCGAGCGACGAGTATTGTTTTTACCTGGTTTTTTTGCTCGGAAAATTTCTTCAGAAACATTTTTTTCCGACTTTACCACGGTCGCCAATGCCTGTTTCTCCTTCTTCATGGCCACATTTTCCTGCTCCTCGCGCAAAGTCTCCAATAAGGTTTCGTCGGTCAACCCCGCGGATTTTCTTTTTTTCCGGCCTCGAGTTATTGTTTTTCTCAATGCAACTTTGGGAGAGGGACAGGGATTTTCCAAAGTTGCTTCCGCACTGAGGTTTTGTTTATCGTCATGTGTTTCATCATTGTGTAAGATCTCTTCTCTCTCCCCGTCGAATGCTTCCTGAAGAACTATTTCAATTATCTTCTTGTCTGGTTTGGGGTCCTTTATTGCGTGATGACGCGGCATAATTTCAGTCTCAATTTCAATTTAAAAATTTAAGTAAACACAATTAATATAATGAAAAGGAGAGAAATGTTTACTGTGCCGACATTCTTAAATTGCGCAAGGTGCAGTATATCTTTTTAACAATGTCATTAAACTGATCAATGAATGTTAGTGAAGAATGAATCCAACAACCCTGGCTTTGTACTTTATTTGTTAGTAAACAGAGGAGAGTTATTAATCCATCATCATAAGATACTCTTACGTCATCAATATCTTGACTGTTGCAGTAGAGCAACTGTAACCAGCTCTAAACCCAGACTAGTAAGGTGACAAAAGCTTATTTTTACTTAAAAATATATTCATTTGATGAGCCATAAATGCTTCACAAACCTTAGATAAGCAGGAAACTATGCTGATGGGTATAAAATCATTCAGTTCACTTGTAGCTGATTTTGTTGCTACAGGAATAACCAAAGCATTTTTCAAAGAGCTAGGATAAGAAGATGTTGTGAAGCAATGATTAATTATGTGAGTAAATGCTAGAAAAAAAATTATAAGTTTGACTGGTTATTTAACCCCACGTGCTTTTGTATATTTTAAGGCGAATAACTTTTTAAAAAATTTAAATTTTGTAAACCATTTAGGGTAAGGGAGGGAAATATGGACTACGTGGGTAATATGGACCACACGGTTATTTCCCACTGCATACATAGGATTTACAGTTATTCATGTTTGAACTTAACGCTAATACCTAAAGCTTATAATAGGGCAATTTTAGCGTTCGGTGAAGTCGCATGTTTCTGTAAAGTTGATTTTTCTAAAAAAAAGATCAGTGATAATTTTTTTCTAATGAGTATATTTCATTATTTCACTTTAAAGACATCGCGGTTTTAAATAAATGGTTAATTATATAAAGTCAGTGAATACCATTTATAATTTAAAGCACTAATAAGTTCATTAACCGAAAGAGTTTTTGATAAAAAAAACATTTATTTCACCAATACTTGCTTTGCTCTTAGAAAACACTTATTTTTCTTTCTGCACTTCACTGATTTGAGGAATTTTGAACTTTTGTTGACTGAAAATACTGCGGAAAGAACTCGTAAAATTTTTTTTTCGTCAGACCTCAGGTTAAAACACACGTGTGGTAGTGGAACCTTTTGCCAAAGTTGCGTTGTATCGATCACTGTGTACTGTACCAACGGTCGTTCGTTTCGACTTTATTAAAAAAAATTAGAGGCAATTGGTTGTTTAACCCGGTGGCGATTTAACCCCGTTCTTCTCTACATTACTAAAACTATTTATAAAAATATAAGGATTTCAAAAAATCTGTTTTTATATTTTCATTTGTGCAAAAAGAGTTCCTGAAACTTTTTATCTGAGGACTCACTTATTCGGAGATAATTTAAAAATTTTTTGAATAAAATATTTGGAATAGATATAAGCTCAAAATTTCACGTTGCTACAACTTACCTTATTTCATTTCTTAAATAAATCAACTTTCTTCTGGAA
Organism: Calliopum simillimum; assembly: GCA_951812925.1. Lineage (NCBI taxonomy): Eukaryota > Metazoa > Arthropoda > Insecta > Diptera > Lauxaniidae > Calliopum > Calliopum simillimum. Next base: position 121,966,114 of record OX638369.1, on the reverse strand, counting down.
AAATTCAATAAACTTTCTCGCATCTATAACATAGGTCCACATTATATTTCATTTATGTGTATTAAAGGATATAAAAAAGGACGCAAAAAGGCGCAAAAGAATCATCACTCTTATTGAACGCATAACGCAAAGCACACCGCCATTTAAATGCCATCAACTTGTAATTTACTTGCATTTTAAATTTACCATAATTATTTGCAATTTAACACACGTACGCGCTACCACAGTCGACGACTATGCCACCGCCACCGCCTTAAAATAGGCAACAATATTTTTCTATAGCCATCAGCATAAAATCGTAGTGAGCAGTGCAGCAGATCAGAGCAATGACGACGACGCGACGACGACAGCGGTGAACACAAAAATAGCACAACGTTACGACAAACGCAAAGCAATCACGTAACAACGACAACGTAACGTTGATGATATTCGTCGTTGTCGACGTTCATACGCAGCACATTTGGTGTGTTTTTTCTCCCTTGATTTATTAATAATTCAAACCGCCGCGGAGGGAGGGGGACGAGCTGACAACCGACGGCCGTGTTTCGCTACTTTTCGTTTTTTTTTCGATTAAATAAAAAGCGCCGATGATGCCGAAATGCCGAATACCGTCACCGCGTATAGAGACCCAATTCGATGCGCGTTATCAAAGTAACTGATTTTTCTCGATATTTGGTGTTATTTTGTGTGCAGGGAAATTTTTTCATATTTTTTTGTACTTTACTTACAAAACGAAAAAAAATTTGACAGCAAGTCGTAAATGAAGTGTTTGTCACACACGAGCAAATATGGACATTTTTGCTCTTTGGGAAATTTTTGTGGAAAAGCACACGAGTGCAATTGGAAGTGAGCGCGTGAGTGTGGCAGTGAGTCTGCGCAGTTGTAGTAGGGAAATTTCTCAGCATTTGTCAAAGGATGCTGATAAGATATATGGGTGAGAGTGAGACTTGATGTACCAGCTGGATGTATAGGAATTTTTGCTACTGGAAAAACTTGGAAGAAGATTTGTGTGCTCATTTTTGGGTAAATTGCTTAGATTTGGAAAAAACATTAATGTGGAAAATTTCACTGGAAGATTAAGAGCATTCGAAAAGTGTTTGTTGAGCAAAGCATTTTTAAGAGCAACTAAAATTGAAACAATTTGCTTTTTAGTGTCAAAGGTCGTAATGCTTAAATTAAACCTCGTCCAAAATTACACAAATGACTAAAACAAAGTTCTGCGTTAAGAAATTTTTTAATAGCTCCAGATAATAGTATTCACCATCAGCCTATGCCTTTAAGCTTATCTAATTGCACCCATACTTTCCGATAAATCATCAATTAAATTAAAGTAGTTTCTATTCTATACAACTAAATTAGACCAGCCAATGGTGTTTGAGCAATTTCAACTTTGAATACAGTTTTGAAAGATATTTAAGGCCACATAGGGCTATTTCTATTTCTGAAATTTTTAATTTTTGTGTTTGCTATTTAATTGGCATTTTTATTTTTCACCACTTTCGAGTTGTTTTCACTTATCGACTTTAATTGAAACGTTTCGATATTTTTTCGATTTTGCCAAAGTTTTTGATACTTGTCGAGTTCTTTAAATCAAAAATCATTTAAATTAATCTCAGATGAGGAATACTGCTGGTGGCAGTCCAAATATTGAAAACTAATTATATATGCTAAACATTCTGAATTTATTCGGTTGGCACCTACTTAATGAAACCGTGATTTCAATACTTTACGTTCATAATGAAGGCAAAGCTCTGAAAACAAGAACTGGTCTGTATATTAGGGTTGCTGGCTTATGCAAGGTCATGGTGTATGGTCAGAAATCGGCTCAGCCTATCAATATAAATCTTTCCTAATATATTCTGATATTTTTGCTAAGCTTTTCTTGGCCTTGTTCTTAAATTTGTTCAAATTAAGATTACTGGAAAATTGATGAAGCTAGATGCACAAAATGCGGTGCAAATAATATCTAGGATAGTAGCCTTATAGAAATAAAATAAACAACATATAATCAGACCGGGCTTAGTGGGTAAACTTATATCTAAAAGGTTATATAAGTTCGGTGTAATAAATAAAGGGTGTTTTTTTTAGAGGTTTGTTTTTTGAATAGAGATAAAACTGGCATTTTGTGGTCAAATCTGGCAATTCTAATGTCATTTATGTTTGGTTTGGTTTGCCATTTCATCATGAACAGGTTGACAAAAGAACAACGCTTGCAAATCGTGCAAATTTATTTCGAAAATAATGGTTCAGTTCGCGAAGTTTACCGGAAGCTCCGTCCATTTTATGGTCGACATAATCGTCCATCAGAGCAATTAATTCGGTAAACCATGGATCGTTTTCGCACTACGTTTACTCTATGTGATAATACGCATCCGCAGAGACGTCGAACAGTGTGCACCGAAGAAACAATTGCCGCTGTAGAGCAAAATGTTGAAGAGGACCCGAATGAATCGATTCGCCACCGTGCACAGCAATTGGAGCTTTGTCCATCAACTTTATGGAAGATTTTGCGCAAAGATCTTGGCTTGCGACCTTACAAGATCCAGCTTGTGCAAGAATTAAAGCCGCGAGACCATGCAATGCGTCGCGATTTTGGTGTATGGGCCGAAAATGAGATTGGTCTCGATGCTGATTTTCATCGCAAAATTTTGTTCAGTGATGAGGCTCATTTTTGGTTGAATGGCTACGTCAACAAGTAAAATTGCTGCATTTGGAGTGAAGAGAATCCACATGAGACCCTTGAGACGCCATTACATCCACAAAAACTGACTGTTTGGTGTGCTCTATGGGCTGGTGGAGTCATTGGGTCATACTTCTTCCGAAATAATGCTGGAAAGTCAGTTACCGTTAATGGAGACCGGTATAGAGCCATGATAACCGACTATTTTGTTCCCGAATTGGATGGCATGAATGTGTATGAGTTGTGGTTCCAACAAGACGGCGCTACATGCCACACAGCGCACGTCACAATCGATTTATTGAAGGAAACATTCGATGAGCGCATAATTTCGCGGAATGGACCAGTCAATTGGCCACCAAGATCGTGTGATTTGACACCATTGGATTATTTTCTTTGAGGATATGTGAAGTCGCTCGTCTACGCCAACAAACCAGAAACGTTAGGGGACTTGGAAGCCAACATTTGTGGCGTTATTGCCGACATACGGCCCCATGTGCTCGAAAAAGTAGTTGAAAATTGGACCTGTAGAATTGGCTTTATTCGAACCAGCCGCGGCGGCCACATGCCCAAAATCATATTTTAATTAATGGCATAAAATTATCCTTATAAAAAAGCCAAATTGATGGACATTAAAATGATTTTCTTGTGTTTTATTTCAATTCAAAGTTCTATACCTCTTAAAAAAAACACCCTTTAGTATTAATAGTATTAGTTGTATATAATTATGTTGTAGTCATTTTCCTTATAATATAATGAGGATTTGAAAAGACTTTGGTCCGGATGTAGAATGCCAAAAATATACACAAAATTATTGCCAATTTTTTTGTATATTTATTCACCTAAATAACACTAAAAAAAAAAATTGTCTGAGAAAAAAATTTACTTGGAACGAAAGAAAATGGTTCCATTACTTGCATCTTATCCGTTCTCTAACTTAAATTTCCATAAATATATTCTCTTATTATATGCGAGAGCAAATATTAGGATTTTTTAACAGTGGCCATTAAAATGAGGAAATTAACTGACCTCTTCCCAGTTTGGAGACTTTTATGTGCAGAATATTTGCAGCAAAGTATAATCTTTGTTATAATGAAATGCTGAAAAAAAATTTATTTTTGAAGTTTAATTCTCAATATTCACCCAACGTATTTTAAATACATAAATACGATACACATAGAAAATAATTTTATTGCCTTTATCAATCACAGTGCAGATTAAGATAGACCATGTCAATATCCATGTGATCAAAACAGTAATAAAGGCAAATTTGCCAACACCCTTTATTGAAATCGTTAAAAACTCATATGCCGACGAAGACCTAGGACCTCGAAGCAAACTTCAACAATATAAAACCAAAACTTTATTTTTTACTTTTGGAAACAGGCAATAATCACTAGAAAAGTCTATGATTTGAAATATCATGGTTAGGTTAAAGACGTTGACAGAAATTTTTTATCGTAGATGAACTTTTGTGACTTCCTTTAAGGAATCGAAAAACGGCTACCCAAAGTATTTCAATCTTGTTCTTGCCAATGCTGGACAGAGACATAGAAGGTGTTCAATTTTTTGCTGTTTTGAAGGCTCAAGACAGTTTTTTCACCATTTTTTTTTGACTATTCCTAGTTATCGAATGACCATTCATAGCTCTGGTCAGCAGATTGCACCCACTCCAAATCAGAGATAGTAAATATTTCAAAAAATCCGTATTATGAAAACAATGCCAAAATTACTTTGTTCTAGCGTTAGTAAGGGACTGTTTCCAGCATCTATTAGCTGCTGTACAGTGCTGGAATTTAAATAACTATTTCTCTTAGATAGTCACTTCGTGAGTTCCACAATGCCAAGACGGAAATGTGGCCAAGAATCTTTCTGCTATAGAGAGCATGAAAATCATTTCATCAATATTAATACAAATAATATTTCTTACGTTAGTGTACCCGTAAGGTCCAACTTTGAGGCTTAACGATTCTTTAAATCCAATAATAGTTTTGTAGGCCACTCTTTTTCAAAAATATTAATAGAGGGGAAAAAAAGTATAGCGGGATCTAATGAAACTATTACATAAAAGACGTTGTAATCTTCCTAGTTTGTCTTGTATAAGTATATGCTGTGTGTGCTTAACACTGTCCACCAAACATATATTGCGTACAATAAGAATGGCCTAACTTTTGCAGTGTAAGTCTAGAGAGTAATTTTAAGATCAAAGCCACATGCTATTCCGTAGAATGTTTTGGAAGCAATAAAGCACCGTATGCCTTTTTTATACGGTTTTCTATGTTAAGATTTGTAGTTCAGTTTTTGGTTGTGAGGCAACTGATAGGTTAGTAAAAGTAAGCCAAAAATGTTTGTGTTAGAAAGCATTAGCAATAATGCGGTTTGACTGCAGCTTAAATAAAGAGCTATAGTTACATCAAAAACTTATGTTTACGTTCGTAACAATATTTGAAATAAGATTGCTCAGAATCCTAGCATTCATTACAGAAAACACTTCAATACAAAATTTATATATTTTCCCATGTGCTCACGCTTTAAAGAACAAGTAATAATTTTCAATATTAATAATCCAAAAAGAAGCTCAAATGTGTCATTATTTTAGCGCGAACTTTTATGAAGTATAAATTAATTGCATAAGAGCAAACTGTCGTGCATTTCAGTGTCTTCACAATAATTTTTAACAGAAAAACTTTGAAGGAAAATTTGATGCTTCAGCAAAAATATACTGAAAAAGCTGAAAAGTTCTTATTTTAAGCAAAAAATAAATGTTCGCTGTAAACGATGAAAATCGCGAAATCATTATTGAAGAGTTCAAAGAACCAGAAGTGAATGAAAATATCAAAAATAAATAGAAAAGAAGAAATTTCATGCAAGAGGGCAATGCCATAAGTGACGTGCATACAATGTTGTAAACCTTTTCACATCCAAACTAAAAATTATAAGTCCAAAATGTATAACAATTAAATTTATTTAACTGACATGACGTATGATTAATATTTTTAATAAGCTTAAAGAAATATTTTTTGAACTAACATTTATAGTACAGTCATTTGGTAGTTTTACCTAGAAAGTTTTGCGGGATTTCTGCAAATGTGTTATTTTATAGATTTCGATGTGCTCTTTCAGAATTTCAACTTTGCTACCTCGTATCGTGTTCGCTCGAGCCGCCATATTGGAAAAATGGCGTCCAAAATCAGTTTTTTACAAATATCTCTTTAACGGTTATATTTAGAGAAAAATTTTTTAGAATAATGTTGTAGCTTATAAAATTCTCTATAAAAATGACCTTTGAATAGTTTTCGTACGACTTATAACTCAGGAGATATCTTTATTCAAAATTTTAGAAAAATTAGTAAATTGTGAATGCCACTTATGAGTAGGCACAGTGATGTGTCAAGCTTATAATTACGATAACTTATGAACGGTGCGTCGTACGTTTAAAATAAAAACAGTTGTTTATAGGAAATAACATGCGCTACAAGTTACATATTTTTTTTTTTCATATCACCTATAGTTAAGGAGATATTTTTCCCACAAACCTAAGATTTTGAAAAAAAACGTTTTTTCAAAATAGCTCCTAAACGGTTCGTCCTAGAAAAAAAATTGTCAATGCATTTTGTAGAACGTTCAATTCCCTATAAAAGTCTCTTCAAGCTGTTTTTTCGTCAGACTTACCCTTCATGAGATATCGCGACTTGAAAATCATTCAAAATTGAACATAGTAGGGCGCATAGAACAATATTCAATTTTGAATGATTTTCAAGACGCTATATCTCATGAAGGGTAAGTCTGACGAAAAAACAACTCGAAGAGACTCTTATAGGAAATTAAACGTTCTACAAAATGCATGGACAATTTTTTTTCTAGGACGAACCGTTTAGGAGCCATTTTGAAAAAACTTTTTTTTTCAAAATTTTATGTTTGTTGGAAAAATATCTCCTTAACTATAGGTGATATGAAAAAAAATAATATGTAACTTGTAGCGCATGTTATTTCCTATAAACAGCTGTTTTTATTTTAAACGTGCGACTCACCGTTCATAAGTTATCGTAATTATAAGCTTGACACATCACTGTGCCTACTCATAAGTGACATTCACAATTTACTAATTTTTCTAAAATTTTGAATAAAGATATCTCCTGAGTTATAAGTCGTACGAAAACAATTCAAAAGTCATTTTTATAGAGAATTTTATAAGCTACAACATTGTCTTAAAAACTTTTTCTCTAAATATAACCGTTAAAGAGATATTTGTAAAAAACTGATTTTGGACGCCATTTTTCCAATATGGCGGCTCGAGCGAACACGATACGAGGTAGCAAAGTTGAAATTCTGAAAGAGCACATCGAAATCTATAAAATAACTCATTTGCAGAAATCCCGCAAAACTTTCCAGGTAACATCATTTTTTTCTCCCAAATGATTGTACTATTAGAGTATATATTAATAATTTAAGAGCGGAAAACTTATTTATTGGCAAAAAATATTTTAAACTGGACCCAAAAGCTCCAAGCATCTGGCTAAATTTAAGTGCTGCACTCCTTACTCAAAAGACCTTTTTATAATTAACCACTAAGTATTCAACCAATTTTGTCAACTGATAGCTAAGTTCCGATATTCTTTAGCAACTTTCTTACTGAATCGCCTTTTCTGTTATACATTTTTAAAGGAAATTTCAAAATTGATTGATGGCCGCGCAGAAATTTCATAAGCACAGCACTTTACTTTTAGCGCGAAATATCGAAAATTTAAAAAATTTTCAAAATTTAAAAAAAAATTTTTTGTGGAAACTCCCTGAAGCATTTCTGCGCGAATTTGCTGCTACTCTTCTTGTTGTTGTCGCATCGACGCTGATGAGCATGTTTAACTATTTAAACGGAAGGAAGCGCATTTCCAGCAGGAAGAAACGCAGCATGCAAGCAAAAGTGTACAAGCGTAAAAAATGGAGTGAAAAAAAAAAAACGAAATACGACGTGCGTCCCGCTGCTTAGCACATATACAAACACACTCTCAGATACACACACATACACATACATTTACAAATACACAGACATTGCGTAAACAACTAATTGAATTTCCGTGCGCATCCGGTTAAGAAGAAGCACTGGAATAAGGTAAAAAGCAAAAGCAGAAAATTGAAATAAACTTGAAAGAAAATGTGAAAAAGAATTCTTAAGGTATATTTTTAACTTGGCACACGTTGCTCAGCATTTGCGCTGAAAAGAAATGAAAAAGCGAGAAAAGTATCTAGTAAAAATTGCAAGCGCTAGCATTTTCTTTTTTTTCGTACGCAGCAAGACTGTGCGCGTTAACCCATTACTAAAAGAAATACACTCGCAATAAAATATGAAACTTCAGTTGAAAACTTTACTGTCCATTCTTTACATCAGTACACTCAGAACTAACTTGAAGCTACTTTGACAAATCAGTATCGAATAAATGAAAAATAATGCAAATATGTTCGAAAATGAAATGGAGCCTTTAAAATTTACATCCAAAGAGACGTTTTTACAGTTTAAAGTCGAATATAATTTATATAAACAAAAAAAAAATTATTTTAAAACTTAAACTCTTAAAATAAAACATTACAGATGAATTATTCTTGGGGCACTTGATTTAAAATTTAATCTTCTCCAGCTAACAGTCACAGCCATTTATCAAACTTAAAATAATTGAAGCTCAGTGCAAAGTTAAAAAGATAAGTCAGTTATAGTGTTAAATTTTGGCATCAGAACAGAGTTATTTAGACAAAAGTATTTCCATCACGACGCGTCGTATGAGTAACATGTATCGTTCCTATTTTAGTGTATGGATTATCAAAGCAGGAACATTTGAGTAAAGACATTTCTCCTTAGCTAAAATTTGTATAAGCACATACTACATGGAAGAATCTGTAATACATCCTGAGTCTATATTCATATTTAGTTCTGACTTTAAATTCATGTCATGACGAGTGGAATTAGTAGTGTAATGTCTTAAAGAATGAGATACACTTTTAAATTGTTGAACAGAAATAAGTAAATACAAGGGATATTAGAGAATCAGGCAATTTCCTTGGAAAGAGATGAACAATTTTGCCAAGCATTATATAAGATGTAGATGTTTTATATTGGGCTTATACTTCTCTATTTGAGGAAAAGTTTGATTGGATGGCGGGAATTCAAGCGAATGTAGAGATTCATAAAAAGTCATATACAATGATACAAATGAGTAAGCATTCGATTCCTTAAACGAGTCGAAAAGATAATAATCAATATGAAAGATATAGAAAAGAGCCCATTAACAAAGAACTCGATCGCAATTTAATGAAGATTCCAAAAAGATTTATAAAATGGTATGTTAATAGGACCATTTTCATAATAAAATATCCACCAAAGTCAAAAATTAGGAAAAAAATTAAAACATCAACTTTGAAAGGCCTAGAACTTTGAGAAATCCTTTTGAGTTCTATAAAGCAAATACACTCTTAAAAAGCTCATACAATTAGCAAAAAGTTTCTTTCGAAAAAATTTGCTCTTAATGCTTGGGTCACCTAAGAAAAAATTTTTTTTTTCTGAAACAAGTCAGAAAATAATTTTTAATCCTATAACTCCTCGGAAGAACATTTAAGACACCCCTCAGATGCAATTTTTTGTTAGTCTAGGCTTCTTCTATCACCTCCCAAATACTGTGTAACCTTATGCGGTACATCCTGTTTAACAATCTACAAATAATATTACAATCAATAAAAAAGTTACTCATACGACATGCCATTATAAATTATTTTTCACAAAAGCCATATACGGCCATCGTTTAAATATATAATTCTTTTAAAACTCTTAAGAACCATCAAAATAAAGTTAACTAGTGGATTCGAAGTAACATCGGATCGACGTTGAAATCCTTAGCATCAGAGAAGGGCTGTCTCTGTTCATCGATTTAAAGTTTCAAGCAATGTGTAGACAGCAAATAAGCAGCACTAACCACTACTTTTATTTCCAGAACCATTAAAAAGTTACTCATACGACATGTTAATAAGAACTATTTTTCACGAAACCATATGCTGCCATCGTTTAAATAAATAATTCTTTTGACACTCTTAAAAGCCATAAAAATTAATTTAAGTAGTGGATTCTAAGTAACATCGGAACGGAGATATCAAAAATGTAGCGATTAGCATAAGAGGAGGGCTGTCTTTATTAATCGATTTAATGTTTCACGAATGTTTTGCATATATTATAAAATGCCAAGCAATAAGCAGCATTAGCCACAACTTTTATTTTTACAATAATTAAAAAGTTACTCATACGACATGTTAATTTTATATATTTTTCCAAAAGTCTTGTTCAGCCATTGATTAAATTATATATTTTTGTAATATTCTAAAAATTCATGAAACAAGAGTTTAGTATTAGGGCCTAACTAACCTCGGAGCTGAGATATTGCAGCTTAAACTATTGGTCAAAAAATATATCCATCTTTTTTTAAGTTTTCATAACCATGTAAATATGCTTTTGGCAACTAAAACAAAATGCAACACCAGCATTGCTCATTAAACGCAAAACTGAACTTTTAAACAAACAAACCAGCTAAAGTAGCAACCAAGCAGCTACCAAACAAAAGCTCTAAGTAAGTGAAAAAACACGTAAAACAAACGTTGAGCAATAGCCTTTTTTGCTCCACTACTACTTTTTCACTACTTTTTCTAAAGCTGTCTATCTAACTCTTTCGTATCGTTATCTGTCCATGTTGCAACCAAAAGTCAGTCAGTCAGTCAGTCAACAAGCAAACTGAGTAAAGTAGCAAGTACCCGAAAATGTTCGAAAATAACTTTGTGTTAATACAAGTGGAAATTTTCATATTTTCCTTTAAAACATTTTACTTTGGTAAATTTATTCCCTGACGATACTTTGTTTTCTTCGAATTTCATTGAAAAAAAAAAGGAAGACTGCACTTAACGAACGCATTTCTTGGCATAACAAACTTGGATCGTCACTCAAATTGGTGCAGGGAAATGCAGCGCATGGATACACACCAGCAGTAATGGTCCGGCCACAACTTCAAGCAACAGCATAAAGTAAAGTTGAATGCATTAAGCGTATAAAAATATATTTTACGATATGCGTGATGTTAGCGTAAGTAAAACTATTAAAAAAAAGGAGAGAAAACTATTAAAACTTTTGACTTGAGTTGTTTTGATTTTGGCGTTCATTTTCCTTGAACTTTTTTATCAACTTGACAAGCAAGTGCTAGTACGCTCTTCACTGTAATATCTAGCCTTGTGTTCTTAGTTCAAAGCCATTTCAGCCTCTAAATATATAGCACATTTTAAATAAATGAAAAAGATTTCAAGTGTTCAACAGTAAACATTTAAAAATTTTTGCATCTTCGATTAAGCAAGCTTTCATTGCATACTTTTGGCAACCTGACACTTTGTGATTTTTTGGACTTAAGAAGAAGAGTTTGTGAAAAGCACGTTAGCGTTAAAAACTTTTGTTTGCCAAAGCAAAAGAAAGCAAAAATGTTGAATGCTTTAAGTAATGTGAGTGCAAATGAGCGGTAAAAGTTTTAGTTCGCTTCAAATTGATAAAAACAAAAAATTTAAGCATACTTTTAGGTGTTAACGTAATACTATCTACGAAGGGACTAACACAACAATTTTACGTAGCATAGCCATTTCGTTGGATTTGTGCTGTTTTGAGTTAAACTCAATTAAAAGTTTAAGACAACAAGACTGAGAGCAGTTTCAAAGCGCTAAAAGTTTTGAGAGTCCCACTAAAATAAAAAAAATTCTGATTTATTATTATTTTGCTTGAGTTTTCGAAAAGTGCTCAAAATAGGAAGAAAAAGAATTTTTGCTAAAATATTTTTAAATCATCAGCAGCTTAAGTTAAAATTTAAAAAGTGCCCCAATGCTGTACCTTAAATTTTCAGCTTCTACTTCGCTACAACATTAGGCTTTCTTCGACATACGTAATTACTATTCATGTCATAGTGTATGATAAAATCTTTCGATTAAAATGAAAACTTTCATCAAATTAGTTGGATATTGACTTCATGAGACTTTGCTCTTAAATAAATTGAATACAATTAAAAAGAAGATTTACAGAAAGTTTACAGACAACAAAGTAATTTCACTTTGAAAACGTATACCTTTTTTGAAGCAGACAATGTCAGTGTTAAATTTCTTAACTTTTAATTAAAATCAAGTAGACGCATTAATGTTATTCCTCAATTGGCACAAGAGTTTTACCTTTGGTTCAAAGACATTTTATAAAAAGCCTTGTAGGCTTAATGATAAAACAAAGGTATGATTTATTATAAATTGAATATTATCTCTGAACTATTAGTCACATTTTCGTAAAGCGTACAAATTTATATATACTTTAAAAATATTAAAAATCAAGACAGTATTCTAACGCTTTAAGAATTTTGTTAACATATGCTGTTTAAAAAAAGCTAGAGGTTGAATTCAACTGAGTTCTCAGAAGAAAAACTTTCGTTTAACTCATACTCATATTTTTGAAAAGAAAATATTCGTGCAAATAAGCAGACGTGAACAAAGTAAACCCGTTTTTGAATACTGGATGCACATATGTTTTCATCGAACAATTGTATTAATAATACTATTAACGTTCTCCACTTATCTATCAAATTTCACTAATAAACTTGTGTTGTATAGTAGATTCTTTGAAAAAAAAATTTTTGCAAAATCCCCGAGTACCTACCCCAAAGATGTATATAGATGACCAAAAAGTTGAGAAGTTTTTTAGGGTCATTTTATTTTTTTGCCAAAATGGGTCTTCAGGAGAATAAAAATGCTTTATGGGTTTTTCTCAGGACGATTTTTTTTTTTTGCTTCGTACAAATCGAACCAGTTATCTGTCTGTCTACTTTTCGACAAGATTGACAGGTTGATGTTATTTATATAGACTACACAAAAGCATTTATTTCAGCTTTTTAAGTTAATTGAAGTCTTACTGAAAATATTGCCAGTTAGAATTAAAAGGATACAAAAGAAACTTTCGAGATTTGGCTAACGATTCATATACTTTTAAAGCAATCTACTTGCATATAGCGCTCGTTTTCACTTTATTGGTATAAAATCTTTGAAAATCAAAAGGACATTTTTGTTATTTATTTTTGTATAGGGATCATATTTGCATTCGATGACTGCTATGACTATAGCTTATTCATTTTTACTTCTACCTAGATCCTTTAGATATTGCGGACCATTTTGACTTGAATAATATGCGCACTAGTCATATAATATCTCATGATATTTTTTACTCCATGTGACTTTTATCGAATGATATTTTTTTGTAGCGAGTTTGCTTATTTTTTATCGCATGAGAAAATTTTCCCACGATTTTTTTATAACCCACCTTTAAGCGATAACTAAAGACACATAAAGAAATAAATTAATTAAAAGAAATGCATTAACACCCCGTTTGGTGTTGTAGTTTGTCAGATCACTTTGAAACTAAAGGGTAATTCAATACGATGACCTTTTTCCAATAGGGTTATTTTGACAGCTGTTATATGTCAAATGGCTTGTGCGTATGACGTTTGAATTCAATATTTAATATGACTCAATAATAAATAGACTTATTCTTGAACAACGTTTAATAATTTTTGAAACTTGCCGTGACATAGTCCCCACGGACATAATCCCCATCCACGAAATGGGGATTATGTCCGCCAATAATTCGGACATGGTCCCCATTTTTAAAATCGGGATTATGTCTGCAAGTGTTTCGGACATAATCCCCAGGAAAAAACGTACTTAGTCCCCATCCCATAACGATATTTTGTTATTGACAACAGCCGCAGCTAAGAATTTACAACTCCCAAAAATTCCAATACCGTTTCCGTGGCAACCTTCAGCCGATGATCAGTCTATAATATATCCAAGACTTAGTTTGCTAGCCACAGAAATTTTACATAAGGGTAGGGGTAAGTTGGAGGCCTGCAGCCGAAGCTCAGGACTTAAAACTCCCAAAAATCCAACATTGGTTTCGCGGCGGCCTTCGGCCGCGGATCAGTCTATAACCTCCAACACTTTATAAATTTTTTAAATGTATTATTGCACAAATTTTATTAAATTCTAATTAAATTTTCGGACATAACCCCTATTGGGATTATGTCAGAAAAATTTGCGGAATAACCCCCATGACCAAAATGGGGATTATGAGCGAAAAATTTTCGGACATAATCCCCATTTACAAAGTGGGGACTATGCCGATTGGGATTATGTCCGGTAACCGAAACTTACTACCAAAATCAGTCATCAGTTAAAGAAAATTAAAGAGTTCTTCAACATCATTTTTGCCGCTATGAGCGTCCAAGTGAGCGCACTATTCGTAACACCATAACCAGATTTCGAAGCAATTTTATACTGTTAGGCATTCATCAAATCATCATTCAGCCAGAGTGCATAGACCCGTAATTTAGAGAATATTGCTGCAGTAGCAGAGAGTGTTCTTGAAAACTGTGAACAATCCATTCGTCGCCGATCTCAGGCTTTAGGCATCTCTTATGGATCATTGTGGCGTATCATGAGGAGTGATCTTAGTTTAAAAGCCTCTCAAATACAGCTCGTATGAAAACTAAATCCAGCTAATCTTGGTGTGCGTTTTAATTTTGGTTTAAAGTGATCCATTATTTTATCGTAAAATTGTGTTTTGGGACGTAGCTCATTTCTGGTTGAACGGCTACGTGATCAAGCAAAATTGCCATATTTGGGCCAATGAATAACCAGACACAATCCAAGAGCTTCCAATGTATCCCGATAGATGTATTATTTGGTATGGTTTATGAGCAGGAGGCATCACCGGACCGTATACCTTCAAAAATGCGGATGGAGCTCATGTTACTGTGAATAGTGCTTGCTACAGAACAATGATCAATAAGTTCTTGTTAGTAGAGCAGCCGCCTCTGGTTTCAGCAAGATCACACAACATGCCACACAGCTGAAGAAACAATCACTTTATTGAGGGAAAATTTTAATAATAAAACATCATCTCAAGAAATACTCCTATTAATTGGCCACCAAGATCATGTGATTTGACGCCTTTGAATAACATTCTTTGGGGATATGTTAAATCACTTGTCTATGTCGACAAACCCAAAACTATTGACGCTTTGAAAATCAACATAACTCGTGTTATTCAAGGAATACCGGCCAATATGCTCAAAAGAGTTGTCGAAAATTGGACCCACAGAATGAACCATTTAAGAGTTAATCGTAGGTCACATTTGAACAAAATAATTTTTAAGGATTGAGTTGTAGGAACCAATCTATCATTTCCTATAAAGATCTGCGTCACTACATTGATTTCTATGTATTTAAAGTGTTTAGAAAACAAGGTAGGAAGCTCTTATTGGATCAGCTATTATATGTCCCACAAATTTTTTTAGTAGATAGACCAATGTACCAAAAACGGATTTTTTTTTGAAAATGAGAGTGAGTGTTTTTTATTTCGTTTTAATATTCATATTAACATAATGAAACTATAAGCTATGATTATAAGTGTAAGTTCATCCAAGAATCGGGAAAGTCGTGGCAAGAGATCAAAGTCATCGCAGGGATCGCAACAAATGGAGATGTTTCATATTGGTCATATGCTCCTCCTAGGATTTAAAAGAGAATACATACATAAATATGTTTTAGTTTCGTTTCGGTAATAAACGTAGCCATCTATTTAGAGGTTTGTTTTGTATGACAGTTTTGAAATTTTTTTGTTTGTAAATATTTATATATAATGTCAGGGCTTTATTAGACTCGTTCTAAACATTTGTGATATATTTTAAACATCTTAAGCATTTAAAATGATAAAAAAGACTTTAAAAATATATACGTAATCTATCAGACCACAAAATATGAGTTAACGTCTTTTTTGGTTACTGCTTAACGGATGATTAATATTCGGTGAATAGTATAACTTCTCAAGTAATTATATTCTATGAAGGTAACCAAAATTATTGCTTTTAAAGATGAGCATATAGTGCAAAAGTCAAAAGCGACTGTGAACTGTAACTTTTTTTATTTTATAGACAAAGTAAGTACCCTAAAGAAAAGTCAGACACATTAGCAGCTTAACTTCAACAAATGACGGCTTTAAACTTGCCAGACAAAAACACCAGCTGCCACGCATACTGTCAACACAATTTGTGAGTGTCGAAAGAAGAGCATATGAATTCCCTAAATTGATTAAAAATTCATAAATATTTATGATGGGTTTTATTTAATTTTTATTTGAATTTTTGTTCTTTTTACCACTGAACAAAAGACAAAAAAAAAAAAAGCTTATGAATATTAACGCACACACGACGCCACATGAATAAATATTTCTTTCCCTTGACACAACTACAACGCATGTAAGCAGGTTGTTTACATGTGTCTGCGTTATTAACTCATAATTTTTTTACTTCTTCTTCTGCGTCTTCTTTGTGTTGTTACCTTTATAATTTTTGCCCTCAAAGGTAAACACCACTAGCGGGAAGAAATAACTCCCACGCTGAAATAAAACGCAAAAAAAATTATGTAAATTCATATCAACACAAATATTAAGAGCAATCAAAAAAAATGTTGCATACTTTAAGGCGATAAGCATCACAAATTTGGCCAACGCGTTAAGGGAGTTGTAAATTTAATGAAATTTGCTTTAACCCTCACCCTTCATATGTATACGCTTTGTGGTGCGCGCACTCACACTAACTCTTAATAAACACTTATGCCATATATTGTAATGTAACAACCCTAAATGTATGCAACCTTTCTTTCTTTTTCGTTTAGTTTTTATTTTTCACAAGTTAGCAAAAACATTTGCTTACGTTGTTACCCTTTGCACAATTGCATAAGCAAATTAAAGAATAACAAGTTGTTAGTGGCTGAAAGTATAAATGTAATCATGTATATGTGTGTGTATGTATGCATGTATTTATGTGTTTGCTTATATATGTGTAAAAAAAACGAGGGGAGAAAACTGTCACCACTTTCACAAAATTCAATTTCTAACTAATAAAACGTGCCTCAGCCCTTATAGCGTGCATTGGGAAAATAAAAATAAAAGCAAATGCTTACCACCACCACCCCCAACTCCCCTATAATCATCATTGCTGGCAGCAACATGTTGACGTGTTGAAATTTTGAAATATTGCCTGTGGTAGAAAAACGTCACCAACAAACAGTTCGAGAGGGTCCTATGTTGATATGCATAAAAGGGCGAATTTTTTTTTCTCTGATATGTTTTTTTTTTTGTTGTTATTGCTGTGCTGACGCATTTGGAAATTGCCAATATGTTTGTTGGTTTTGTCGTGCGCTTTTTTTTAATATATGCTACATCATATTTGCATATTTTTGCAATTTTTTATATTTTCCAATACATCTTTTTTTTTTGCCGAATACTTTTTTTCCAGCCTAACACATGTTACTACAGGTCATAAAGGTTGTGTTATGAAATTGAACAATTGACTTCGTATTTGCAAATTAAATTTTTAAATATGAGATGAATGTTGCTCTTTGGTTTAGAAACATAAATTTAATATATTTGGTGTTTGAAAAATATATATCTTTTTTCTACTAAAGGGAAATCTTCTCCTGAGTTTTTAGGTATGATAAGACTCACCAAAACTTTAAGCAAAAAGTTTTCATTATCACTTTTTATAAGAGAAAACCCTTCCGCAAGTAAAATGTAGCAAAAGCTTTGTGTCATCTGAGAAAGTGATTCAAAAGGCTTTGTGAATATTTCGAAAGGAACACGAAGAGGGAAAACTAAACTTTTTCAAACTTTAAAAAAACTTGAGGAAAATAATAAAAAACATTCGCGGAGTTCGATATAATGAGATTTTATTGCTTTAACGACTTGAGAACAATATCGTTCAAAAAAGGAGCGAGAAGCGGTGTCCACACAAGAATTATGTAAAAGAGAAGAAGGAGAAAGGAAAAACGTAAAAAGAACCTTAAGGACTAGAAAAAACACCCTGTGCTCGTACAGCTGTGTTTATTGCTGGTGTCAACATTCTGCCCGCCTTGCAAAAATGCAACATCTAAAATCTGGAGAAACAACATAAGGAAGAGGAAAAAAATATAGAAACATAAACCTCTTACTTGGCTAGGAACATGGCTCTGACAGAACATACCCGAAGATGGTGTTCTGAGCTAAAGGCTGGCTATTTGTGGTAGGGTACACGTCTGTCAGCATAATCCTGGGGTAGATGTCTACCCCAAGCTGGATGTGCTCCGAACCCCGATTTAAAAAAGCATGGATCGGCTAGCTTCAAATTGATGAAAGGGTCTTGAGCCCTTGCATCCAGTGTACGCGGGGAAGTCAGCAGCTCACACCTCACATCAATGACCTCCATGACAACTACGGTCATGCTTGTGTTGTTTTTTGCCCGCAATTGCAATTCACACGCCTCTTCACCGTCGAAGTGAGAGGTATGCAAAGGACACTTCCTAACCAAAGACCCAGAAATCAGGGTCTTTGGTGAGCATGCGTCCAATACCGCACGCTCCGTCACAAGATGCCCATGCGCCATGACCCACATCAACACCGTGGGTAACAGCGTTACCAAGCGTTGAAGAGTCAGCGCAAAAAGTGTTGCAAGGGGATGCCGCTTAGGACCATGTGCCCTAGTCGAGGACGTACTAGGCATTGACTGCGGTCTGAGATGGGACCTCGTATTTGACCCGTGAAGCGCTGGCTGACCACAGTGATGACTGGGATAGTCTCGCTGTGACTTTGCTTTACGACCCGCACTCCATCTTTGGGACCTTCTGGAAGAAGAGGACTGTCGAGAACGTGCTCGAGTGGGTGAATGCAGAAGAGTGTGGTGATCATCACCACAGTGATGACATCTTCCGGTGCTTCGGCAGCCCTGGTGGAGTGACCTGAGAACAGACAATTGGAGCAATATCCATGACTAAATACTGCCCTCAATCACCCCTCATGGTTCTTTTCAAGGAACTGACGACACCCCGCAAGACCATGCCCGAACAGTCTCGGGTTCACTAAATTGAACTTCGGATTCTGTCTGCATCACCAGCGATGGAGAAGGTAGAAGACGTTCTGAAACGAGACAAAAGATGTTATTTTAAAGAGAAAAAAAAGTGATTTGAGTTTTATGCCGTTAGGGTCACGACAAGTTTTATTATTGGTCGCGTGATGCAACCACGCTCGATTCGGATGTTCGCGACACATGTACGATTATTGTTACCGTGATAAATTTTGATTATCCAACCTATTTGCCACTAATTTGATGGTAAATTCTCCGCCTTAACGACAACTAAATCATTAAGGCAAATATCTTTTTGAGGAGACTTCCACTTAACTCGCTAATGTAACTCAGTTAAGTATTCACTTTTCCATCTCTGGCAAAAGTGATGTTGCATTGCTTTGACTTTGTGCCATCGATTGACAATTTTTAAAGGCTTTTCTGCAATTTCAGGCTCAGTTGTAGATAGTGGCGGCCCGCCGACCAAGAAATGGCCAGGAGTAAGTGGCTGAAAATCATTTGGATTTTCCGACATAGCGTTAAGTGAGCGTGAGTTAAGGCAAGATTCGATATGACTTAGCAAAGTGAGAAATTCTTCGAAGGTATAACTCAGAGCTCCGGCCATCTTTTTGAAATGGCTCTTAAAACTTTTGACCCTAGTTTCCCACAATCCTCCCATATGGGTAGCACCAGCTTGAATAAAATGCCAAGAGATCTCTTGATGAGCATATTGCGCCTGCACGATATCCTTGAATTCTCTTGTAAGCACCTTTGAAGCTCCTACGAAGTTGGTGGCATTGTCCAAATAAACATTTGCTGGCCAACTACGACGAGCGATAAATCTTGTAAATGCTGCCAAAGATATAGCTGAAGAAAGATCGCTGGTGGCTTCCAAATGAATTGCTTTGGTGGAAAAATAGACAAAAAGGCAGACACAGCCCTTAGTAATTCGAGAGGCTCTATCCAGGTTGCTCTTTATATCGAATGAACCAGCAAAATTAACGACTGTAGAAGAAAAAGGGCGTGACAAGACAGTTTGCTCTGGCGTGAGAGAGCCATTATTTGAGATTTTAACTGTGTTTTGAGTATAACACAAGTTTAACAATTGAATAATGTCGTCTTTTTAAGGTTTTTTGCACGCGGAATCCAATATTGCGTTTGAATAAGTCGAAGCATTATTTGATTTCCTCCATGAAGTAAATCTTCATGAATACATCGCACTAAAAGTCGAGTAAATGAGCTATATCCGATCAAACTCGGGTAATGTTCAGCAAAATTAAATATCTGTACCTAGTTTGGCTGGACTATTTTTATTTCACAAAAATAACAAAATTCACCAAAAAATTCAACATGGATTATTTTTATTTTGTTTTTTACTTTAATTTAAATCGAATATATTGTTTTTGAGAGATTTTAGCGAAAAAAAATTAAATAATTTTTGACTTTAAGGATACCGATACACTTGCTACTACACAGTATTCGAGATAAGATCTACTGAAAACTAGTTAAAAAAACACAAAATTTTTTGGATTTGCGATCACCCTGTGAGGTCCTAAGGATATTAAAACCAAATTTTCTGATACAAATAAGTATCCATATCTACTTTCTATCTGGTTCCAATTGCAAAGAAAATGTGGTTTTGACATTAAAAAATTCAAATGGAAAATATGTGTCCCGTTGGTTCTGAAAGGGTTAAGCTTTCGGCTCTAATTTATTGCAATCAAAAAACATAACCATAGCAAGGTGGAACAATGCCGAGTGTATTGGATTCATTAAGCTGCTTATTCAATGACCGAATGAAAACTACTGAATCTTCAACCAAACTTTAGGTATGTAGTAAGGAGACTCATATGGAAATTTCAAAACTATATATAATCACGAAGCGAATGGAAATGACTTTGATTCCAGCATACATTTTTTATTTGATTCAAAATAAACAATTTATGAATTTAAAAAAATTTAAAAGAAATGACTTTTGCTTATGTCTATATAAAAAAGCGTTTACACTTTATTTCTTTTATTAATTTTCTCTATTAATTTTCTGATCTTATCAATCTTGTTAATTGTTAAGAAAGCAAGGTCCAACGTTATGCTAGAGATTGTTCCTTCCCTTGCTCCTACTGTGGCCGTAGACATCGTTAGTTCAAACACTAGTAACAATCTGAGCAAATCGGCTTAATCTGATTTTTGATTAACAGTTCATGTAGGATTTATGTCATTTAAAAATATCTATAAGATAAAATGGAAGATCTAATTAAAAAGAAATGATTTTCAATTATTTGGGAGAAAGTAAAATTTATCTTTTAAAAAAGAAAGAAAAGTTTTCGGAAAGAAACCTTCTCAGATTAGAAAATTTTGATAAGTAGAATTTTTAAGAATGTCAAAAGGCATTAGTATCAAAATTTTAAACCACCAGCAAGTGTAGACTAACAAAAAAGATATGTTCGAAAAACAAAACCAAAAAGCAGATAAACGGCAAACAAAAGACAATACACAATATGAATGTTACAATAACAAATGCTCCAAAAAAAAGCAAAAATAACGAGTTTTCTTTGTAATTAAATTTCGTTTTGTGCCCATGTTAGAAACAAGCAACAAAAACTAAAACAACAAAAGCAACAAAGAAAATGTTTTAAAAAAATTCACGCGCACTGCATGCAAAATACGTCGAAAAAAGAGAAAAACGAATCAAGAAAATGATAGAAAAAACACAAAAAATACAAAAACAAAGCAAATTCATATGACGTGCGCTGGTATGATGCAATTGTTAAAACAACAACAAACAGCGTAAATGCAGCAACATCCCAGTGCAACATTTCAGACCACCCGCTCTCGTCCATTAAGTGACTGAAAAATAACACCAAACGCATGCACACACACACACACATACAAACATAACAGCCAAAAATGCACAAAATGGAAAACAGAAAACAAAAAAACAACAGATGTGCATAAAATTTGTGAAGCATCCTTGAAAAGTGTTGTCCTGGCACGCACTTCAATTGTTTTTTTTATGTTTTTTGTGTTTTTATTTCAACTCTGCTGCATTTTTGAATGTGTGAAGCTGCAGCGCCGCAATTATGGCAAGAGTGGGTCCTTTTTTGTTGTGCGCGCGTGTATTTTATTGTTGTTGTTGTTGTTGCATCTAGTGTGTGTGTGTCTGAGAGACAGTGGGATGTGATGGAAATTTGTTTAAGAAAAATTTAAATTGATTCATATGTATGTGCAGAAACAAAGTTGCGACTTAGCTTACGCTCAGAAAACTTGTTGATACGGGATTCATTCAGGTCCATAAAGTGAGCTATGCAGGTGTGATGAATTTCGATATATTTTGGTTGGGAATTTCGAGCTATTTTCGAGCCTTTCAACAGCAACTTCGAACTGTCTGGGAAATTTTCCATTTTCCGGAAAAGCGGAAAAATTGTTCCGCATAGCTGAGTTTTTTTTCAGCCAGACGAATCCGTGGGAAGAGATAGCGATGAAATCTTTTTACGCAGGAATTTCAAGCTACTTTCGAGCTAATTTAGAGCTAAAAGCATTTTCCGGAAAACTTCCAATTTTCCCGGAAAATCCCAAAAAAACTTTTTTTATGGCTTCAGCCAGACTAATCCGCGGGAATAGTAAGCGATGAAATCTTTCAACGCAGAAGTTTCGAGCTATCATACATTCAAGCTTACCTTGAATGAAGTTCTTGCCTTAAATTTCCCCGAAATATCCCAAAAAAATTTTTAAGGGCTTGCTATATTTTTTCAGCCAAACGATCATATCATTCGACACACGAATTTGGAGTTTATTTCGAGCTCATCAAAAACAAAAAGTGCTTTCCGGAAAACCCCAAACTCTCCCGGAAAATCCCCAAAAAACTTTTTTTATGGTGGTGCCATGACATAATCCCCACGGACATAGTCCCCATTTCGTAAATGGATGTTATGTCCGCAAATTATTGGAAATATTACCCCTACTCTTATGTAAAATTACTGTGGCTAGCAAACTAGGTGTTGGATCCGCTAGGAAGGCTGATCCGCGAAGAACTTTCGGACATAATCCGAATAATTTGCGGACGTAACATGGGGAAAAAAAATTTGATTTTTTATTTTTTGGGATTTTCCGGGAAATTTAAGGAAAACACTTCATTCAAGGTCAGCTCGAAATTAGTTCGAAATTCCTGCGTTAAAAGATTTCATCGCTTACTATTCCCGCGGATTCGTCTGGCTGAAAAAATAAACTTAGCTATGCAGAACAATTTTTCTGATTTTCTGGAAAATGGAAAATTTCCCAGACAGCTCGAAATTACTGTTGAAAAGCTCGAAAATAGCTCGAAATTCCCAACTAAAAAACATC
Organism: Calliopum simillimum; assembly: GCA_951812925.1. Lineage (NCBI taxonomy): Eukaryota > Metazoa > Arthropoda > Insecta > Diptera > Lauxaniidae > Calliopum > Calliopum simillimum. Next base: position 121,943,122 of record OX638369.1, on the reverse strand, counting down.
GGAATTCGTCACACCTGCATAGCTCACTTTATGCACCTGATTCATTCGGGTGCCTATAGTTTATTTTTTCAATTCCACTTTTCGACATATACTCCAAGCTTTCAACTTTGCGGCAATTCAGCGTTACCGACATCTATTTAATTCTTCGAACATTTTTCGGCATTTATTTTGATACAAATTTCAAATTTTTAGAACTTTTTCGATTTTTTCAAAATGTTGCAAACTTTTCGAAAGATTTCAATTCTTCGAATTTTTCAACATTACTTGACCCTATCAATATTTGTTGGCTTTCTCTCTATAATTTTTGAATATAATATATGACGTTAGTGCAAAACAAAATTCAACAGGAACCGTAAATAATTATTGCACACTTCATTGATCGACGCCATCTATTGTATGAATGACTTAAATTCAGTAGCTGAGAAGCGTAAGCGCCATCTAATGAAACAAAAGTCAGCGTAATATCTTCAGCGAACGTGTTATGTAGTTAATCAGCAACAAACGCACAACGCGAAACAAATAGAAAAATAAACAGATGCAATAATTAAACACGAAGATATAGTTCGTTTAGAAAGAGAAAAGTTCTACGTGGCTGCAACGACATCGAGGTTATTCCTTGCTTCGAGAAGAGTTCCGTAGCTGTTGCGGGCTCCATCGAGAATTCCTCCAATAAAGTTTGACACATATTAGGGATGTCATTTCGGGATCCCTGCTTTTTTACATCCTTAAATACTGCCATTGGTTGCGTCCGGGGATTATAAATTTTGTCAATTTAGAGATTTTTTAGATTTTTTAATATTATTTTGAACGGATAAGAAATCTTCTTGAATATATTGCTCATTTACTACAAGAACGTTTAAAATATTATAATTTTTTTGAGGGTATAGATAATAGGGGAACTGATGCTATTGTGGTATAGTTTTCCAATGTGGTATAGTCGCATATCTCCGATTTGGGTAAGAACCTGCGAACGTCACTGCTTTTTTTGCTGTTTTCTGTCAGAAAACATGAAATACCAGGGATGTGTTGCTGTCATGCACTAAACAGAATTTTTCCGATGTCAGTTGAATGAAACGTAAATAGCGTGTGGTTGATTTTTTTTCCGGATTTTTTTCAAAAAATTTTCTTAAGGAAAAGTTGTTTTTTGGTGACGTTTTATTTATCTTTGATAAAGGTTAGCGCTAATTATTGCAAAATAGGAGTTTAACTGTGTAAATTCAGAAGGTTTCTCATTTCATTTTTAGAATTTTGTAATGTCTAAAAATTGGCCAGTGTGGTATAGCCGGGACTCGTTAATGTTGTATATGAATATTTCTTGTCATTAACATTATTTGATTGCTGTTTATTTTTTTGTAAAGACTATGAGTTTGAGAACCAGTGTAAATGTAATTATGAACTCATTTCATACCTTTCAAATTTTATATTTCGTTGTATGGTTAAGTACGCCGCATTACCCTACTTATATGTACCACATTACCAGCCCACTTACAAGTACTGATCAGTAGATATACCACATTGCGCCACCATATATACCACATTAGCTGCCAACTTTTTGAAAACAGCTTTTTTGGATTTTTCAGTTTTTGCTCAACAACTTTTTTTAATGAAATTGCACACATTTTATTGAAATATATTCTGTAGCCAATTTTTCAAAGATCAGCATAAAAAAATTTAGCTGAATTTTATCTAACGGTTCTCTTCCAAATTTCATAGAAAGATTACCTATACCACTATAGCATAAGTTCCCCTATCCTCGCCCCAAATCGATTTTTAAAGATTTTCAATTAGGCGGTCGATAAAATTATTGTTACTCAAAAGTATGGCATCTAACGAAAAAAGTGTATACGGCAAAAAAATGCTTGAAATTGTCCAAATAATACATTTGGATTTTTTCAGAATTTTTTATGACATTTTATAATTTTTCAGAAATCTCATAATCTGTAAGATCCCGAAAATATATACATTCATAACAGTTATAAAGCATTGTATTTTAAGTTCTGGACAGTAAAGTAGATATTAGATGTATTTAACCAAATTTAGCAAAAGTTTTTGGAATGAAGGTCCAAAAATGTTCACAAAAATTAGTGCAAATTGGATAATATGCATGTTCTACCAAAATTTTTCTTTCAAAATTGAATAAAAGGATCTACGAGTAAAATATTATCCGTTGGTAAGAGTAGTAAAAAGACAATATTTTTAATGAGTTTCTTATAAGTTTTCTTCAATAATCTGCTGATTTTGAGTCAAACAATTATTTGGCAGTTAACTAAGAAATGCCCATAGTTTTTTGATGCACTTTAGAGACAGCACTCCATACGTTTGGAACAATGTTTGCTTTTTCGCGCCATAACGATTTCTTTTTTCTTTTATACTTTTTACTTTTGTCTATAGGTATGTTATTAGTGTCCCTCTGTGTGGTGCTACAGGAGTATTCTCATATGTTGTTGTTCTATTCCATTTGAAGAGCTTTGCAAATACAAGCAAATGATGGACGCGTTGCCGGAAATGCGCCGTGTTGCCACTTTGAAGTTCAAATAGAAATGGTGAGAAATAAAAAAATAAAGGTTTTGATAAATACTACACAAAAATGTTGGGGGGCAGTGCAGTCAGAGTTCAGAAATCCATGTTAAGCTCAGGTAGCAAAAAGAGTAAGCGCATAAGGTAGGCGCAGACCATTCAATGTGTTGCCGCTTAAACGCGCTTCAATTGAAGCACCATTAAACTTCATAAAAACTGTACTTTTTCAGACTGAAGTATTTAGCCACTGCAGACAAAGAAAATTGTTCATATTTTTTATGCATTGTAGTTTTTCAAGGATATTTTGGTATTTGCAACTAAAATGGGTTTTTAATGATTTTAAATGAATGAAAATTTGAAACGCTTACAGAAAATATGAAAACTTTAATGTTAAAGCAAAAAAAAAAAATTTCCAAAAAACTGCTGATTATATAAACCAATATAACCAGAAGAGGTCAACAACATAAATTCTGGATTCTTAACACATAAGCATACATTTTACTGTTTATATATGTGTATAACATAAACTGTATGTGTCTATATATACATAAATAAATCTGCAAATTACCATCTACATCCAACACAATAAGTAATACGTTAATTTCTACCTTCCTTTTTACAGTCGCAGTCATAAATGACACAAAAAATACACCCAAAGGACAAACTAAGAACAAAGGCAACAAGAACAACATGGTTAACAATAACAGCAATGATAATGTTAATGTGTTTCGAAGTATGTGATAAACTGCAGGGTAATGAATTAACACCAACACCATCACCAATACCAACAAGCAACAAACAAGGGCTAACCGGACCAACGAACCGGATGCCAGCTGCTACCACTAACATGAATGTTGACCCTTGAAGTAATTTCACTTTTGGTACAAATAAAGTAAGAATGCACACAAGCGTATAAATGAAGATTAAGAAAGAAGAAGAAGAAAATGAAGAAGAAGAAGAAGACGTTAAAAAACAGGAAACAAAGAGATGTTACAAAGAAAATTACTACAGTGAGTAACAAAAACAAACAAACAAGTTCACTTTGTATAATTTACTGCATCGAGGGAATATGTGGAATAGATAGGGTCGAAATTCAGATTCAAACCAAAACCAACTCAGAAGTTAGAAGGACTCTTGAAAAATATAGCTGCATCATTTTTTTTTTTTTTTTTTTATTCCAAGAAAAACCAAAGGAGCGCTTTTGATTCAACTGAAGGCCCATTTAAAAGTTAAAATACATGCTTTTTGGTTATAACTTTTTTTTCTTTACAAAATGGATACCCCAAGCTGATTCAAAAATAAATACCATAACCTTGCAAAAGATATGGCGTCTAAAAATTATACATTTTATTTTGGGGGGTAAGGATAATATTTTCGTCCAAAAATCGATTTTTTACTTTTTTCAGCTACGCGGTCGGAAAACTGATTTTTTACTCAAAAGCTAGGCATCTAAAGAAAAAAGTGCGTATGGCAAAAAAAAAGCTTAGAATTGTCCAGAAAATACTTAAGAACTTTTTCAGAATTTTTTGAGATATTTTATAATTTCTCAAAACTTGACCGGAAAAAAATGTAGAAAAAAATTGAAAAAAAATTTCCAAAAATTTTGAAAAAACTCACGCCTATCCTTTGAAAGATTCTAAACATTTTATATTTTGCAAAATTTTTTTGTAGATGCCTCGGTTTTGTGTATACCTAAAATTTTGCAAGCTCTCAAATTGATAATTTTTTAAAAATTAAAAAATATTTAAAAAAATTCTGAAAAAATTCCCAAACTCCCGCGTGATTGAAAAGCGTAAAGAAATCGATTTTGGGATGCAAATATTATTTATACCCCAAAAAAAATTTATAGCTTTTGAGCGCAAACATTTTTGCAAGGACATATTCTTTATTCTTTTATTTGGGTATTCATTTTGTGATAAAAAAAGGTGATGACCTAAAAACATGTTTTTTTTAGCGGCTTAGCCATAAGAGAGTTTTTTTACGATGGGGCGTGGCACTGCCCACTTTTAAACATAAGGATCATATTATCGTTTTCTAGTGCTAACCCTATTAAGCCATGAGAGCGTTTTTTTCCATTTTCCATTCCAGGTGTGACACCACCCAGTTAAATCTATATATTAATACGCAAGACAAAAACTTGGCCATCTTCTTTTACTATGTTAGAAATGGTGTACGGCTTTAAATTATACACCATTAGAAAGGTATTTGTATGTATATGTGCACAAAGTTAAAATAAAAATAGTTTTTTGACTTTAAGACAGGTAAAATTATATACAAATTTTTCAATACTAACAACAAAAAAATACACGGCCATTCAGAGCTGAAAAAGGAATAAAGCATAAAGAGGGATAATAAATGAGCTTTTTTATTTCGTACCAAATAGCAAAAAAAAGAATTAAAAGTGTCCAAAAAGTACAAAAACCGTTTAACACATTTTTGGTCGAATTTTGACCACTGGGCGGCTCTAGTTTAATTTAAAATGTAAAATGTTATAAAATCAGTAATAAATTGTGGGCGTTATATATTACATTTTCAAAAATGGTCTGAGGATGAAAGCTTGTTGAAAAATGTGCAAGTTACGGATAGTTATGTAAAGAAGTTTTTTCGACTTTTTGCATCACATTAAAATCTACAAAAAAATCGCATACTTTTTTTATTCTTTTTGCCACTCTAATCAATTTTGGCATAAAATGACACCATAAACCAAACTTTAGTAAAACTGGAGAGTACAAAATTAAAAATGTCATCAATAATACAAACAAAATGCTCCAAAAAATTGAATGCTAAAGAGCAGCCTGATAAGTATAATCTTAACTTAAGTTCACCATAAAAATTGGTAAAAAATCGTAAAAACTTCAAATATGAATATAAAAATTAAGATATTGTAATTTGGAAAATTGCCAAAAGTTAACTGTATCAGTTGACACATGCAAAAGCTAAAATACACAATTAAAATGCCCCCAGAGGTATGCAACAATATTTTCCGTATTTTTATTTGTTTTGATTTGTGTGCTTTGTTTTGCGCTTACTTACTGGTTGCCTCTGTATTCTGTTTTGTCTTGCACTGTGTTTTGTTCTGTTCTATTCTATTTTGTTGGTTTTGTTTTGTCAAATCCTGTGTGAAATGCAATAACCAAATGGTTGTCTGACAAAAGTTATGGTCTTGGTCATATTGCAGACAGGTTGGCTAACCCGAGGCATTGTATTGTTGTGTATGTGTGTGTGCTTAGCAAAAGCTGTCTCCGATCTAGACAAATGTACGAACATCACATACAAGCAGATATGTAGATAGAATCACAGAAAAGTATATCTACAGATGAACAATATGCAAACATAATGACAAACCAAACGAGATAAGTAAAGTCAAATAAAAAATAAAGCAACAAAAAACCAAATGAAACAAGGAAATAAGGTAAGCTGATAATATAACGTTGGATATAAATACATTAGCTGGTAGAAGGATTTTTACGAGTATTTCAGTGTAACCTTAAATGATTCGAATAATCTATACAGATAATTTAGAAAGGCTTTATTTAAATTACTAAAGTTAAATCTGAAATGTAAAGAGGATGTAGAAAATATAATCTACATAAAACAAATTGAAATAAAATATTCTTTCTTTAGCCGACCACCCAAATTATGAAATTTGTTCTATTGAAAAAATATAAAAATATAAGCATACTAAGCGAAAATAAAAAAATTTGTTTTTAGACTGTGCTCAAATATGTAGTGCTTACCGTATAATCAACATAAAAAAGGTTGACCAAAATGAGAAAGAGTAAACGGCATAAATTTATGAACAATGTAGTGGGTGGCTTAATGGCGGGTAATAAATGTCCTGCCCAAGTTGATTAAATTAACGAGCAGCAATGCGTAATAAAAACAGCAACCAAAGAGAAAACAAAAGAAAATAAATTTGTTGGAGTAAAAAATAAAATCGGAATAAGTCGTTAGGAAACAAACAATAAACGAGTTATTAAAGTGTTACGTATAGTGATAAATTGTGGTGGAAACAAGGCTCAGAAAAATGTATTAATATAAAAAGTCCCGTCTCAATAAATTGAGAAACCAATATGAGGCTTTAAATAAAGCAACAAAACAAACTGTAAAATCAAAAAGAGTATAAAGTCGGCGAAATCTATAAAATCTGGTGAATTCTACAAAATCTTTAAAATCAGTCCAATCCATAATATGAACAAAAGCTACGAAATTTTTTAAAGGAACGAAATCTATAAAATCTATGAAACCTATAAATTCCATCTAATTTATATAGTCTTTTAAATAAATTAGCTTTATTATATCTGTAAGTTCTATAAAATTTGTCAAATTTATATAATCTACAAAATCTATAAGATCTACAAAGTCTACGAAATGCATCATATCCACGAAATGTGTATGATATATAAAATCTACAGAAACTATTACTTCTTTAAAACCTATAAGATATATTGATTCTAAACAACACATAAAATGCTTAAAACTTATAAAATTTCAAATCAATAAATTGAACAAATTCTACAAAATCTATTAAACTAAAACAATCTATTATATCTACAAAAAAACTACAAAAACTCAGCAATTTTAAAATTTAGGCAAATCCATACAAGAAAGAATATATGAAATCTAATCTTTAAGATATGTTTAATCAGTAAAATATAAAATCCTTAATATAAAATATATAATATAACAACTTTGAACTCTATAAAATATATGAAGTTTGTAATTTCAACAAACGAGGGCAGTTTGATAACTTTGGGATCTTTCAAATTTCCCACATAGTAATTTAAACTTCTAGAATGTCCCCGTTAATTAACAACTATTAGCAGACCATTATGAAGTTTTGAGCAAGCTGCGCTATTTAGTTTGTATTCTACAGCCACTAAAATCAGACAATCTTGTGAATTTTAGTGAAAATGGACAAAAACGAAAAACAAGGAAAGGATTGACAAAATTGTGGTTTACTGAATTCCATTTGGGCAGTACTAGTACAAGTGACGTCGAGTGTTTATTTCTCCCGAAAGAAGAGGTTGCAACAAAAATCGTCGATAAAGTTCATAGAAAGATTTTGGACAATTAAAGAATGAAATTGCGTCAAATGACTGAGCGAGTTCATCACATGTTACATGAATATTTGGGCATGAAAAAGCTATCACTGCGATGGTTGCCATAACTACTCACAAAAAAACCTTAAACGCAACCGTATAACTACTTCCAAGAAGAGTTTGGCGTATTGCGAACGAGTTTTTGCGCCATTTCGTTACGGTGAACGAAACATGGATTCATTGAAGTACACCAACGATAAAGGAATAACCTTATCAAACACATTTGCCGACACCCAAAAAATCTTTCAAGTATAATATACAGGGTGGCTGATTCGAAGTATTACCAATTCAAAAAACTATATTTTTAGTTTCCATGCACAGATTTTATTGATCAAACGCTATAATTGTTGGGAAATGTTCAAATTTTAAGAATCTACTTGAGAATTTCGATATGGCCACCTTTGGCTTTAACTATGGCCCGTAGACGGTCGAAGAACGAGTCGAATGCTGCACGAATTTGATTTTGTGGAAGTTTGCGCCATTCTCGTTGAAGGGGCACTTTTAGCGCATCAACGCTCTGGTATTTTTTAGTCAAGACCTTCCTGTCCAACATACCTCAGATTGAGAAATCCAGCGGATTCGCTTCAGGCGAATTTGAGAGCCATTGTTGAGCAGAAATGAAGCTAGGAACATTTTTTTCTAACCATTCTTGATTCACACGAGCTTTGTGTGACGGTGCCGAGTCTTGTTGGAATGTCCATGGCTTGCGACCGAAATGTTTGCGTGCCCACGGTAGTAAAGCACCCTCCAACACTGATTCACGATACACCTGGGCGTTTACTTTGACGCCAGCGGCCAAAAAAACGAGTGGTGAGCGCCCATCAGCAGTCACTGCAGCCCAAACCATCACATGCGGTGGTGCCTGCGTCCTGGTGGCCAAACGAACATTCAAATTTTTGTAAGACCTCTCTGTCAAGTAAACCCGATCATTTTGTTTGTTTACATATTGCTGGATACAGTAATTTTCTTATCAGAGAAGACAATTTGTGACAGATTTCCGGCGGCGTGCAAGCGCAACAACTCCTTAGCTCTATCGAGCCTAACTTTTTTTTGAGCAGGAGTGAGATCATGCGCCTTTTGGAACTTGAGAACCTTTAGTCCGAGCTTGTTTAACAATATGTGTTGCATTCGTTCACGCGATATTTTCAGCTCGGCAGCCATTTGTCAGCCACTGCGTCTCGGATTTCGCTCAATTCTGGCCTTCACCTTTCGAACCATTTCTGGTGATGTTGCAGTTATTTTCCGACCACCACCATGTCATTTGGCAACGCTGCCGGTACTATTGCAACGTGTTATGGTCCGATACACAAACATTTTATTCACTTTAAAATGTTTCAGCTCACGAACAATTGCTGGTTGCGATTTTCCAGCCAAATAAAGAGCAATCGCACTATTACGTTTGAATTTCATTTCGAAAATTAGTTCAATATAAAATTATCATACGAAAATTTTTTATTTTCAATAAATTGACGCGCAAATGCTTTTGATTACTTGTTGAAAATAGAATGAACTAACATCATGCCAATTTTTAGACAGCTGTCATGTTCCATCTGTCAGATAAGTCTATCTGAAGTTGGTAACAGTTCGAATCAGCCACCCTGTATTTATCCTTGTGAGGGCCTATCAAACTTTAATGCCGCTGATTTACGAATATATTTTTTTTATTTTCTGTACGTTTAACTTTTAAATATACTTATTTCTAAATTCAAAAATAATGTATTCGAATTTTGCTATTAAAAGCGTTTGAACACCACTGGTGTAATTTTGCTGATTTTCTAAACATTTTCGCTTTCCACTGTAACATAATTTACTTCAGTTTGCGACATCTTGTATAGATCAAGTACAGAGATCCATTTTGGCTCTCTTTCTTTTTCTTCACCGAGATCATCCCACGAACAAGTGTGCCTTCGATAACTTATCATCAAAAATATCAAAAATCATTAAAAGTTTCAAAACAATAAGTTTACAAATTAATTTAATCTGAATCATCTTAATTATTCGCGAGAATATTGTTTTTAAAACAATAAGAAATACGTAGTGGAAAAAAATATATTATGATGTATTAAATACACCAATATAAATATATATATATATTTTTGGTTGGAGGAGCATAACTTTTTCTAAGGAATTCAATTTGGCCTAGGTATGGAATTATTTATCAGTACTTAAAAGAGAAAACACTTTTTAGAATATAAAATACTTTTCTACTAGGATTATTAAAATAACCAAAAGTGCGTATCTACTTGTGGAAAAGCCTATGCATGGTCGAAGTCATCTAGAGAGATCTTAAGAAATTGTGTGTGCCTTAGTAATCAATTGGTTCTCTGCAAAAGCAGCATATACTACAACGACGAATAAAAGAATTCAAAATTTGCTAAATTTTTCAAGAAAATTGATTAAAATAATAATAAATCACGAAAAGATAGTGAGTGATAAATAGAAAAAGAAGAAAGAGAAAAAACAATAATTCATAAAAAAAATAGTAAAAATTTTAATTATTAAAAAGACGTGCATAAAATAAGTTTGAGGAAGAATAAGGGAAAAATTTTGTAATTCTGTATACCTAATAAATATCTAGTTAAAAATCAAAAAACTTAGAAAAAAAATGTTAAAATGATTTGATCGTAATTATTATATATACCTGTGAAAAAAAAAGAGAAAAAAAAGTTGGACTTAAAGTCAAATTTCATAGTGAGAAAAAAAAAATATATATAGTTATAACGTTACCTTAAGAAAAATATATAAGAACAACAAAACAAGAGAAACAAAAAGAAAACATATAACTAAAACAAAACTACAAGCCTAGTTGGAAATTCGCTAGTTAGGATTTTTTTTTTTAAATCAAAGTTTCATAGTGATTTCAAGTTAATTTTTAAAATGTTCCGTGAGAATTCAGCTTAGAGAAAATATTCGCGTAATTTAATTTAAATTTTTAACAATTTAAAACATTTAGCTACACACACCAACGCCATGGAGGGTACCTTTCATCGCTGGATGTAAAAGTAAGTGTTCATGAAATTAAGTATTTTTGAATCTAAAATTGGGAAAAAATAACGTAGCATAAAATTAGGCGGCTAACAGCGATAGATTGGCCATACTCCTGCAGCATTAACATTTTTTGCAGCATTAACATTTTTGCAGTGGGTTTGTCGGTGTATGTGCAGTTCAGTCCACAGAGCGTGAGCAGCAATCATACTTGTCCGCTGAGGTGAATATGGTTGTTGCAAACTTGCTCTTCTTACGATCTGTTGTTGTTAGTTGCAGTGTGGTGAGAGTAAGCATACATAGCATCGAACTGGTTTGATATGCTTAAGTCTCTCTGCTTGCGTTTAACAGAAATTTAGGAAAACGAAATAGAAAAATGTTGTTGATATATTTTGTTTCGCAATATCTGTAAGCATTAACATTTATATTTATAATTGCGTTTACATTTTGGTGAATTGGGCTTAACATGTTTTTTTTTAGTTTTATTTTGGTTTAAATGCTTACGTAATTTAAAAATAAAAAGAAATAACATAACAAATCGGAAATGTTATTGAAATGTTTTGATTTGAAATCCTGGTAACATTTATATTTGCATTTACATTTTGTTTCAATACGACTTAACATGATTTTTTTGTTGTTTCATTTGTGTCAATGCTAAAATAATGTACAGATTATAAGAAGGAAAATTTAAAATACGTCAAAGATTCACATATTAATATTGCTCGTTGCAATTACCTATATAAGTTTAATTCAAATTTAATTTCAATCTTAAGAAAAAAAAATTTATATTTAGATTATAAGCATTATGTTTACTACAATATGAATTTTTATATGAAGTAAAAATAACTTAAAATGAGATAAATATCTTTTAATTTTACGCATGTAAGGCGTCGTTAGTGCAAGACTTGGGAAATTTGCTGTGGGCTAAAAGGAGATTTTGAAACCTTTTAGCAGGATGGGTGGGTATAGAACGCGGTGGCCAAAACATCTAGTGTCACCATATTAACTTTTTGCTGCTTTGGTTATTTTTCTTCATTTAGTTATGTTGGTCTTTCGGCTTCAAGATTAATTATTAGTTTTCTTTTGATATAAAATCTCTGTTTCCTTTTATTTCTCGTAACCTACCTTAACAAAGTATATAGGGAGCAAAACCCACCCCAATGCCCTGAGCACGGTCGGCACCCGAAACAGAGTACGCTCCACTAAAACAAGTTTAAGTACGCGGTACGTTACATCCTTTAGCGTAGATTTGTTGATAATCACAATCTTTTATGCATTTTGCGATGTTTTTGTAATGTTATTGGTGTTTTACATAAATACATTGAACAGTAAGCTCAAACCAACAATATCGTCTGACCATGATTGTAAACAACTGTAACGATCATTTTTCATTATGATTAATTTACATTCCTTTTTCTAAGATTTTTTGGTTTTTAAGATCAACCTTAAAAAAAAAAAACTATTCCCACCCACTACAGGGTTAATCTAATTTTTTATATAAATTGCGGTATTAACATTCGATCGCGGTCCCGCTATGATCGCAATGCAAAAATACCAAGGTCTAATGCAATGCTGTAATACAAGATCAAGATCACTTGTATAAAATTGCCAAGCAATAAAGAAGTGCCGCTCTTCTAAAGTTTTTAGCATTCTTGTTTCGCGACATATATATGTTAACAAAAGAAAAATTTTACATTAAAATTGAAGTGATAATTTCAATAAAGTTATAAAAAGAAAATACAAATTTTTAAGCATAAAAAATTGCTCCAAAAAGTGCAGTGAAATAACTTTTATTTTTTTTGAACCGATAAACGTGTTCACCAAAAACCATTACAATTGGTGCCTGTCGTCCATTTTGTGTTGCTGAGAGGCTCCAGGCTTTAAAATTGATTTATTGGAATACCCCTTTTATAAGGTAAAATTTTTATTGAAAATTTAGTCAGAGAAAAACCCTAAAGTTTTTTTTATATACAAAATTAACTTTCAGGGGTATTTATATACTGCTGAAAGAAATCACGTTTTTCTGGCGTACAAAGGAAAAGAATCCCCGGAAAAATTTCATACAACTGCTCGGATTTCCATTGCCATAACCTCAGGAACTTAAGTGCTGCAAAATTATGGACTTAAAAACCCCAAACTAAGATTTTCTACAAGGATTAGACTAACCACATACCAATTTTACTATTTTTAAATTCACCAAATAAGGATTTTTTGGGTACTGTGTGTACCATAAAAACTAATTTTCCTCAACCTAGTTGAATTTGAATTAAACTTAAATTTAACTTAATTCTTTTTTTTACGCAATGAATTTTGCTTAAGATTTTTCATTCTTCTTTGCTGTCAAAGAAAAAAAAAAAATTTTTAATTTTTCTATTTAATCGTACCTAATATGTTTTCTTGTTCTAAGCTAATATTCAATTAGAACTCCATTTGTTTTTCTTATGAAAAAAAAGAAAAAACTAAAATTAATGATATTTACTAGCATATAGTTTTTTTAGTATATTCATAGTTAAAAATAACAAGACAAAAATTTCCTAAGTTTAGTAATCTAAAAATTTAAAAGAAAAAATACTGAAGAAATTTTTCTGTAGTATGGCCTTAAGCCTTTAACACTTCTTGTATTATTTTTATTATCGTACCATCATTTTACCATCCACACATGCATCAATTAAACTCTCTCACAGCATCATCTTCGAGAGGCCTTTCGACGATGGATCAGTCAATGTAAGTCATGCAATTTTTATATCATGCAATATTCGTGGTCAGTGAGTTTTTTTTGTTTGTGCATTCTCTCTGGTTCTCAATTAAGCTTCACTTGTGCATACATATGTATGTAGCATAATAACAGATTTCTATTTCTGTATTCAAAAAAATATTTTTATGTAAACAACATTAAGTTTACAGCATTATGTTATGTTAAAGAGAGAATGTAAAAACAAAAAAAAAAAAAACAGTAAGGTAAAGAAGAAGCATAACAAGAAGATTTTGTTTTTGTAATTTTTTAAAAGAAACAAATTTGAGAAATTTAAACAAAAGGTAATAAAAACAAAAGAATAAGAACTAAAATTGTAATAGTAAGGAGAAAAAAAAAACAATAACATTTTGAGAATTAGAGTAAAATGTATCGCATATTTTTTAAGATAAAAATTTTCATATGGTTTTCGTTTGGAATGTATTAAATGCAATAATTATTAGTTAATGATTAGTTGCAATGAGTACAATTATAAATTTAATTTGAATTAATTAAAAAGATGTTTTTGATCATGGAGTAAATTTGATTTTTTTTTATCTCTGAGTCGGATGTAGGGGTTAGGTAAAGGGGATTTTTCAAACCGTTTTTTTATGAAAAGTCCATAGGTTGGGTGGGTATAGACACAAGGATCTGTTAACATCTTGATCCTTCTAGACACCAAAGAGGAAGCTGTGTGTGTTTAATTCCGGTATCGCAATGTTTTTTTTTATTTTAGTTTCAGTTTTTTTTTAGCACGTGAATCTAAATTTAGTAGTTGTATCGTTGTTTTAGATACAAGAACCCCTCCCACTTCCGAACTAGCTAGAATAGGCAAATATATCACGTGCGTCCGTATCTAAATGCGACAGAAAGGAGGAAACATAAATATAGGTCCTTATTATTTTGAAACTTAAATTTCAAAATTAAACCTTCATGCTGATGGACCATTAATCATTTAATAAAGATTTGTTTTCCTTATACGAATACATTTGAGACTAGCAATTACATAAAATTTATGGCGCCCAACGTGGGGCCCAAGAGCTTAGGTTTTTATAAAATTAAATTATTAATAAAAAAAAAAGATTAAACTTCGTTGATTTGAAAAATTGGTTGTAAAGCCAAAGATAATATTTTCCTATGTTTTTGGGTTACCATCCAAACTGTTTCTACCTAATCGTTTTAAGTATTTTTTTTCCAATTTTCTTTAGATTCAATAGTTTTGATCAGAAAACATTTCCTAAGTGTTTGTTTTTTTTTTATGAATTAGTTCATAGATTGTAATGTTTTTATAAAATACTTGTGAAATACTGACGATTTGTGATTGATTGCATATGCCAGTCCAGTATTTTATAAAGATTCATTCAGTCCTTTTTGTATTTGGAAATTTTTCATAGAGTGCTCTATTCAATGATTTTGAGTCAACATTAAAGATAGAAGATTTTAAAAGAATATTGCATTGGAAATATGTTCATGCTTCGGTCTGTTTAACCAGCATAACGTCCGCTTTGTTAATTTAAATATTTTTCTATTTGGGGTGATTAAATATTGAATTATTTGTTTTAGTCTTACAATAGAAAATCATACAGCAACCTTATTGTGTGTCTTTCGTTTAACCTACTACTGAAGACCAGAGATAAAAATTTGTATTAATTGCACAAATAATTTTTTTTTTTAAAATATGAGTGAAGACTCTTCTTTGTCTTGTACTGTATGTACAAAAACTTATATTCCTTCCGATGTGACTGTAGCTCCACCGTGTGGACACATCTTTCACAAAGATTGTATAACACGAGTTATTCGTGAAACACATTCTTGCCCAGTATGCCTTAAACCGAGTATTCTTACAAAGTTGAAGTCGTATAAAGTGCATTTCAAAAATAAAAATTTGAATACTAGTCTTAACACTAGCCATTCAGATAATTTGGCGCATAGCCAAGGTGCTGCGGCTAGACCACCAAAACCAAACACTCGCTTAAATGCATTGTCATTGCCAGAGCCTCTGACTGATGAATTACCAGGTTATCGTTCGGTTGAAAACTTACTGGATATACCTGCAAATGATCCAAATGATCCTATTCAACCAAATTTGCCCTCTGAAACAGAAATTCAGAGTATGATTAGTAATGTCGTTACTGCTCAACAAAATCGTCTCCTAGAGAGCTTTAGTTCTCGAATGTCTCAAATTGTAACTGAGACTCAACAACAAATTTCAAATCTTTTAAGTTCAAACAGTCGTTTCGTTCCACAACATCCTAGTAATGTCCAAGAGCGTAACAACAACCATGTAGCTTCCCCATTGATAAATGGAAACAATCATAATATGTCCTCTGAGAAAATTTCAAATATTATTTCCAAATGGAATGTAAGATTTAGCGGTCAAGAAGATTCTCTTGCCGTGGATAAATTTATTTATCGCATTCATGCATTAACTATGCAAACACTACGTGGTGATTTAAATGCTTTGTGCAGCCACATTCACATTTTATTCGTCGATAAAGCAATCGAATGGTATTGGCGATATCACGAAAGTACACCTAGTATTGATTGGAACACTTTGTGTTCAGAATTGAGAAATCAATTTCGTGATAGGCGAAATGACATGGATATTCGCGAGTTGATTCGTAATACCAAACAAAAACCGAATGAAAAGTTTGATACTTATTATGATAAAATTATGCAAATGACGGATCGTCTCGAAGTTCCTATTTCCGAAAGTATTCTGGTTGAGATACTTAAAAGAAATCTCAGACCAGAAGTTCGCAAAGAAATTCTATATTTTCAAATTCATTCTGTGGCACGCATACGTGACTTTGTTCAAAAGCGTGAAATTCTTGAAGATGAGTTAAATCGTACAAATAATGCACGAGTATTTTCAACAAGAAAACATATTTCTGAATTAGAAACTCAGTCCTTGGAAAATGAAAATATTGAGTCCAATGATAATTTGTTAGATATTTCAGAGGTATCTAAATTTGTTACTTGCTGGAATTGCCAAAAAGCTGGTCATCGTTTCGACGATTGTATTGCTGAACGCAAAATATTTTGTTATGGTTGTGGCGCTGCCAACATTTATAAACCACAGTGTCCGAAATGTGCAGGTTCAAAAAACTTAGTAGCGAAAAGTGCACTCAAACGGGAGATGCACTCGAAAGCAACTCAAATGTGATTTCAAATGAAATACCAAAATTATTTGAGGCATCGGCTCAGACCTCATTAACAAAAACTTTAAATTATGAAAATAGTAAAAATAATCTGACTTTCAAACCATACCATATACGATTACAAGAATATCAAAAAGCCCGACTTAGAATTTTTAATGCTGAAGGAATTCAACAAAAACTTCCTAAAAGATCTACTCTCAGATTGCGTAAGTTTTGGAAATCCGTTTTAGTGAATAGAAAATTATACTGTTCGTCCATTTTTACCGATAAACCATTTAATGATATAAGGCTTTATGCAAATGTCTTATTATTTGGTGAAAAAGTTTGTGGTCTTATAGACACTGGTGCAAGTGCCAGCTGTATAGCTGCAGACTTCGCGAAAAATTTTATCGCAGAAAATAAATTTCCATTTAAAAAATTTAAAATAATTTTGAAAACCGCAGATGAGACTAAGCACTCAGCTGTCGGTAAAGTTTCTGGAATCCTGACTTTAAATGGTCAATCCAAAAATATTGAATTCTTAATTATACCAACACTTAGTCAAAATTTATATCTTGGCGTAGACTTTGTCCGAAAATTTAACTTGGCCTCTGACCTTTTCAATAAATTTAATGATTCAACTAATTTTTCAATTAGTGAAATAAATGATGATTCGCTAATGTGTTCATTAACTCATTATGAGAAAGAAAAGCTCAACGCTACTATTTCTATGTTCCCATCGTTTTCTAAAGAAGGATTGGGTCGCACAAGTTTAGTTTCTCACACAATTGATGTTGGAGAGAATAAACCAATTAAGCAAAGACATTTTGCAGTATCACCTGCAATTGAAAAGCTTCTCTTTGCAGAAGTAGATCGCATGTTATCTCTTGGAGTGATTGAAGAGTCACAAAGTTCGTGGTCTTCGCCTGTAGCTCTCGTGGTTAAACCAGGTAAAGTGCGTCTTTGTCTGGATGCCCGAAAAGTGAATAGCGTTACTGTAAAAGACGCTTATCCTTTGCCACTTATTGATGGTATCCTTAGTCGTCTTCCCAAGGCCAAATATATTTCAAGTCTAGACTTGAAGGACGCATTTTGGCAGATACCATTAGATGAGTCGTCAAAGGATAAAACCGCTTTCACTGTGCCTAACCGTCCATTATACCATTTTGTTACAATGCCATTTGGGCTCTGTAACGCCCCACAGACCATGTCAAGGTTAATGGATAAAGTTATACCGGCTCATCTTCGCACTCAAGTATTCATATATTTGGATGACTTGCTTTTAGTCACCGAAACTTTTAACGATCACATCCTTGTTTTGCAAGAAGTTGCATTGTGTATACGAAAAGCTGGCCTTACCCTTAATGTCGAAAAGAGTAAATTTCTTATGAAAGAAGTTCACTATTTAGGTCACATTATCGGACATGGTACAATTTGCACTGATCCAGAAAAAGTAAAAGCTATTCAAGAGTTTCCCTTGCCAAAGACAGTTCGTCAACTGCGTAGATTTTTGGGAGTTTGTGGTTGGTACCGCAGATTTGTTAAAAATTATGCGTCGGTTTCTGCTCCTTTAACAGATATGTTACAAAAGCGAAAATCATTTGATTGGACAGAAGATGGCTTAGCTTCTTTTAATGATTTAAAGAATATGTTAGCTTCGACTCCAGTTTTACATAGTCCAAACTTTTTAAAACCATTTTCAATACAATGTGACGCAAGTCAGCATGGTATCGGAGCCGTTCTTGTTCAAAAACTAGATGACGAAAGTGAGGTACCAATTGCGTACATGTCTCAAAAATTTAATCAGGCTCAGCGTAATTACACTGTGTCCGAACAAGAATGTCTGGCTGCCGTCTTAGCTATTAAAAAGTTCAGAGCTTACATAGAAGGTCATGATTTTGAAGTCATTACGGATCATGCCTCTTTAAAATGGCTAATGAACCAATCAGACTTACATGGCAGACTGGCAAGATGGGCCTTGAAGCTCCAAGGTTTTTGCTTTACAATTCGTCACAGAAAAGGTTCCCAAAATATAGTACCGGATTCACTTTCGAGAGTTCATTCTCCAGATTGTGCTGAAATTAACATCAATGATGTTGAAAATTCGTTAGAAATTGATCTAGAATCACCTTATTTCAAATCTGAAAAATATCTTAGTTTGGTACAAAGAATATCCGATAAACAAAATTTGCTTCCTGACTTGAAAGTCGTTGATGGGTTTGTTTACAAACGGAATGAATATGCTTCTGGAGACGAAATTCAAGAAAATTTATCATGGAAACTCTGGATTCCTGACGAATTGACTTCTGAGTTAATTTTTCGTGCACATGATCATCCATTATCTGCACATGGTGGAATTGAAAAAACTCTAAAACGTCTTAAAACTTTATATTTTTGGCCACAAATGGCAAAGCAAATAAAAAATTATGTTTCGTCTTGTGATGTTTGCAAGCAAACTAAAGCTCCAAACAAAATTATTCGACCTCCAATGGGTAACCAAATGCCTTCAGTTAGAATTTTTCAAAAGTTGTATGTAGACTTGCTTGGACCATACCCGAGGTCTAGTCACGGCAATATCGGGATGATCATAGTGCTAGATCACATGTCAAAATTTCATTTTATTGAGCCTATAAAAAAGTTCACAGCAAACATTATTATTGAATTTTTAGAAAAAAGGATTTTTCATATTTTTGGCACTCCCGAATCAATAACGACTGACAACGGTGTACAATTTAAGTCTTCTTTATTTAAAAGTTTTCTTGACAATTATGGTGTATATCATAATTTTACTGCTCTTTATTCGCCTCAGGCAAATGCCTCGGAACGAGTGAACCGCTCTGTGATCGCCGCGATTCGTGCATACATTAAACCAGATCAAAAAGATTGGGATACAAAACTTTCAGCAATAAGTTGCTCTTTGCGTAGTTCTGTTCATGCATCGACGGGATTTTCACCATATTTTATTTTATTTGGACAGAATATGTTAAACAATGGAAAAACGTATGCTTTGCTGCGAAAATTAAATTTATTAGAAGACTCAAAAATACATGTTGATAACGATGAGAAATTAGAATTGATCAGGGAGAAAGCCAAAGAAAATATTAGAAAAGCGTATAAAACAAACGAGAAAAGATACAATTTAAGATCTAGGATAATCAATTTTAATGTCGGAGATGTAGTTTTTCGTAGGAATTTTTCACAAAGTAAAGCTGCAGATCATTATAACGCTAAATTGGATAACAAGTTTGTTAAAGCTAAAGTTCTTAAAAAGATTGGAAATGTATATTACGAGTTAAGTGATATGAATGGAAAAAGTATTGGAAAATTTCATGCGAAAGATATTAGAAAATAATTTAAAACAACTTCTGATTTTTCTTCAAGTTTAAAAACTATCATAAAAATCTGTTTTTGTAACGATCATTTTTCATTATGATTAATTTACATTCCTTTTTCTAAGATTTTTTGGTTTTTAAGATCAACCTTAAAAAAAAAAACTATTCCCACCCACTACAGGGTTAATCTAATTTTTTATATAAATTGCGGTATTAACATTCGATCGCGGTCCCGCTATGATCGCAATGCAAAAATACCAAGGTCTAATGCAATGCTGTAATACAAGATCAAGATCACTTGTATAAAATTGCCAAGCAATAAAGAAGTGCCGCTCTTCTAAAGTTTTTAGCATTCTTGTTTCGCGACATATATATGTTAACAAAAGAAAAATTTTACATTAAAATTGAAGTGATAATTTCAATAAAGTTATAAAAAGAAAATACAAATTTTTAAGCATAAAAAATTGCTCCAAAAAGTGCAGTGAAATAACTTTTATTTTTTTTGAACCGATAAACGTGTTCACCAAAAACCATTACAATTGGTGCCTGTCGTCCATTTTGTGTTGCTGAGAGGCTCCAGGCTTTAAAATTGATTTATTGGAATACCCCTTTTATAAGGTAAAATTTTTATTGAAAATTTAGTCAGAGAAAAACCCTAAAGTTTTTTTTATATACAAAATTAACTTTCAGGGGTATTTATATACTGCTGAAAGAAATCACGTTTTTCTGGCGTACAAAGGAAAAGAATCCCCGGAAAAATTTCATACAACTGCTCGGATTTCCATTGCCATAACCTCAGGAACTTAAGTGCTGCAAAATTATGGACTTAAAAACCCCAAACTAAGATTTTCTACAAGGATTAGACTAACCACATACCAATTTTACTATTTTTAAATTCACCAAATAAGGATTTTTTGGGTACTGTGTGTACCATAAAAACTAATTTTCCTCAACCTAGTTGAATTTGAATTAAACTTAAATTTAACTTAATTCTTTTTTTTACGCAATGAATTTTGCTTAAGATTTTTCATTCTTCTTTGCTGTCAAAGAAAAAAAAAAAATTTTTAATTTTTCTATTTAATCGTACCTAATATGTTTTCTTGTTCTAAGCTAATATTCAATTAGAACTCCATTTGTTTTTCTTATGAAAAAAAAGAAAAAACTAAAATTAATGATATTTACTAGCATATAGTTTTTTTAGTATATTCATAGTTAAAAATAACAAGACAAAAATTTCCTAAGTTTAGTAATCTAAAAATTTAAAAGAAAAAATACTGAAGAAATTTTTCTGTAGTATGGCCTTAAGCCTTTAACACTTCTTGTATTATTTTTATTATCGTACCATCATTTTACCATCCACACATGCATCAATTAAACTCTCTCACAGCATCATCTTCGAGAGGCCTTTCGACGATGGATCAGTCAATGTAAGTCATGCAATTTTTATATCATGCAATATTCGTGGTCAGTGAGTTTTTTTTGTTTGTGCATTCTCTCTGGTTCTCAATTAAGCTTCACTTGTGCATACATATGTATGTAGCATAATAACAGATTTCTATTTCTGTATTCAAAAAAATATTTTTATGTAAACAACATTAAGTTTACAGCATTATGTTATGTTAAAGAGAGAATGTAAAAACAAAAAAAAAAAAAACAGTAAGGTAAAGAAGAAGCATAACAAGAAGATTTTGTTTTTGTAATTTTTTAAAAGAAACAAATTTGAGAAATTTAAACAAAAGGTAATAAAAACAAAAGAATAAGAACTAAAATTGTAATAGTAAGGAGAAAAAAAAAACAATAACATTTTGAGAATTAGAGTAAAATGTATCGCATATTTTTTAAGATAAAAATTTTCATATGGTTTTCGTTTGGAATGTATTAAATGCAATAATTATTAGTTAATGATTAGTTGCAATGAGTACAATTATAAATTTAATTTGAATTAATTAAAAAGATGTTTTTGATCATGGAGTAAATTTGATTTTTTTTTATCTCTGAGTCGGATGTAGGGGTTAGGTAAAGGGGATTTTTCAAACCGTTTTTTTATGAAAAGTCCATAGGTTGGGTGGGTATAGACACAAGGATCTGTTAACATCTTGATCCTTCTAGACACCAAAGAGGAAGCTGTGTGTGTTTAATTCCGGTATCGCAATGTTTTTTTTTATTTTAGTTTCAGTTTTTTTTTAGCACGTGAATCTAAATTTAGTAGTTGTATCGTTGTTTTAGATACAAGAACCCCTCCCACTTCCGAACTAGCTAGAATAGGCAAATATATCACGTGCGTCCGTATCTAAATGCGACAGAAAGGAGGAAACATAAATATAGGTCCTTATTATTTTGAAACTTAAATTTCAAAATTAAACCTTCATGCTGATGGACCATTAATCATTTAATAAAGATTTGTTTTCCTTATACGAATACATTTGAGACTAGCAATTACACAACTCTTGTAATGTATAAGGGTCAATAAAATTATAAACTTTTTAGCTTTTGCCTACTTTATCTTCTCTGCGAGCAAGTTTAGATTTTCTATTAAGCAATAATGTCTACTGTTTCATTGATTCCAGACAAAAACTCTATACTCTGAAGTACTCTTTAAAATGGATGTATGAATAAGTGTATTCATTTGTTTTATTTAATGATTATGTTTAATTCTAATTCAACTTTTTCTAATTTTTCTTAGATATGCTCATAATCGGTTAGGTATTCAAAGATGTATTATTGAATAGTCTTGAAGTCGCAAATGGCCAACTTAACTCAATATATTCAAGTCTAATCGTATGAAGTTGAAACTATCCAGACATGACATCACTTTTTAGGCTGGCAATGCTTACATTGAAAATTTCGATAGTTTCATTGATATTATATGATTTTTTTCTTTAGTTTCTAATGCATAATGGCCTTTAGGTAAAAATTTATCAATTCTCCATTTAACTTTCTATTTCCAATAACAACACCAAAATGCCTTAGATTTATTAAACTTTTATGAGATTAACTTTAAAACTTTCAAACTTTCCCACATAAGAAGAAACTTCACTATCTGTCACTTATGAAATCAGCAATAAATTCTTAATCTATTGCTATGATTACTAATGTCTGTGATGCTCATTCCGAATACTTCTTTTTTGTTGTGTGGTAGTCTTGATAGTCATTCCTTTGTTAGGCATTCTTTTCAGACTTTTATGATGAAATCTCAATTAGTAATAGATTGCTTATGAATTGTATTGCTGTTGTTGTAGACATTTATTTTTGTTGTTTTTGTTACCATTTTCCTTTCATTCTCTTTTCTTTTCTTCAGCTTGTATTGATATTAGCTGTGAATTTGTTGTTTATGTTGATGTTATTGTTATTGTTATTATATCTATATTACATTTGTCCAGCTCACATTAATAATAAAATTTTCCTCCTAACCCATATTTTTCACCATGAATTTAGATTTATCTAGTAATACTGTTTGTATTCGGACCGAGTAAAGAAAGTAAAAGAATTGAAACTACTTTTATGCCGCACTAAATCAATGGCAACACTAGTGTGTACGAGTGAGTTAGTAACAGTTGTATGTTTTAGTAGAGTGACCAGATGTTTTTTAAGTGAAAATAAACTAATTTTAATAAAAATATGTTTTTTTCAATAAGTTACTACTAAAACTTTTTACGAAAAATGTTTAAGATATTGTGGTTTATAAGCTCCAAAAGCACTGCCTGATTTCTTTTAAGCCTTTTAGAAAAGAGAAAATCATCAAAAAACCGACTCAAAAGTAAGACAGACTCTTAAAAACGATATCTGCATTATGTTTTTTTTTTTTCCATTCCGAAAAAAATCAATGGAGCACTTTTGATTTTACGAAAGGCCCATACCTTTTCGTACCTTTTTTCATTGCAAAATGGATATCCAAGGGTGCTTTAGAAATAAAATTTTGCCGTTTGAAAACTATAACTTTTTTTTTCGCGTCCCAAAATCGATATTTTTACATTTTTAAATTACGCGGTCGAAAAGACGATTTTTTACTCGAAAGCAAGTCATCAACAAAAAAAAGTGAGTAAGCCAAAAAATGCTTGGAATTGTCCAAAAAATACTCGTACGTGTGATTTTTTTCAGAATTTTTAAATTTTTTTTTCATTTTTTTTATTTTTTTTTTTTACCAGTTTTGAAAAATTATAAAATATTTAAAAAACTCCGAAAAAATTCACACGTATTTCTTGAACAATTTTTAGCATATTTTGCCATACACACTTTTTTCGATAGATGGATGCTTGCTTTTGATTAAAAAAGTGTTTTTCCGACCGCGTAATTGAAAAACGTAAAAAAATTTTGGAACACAGACATAAAACCCCAAAAAAAAATTTATAATTTTTAAACTCAAAAATTTTTGTTAGAACATAGTGTTTCACAATGAAAAAAAAGTTATGACCAAAACACATGTTTGTTTAGCCAAAATGCGCTTTCAGTAGTATGAAAAGTGCTCCATTAGATTTTCTCGGAACGAAAAAAAAAAAAAAATTTTGCAGATATCGTTTTTAAAACTTTTAACTTCTGAGTCAGTTTCGAGAAGAATCTAAATATCGACCCTATGTACCTATGTACATTAAAGTGGTTTGGTGTCCCAAAAGTTCGGAGACCTCTTAAAAACTTTATGTGCTCATTTATTATTCTTTTTCCTTCCGGAAAGATCCAACTGAGCGCTTTTTGCCCGATTTTGTTCATAAATGGCTCTCCAGGTGATGTGACCTACCTTTCAATTTTGATACTGGCAGCATTCTAATATGGACGTAGTTTAATTCAGCTGTACGGTATACTTTTGTGGGGGGCTTTTGGAAAAATATTGGGAATGTAAAAGATTGAGTTTAGTTCTACATATATTTCGAGAGGCAACAGCACGGTAAGTATTTGTTACAGCTTTTGGATGCATATATCAGAACAAATGAAATGCGATTTAACATGTTTATTCGCTTCATGGCAGTTTCACCCGGTATATACCGAAGAGTTAGAATAACACCCATTTACTGCGGGTGAAATAGTACTGGTGCCATTTCTCACTTTGCATGTTGTAAGATATTCGGGTGTAACTTTAATATGAAGAGCTTAAATGTTCAGTCCCTCGGGAATCGTAAAATTGATATCTGATTAATTTAATGTTTTCTCCAATATTTGACAAAATTATTAAAAAAAAATTTATAAAAATTTTCCAAAAAATAACAAACACATCTGGTCACTTTAAAGAATACAAATATGAAAGTGTTGGCAGTGACTTTTCAACATAGTAATAGAATAACGCGGAACCAAAAATTTATGCTGCCATAATTTTAGGCGCGAGGAAAAATAGCCCTACAATAACAACAACAACAACATTGAAAAATTAACAACAACATTAAAAGAGCATAACACGCCTTATAGCGCAGTAAAATTGTAATGAAGTTAGTTTGCGTTTTGGCGCTGGCAAAAATAACAACAACAACAACAACAGCAACAACAACAATGTATACGAAAACAACAATAACAACAACATGACACTTTGGCGGCAAATATAACAGCGGAAAAGCGTGAAAATGTATTTTATTTGTATTTTCCGCAGTTGACTGGACAAATAATAATTTTATCCTGGCCATGGTTATTGTGTCAGTTGTAGTTGTTGCTTTTTCCCTTTACTCTTTGTTTTGGCATTGTGTTGTTGTAGTAGTTGCTAGTGTTGTTGTTGTTATGTTTTTGTTATTGTTTGAGTGTGATTTGTTTGTTTTAACTTTTGCTTCACAACAACTCGCATATTTTGTAGCAAAAGTAATAAATTTTGGAAGAGTAGCGTCCAAAATTGGAGCTACAAATGGATAACAATAATTTGTACATATAATACAGGGTGCTTATAACAAATTGTGAGGAGTTTTGTTGATAACAAAACTTTTATTTTTATGAAATTTGGAAGAAATTGCGAAAAATAGAGAGGTAAAGGGTAGAGGTTTAATTAGACCGCTTTTATTGATATCTATAATTTGAAAATCGACCTCAAATCATTTGTAAAATGTTCAGAACATTTGTATGTACTGTATTTCATCTAAAATTTACAAAAAATTTCGGTAAAGATAAGGTACCCTTTTCTCTGAGCGGTCACAATTGATATGAATACACCACTGAGATGCATGAGAAAGTTAGTCAGTTTCACACGTTCAATATTTAAGTTTCTTTCGCTCTTTTTTCGAAGAAAAACATAAGTTTTAAAAAAAAAATATTAACGGCAGCTTCATAGCGAAACATTATTTTATAAAACTGCATCACTAGATTTTTGGAAATTAGTGGTCCTTGGTCCAAAAATAGCTTCTTTTCCACCGAAGTTCCACTGTGAGTCATAACGCTGTAACCATTACTTAATCATATTCCAAAGATAATATTTAGTTGCATTTCTTTTACTCATCATTCAAGTTCATATGTCAAAAGCAGGGTGCTGCACTATGATACTTTTGAATTGCTGAAATTGAATCTTAAAAGCATTACTTCAGATTCTTATAAGCATAATTATGTATTATAGTATTCTCGAAACAAACCACGACTTCCTAAGATGTCAGCTGTAATGCAGTGCGAAAACATATTCCTTAATAGATGTAGCATAATTTTAGGGCTTAGTTAATATTTTTGTTACAATTGAATATTCATTATCACAATGACAAAACTATGCCACATCATTTTTTTAGAAAATGCTAGATCTTCCACTTAAGAAGAAACACCAAGCTATACCACCAAACAAAACTTTCCTCTCCCACCCTGTTGTTAATGTGCCTGCATTCAAGCGCCTAAACTTATGCTACAAAATAGTCGCAAGTAGTGTGATGCTGTGCTCCAGTTAACTGAATATTGCGCCATTGCGTTAATGATTATTTTACTCCAGTTGGTCATTGTTAACAATTTTGAGCACTAAAGCAACAACAACAATCACAACAAAAACAGTTTCATGACTATTTAGCACAACAATACCAACAAAAACAACAAATTCAAAAGCAACATGAGGTATCGGTCGAATTAAAATTTTTTTTTTTTTTTTTGGACCAAAAAACTAAAATACAGCCTACCCACTCAACACACAAAACAACGTACAAATATTTTTTGCCTGCCAAAAGCAGGATAAAAGCAAACCAAACAACAACTACATATGAAAACAGTGTCGAAAATCCCTGCCAAATTGTGCGAACGAGCTCTTAAGTGAAAATTGGATTAGACTCGGGGGGCACACTACCACTACTACTACGACGTACAACAAATGGCGGCCGGACAGGCGAGGACGGTGTCCACACATTTGTTTTATTAGTCCGCAGGATGTAGCACGTTAGTTGAACGAGAAGTTGCTGTAATTGGGGTGTGTGCTTGTGAATTTTGGGTATGGGTGGCTCGCTGGATTAAAGTTAATGTTTTAAAAATTGATTTTTGAGCCTCTGAGTTAACGCATGAATGAAAAAGAATTATTGACAGCATTTGCAAAGTGGGTGTGACAAAAAAGTAAAAAGTAAAAAAATTCACTGCATACTTTAAGGTTCAGTGCACTAAAAAGCACAACAGCGCGCACGCTGTTCAATGAGTGTCTGCAGAATTAAGCTAATGAGACGAAAGTGTCAATTTCTTAGTCAACAAGAGCAACGAACCGTTTGGAGCTTCATTTGATGCTTACCCTCCTCCATCACGCTTTTGATGCTATCCAGGGGGGTCACATCAAAGTTCGAGCCAGTTGTGCTGTGACCATCAACCGCCACTTCCAAGTATAGCTGTATTTGTTTGCCATTTAAGCGCGCCGCGTTGTTGTTTTCTCGTTGAGATGTTGCTGTTGCCGTTGACTGAACTTGACAGGCAGCAACATGAGTTGTTGAACAATGACCTGAGAGGGGCATGCAGTTGATGTTCAAAGTTGAGATTCAAGCGCTGCCAAGTTTAAAAAACAGAGTTGCCAAATAATTAAAAAGTTTTGATTAGATATTTATATTCCGAAAAAATTAACATTACTGGGACCTTCAGCGAGCACCTTACAGATATGTCAAAATAAAACTTTCTCATCGAATCTGATCCTTTCCAATGAACTCGATTTCTCTCTGTCCCTCCTGGGACATACATTTCTTTCTTTTGGTTTTGGTCTTTTTATCGAATCTCTAAGTTCTTTGATATCTTTATCCAAAAACATTTTCCAGGAAATTTTTTGGTTTAGTCGGACTTCCTTCTTCAACAACGGTTTTTGGTAGGCGTTTAGTCTTCCTCATTGAATCTGATATATTTTAATAACTTTGATTCCTCTCCAAATCTCTTACTTAGTTCTTTGATTTCTTCATTTTGAAAATTTTTCGAGGAAATTTGAGCTCTGTTGCCATAATTTGGATTTCTCTTCAGCATTTTGTTTTTGAATTTTGTTCTCCAATAATAAAATCCAAAAGAAATTTAATCTTCTCCATTCCATTCGATCTATTTGAGAGCCTTCGATTTCTCTTCATTTCTCATAGTTCTCTAATTTTCCTATTCGAAAACATTTTCCGGGATATATTTTTGTCTAATCTTTTGAACATGGTTCTTTTTTATCATGCGGTTTCTTTTTATCATTTTTTGTTTTTGAATTTCCTTCTCCTACAAATCAATTCAGGAGACTTTTGGTGTTTTCCATCCAATTCTATATATTTTAGTGATATTGATTTTTCGCATTTCTTTTGAAAACCTTTTCTAAAAAATATTTTGGTCTAATCCATTGCGTTTGGTTAATTTTTCATCATTTGGATTTCCCTTTATCATTTCATGTTCTCGGACTTTCTTCTACAACATCTTTTTCTAGGTTCATCCATTCGATCTTTTTGATGGCTCTGTTTTTTCTAAGTTCTTTGATTCCCTTTTTCTGAAACCTTTTTCAGGAAATTATTTGGTCTAATCCATTAAATTTTGTTCTTTTTCATGATTTTGATTTCTCTTCATCGTTTCATGTTCTCGGATTCCCTTCTACAACAACTCTTTCGAGGAGACTTTTGATTTCTTCTCTTCATTTCTCTAAGTTCTTTGATTTTCTTAGTTGAAAAACTTTATCCAGGAAACAATTCTTTCTAATCCATTGAATTTGGTCCTTTTTTCATGATTAAGGTTTCTATTCATCATTCTTTGTCATCAGATTTCCTTCTCAAACAACTTTTTTCAGGAGACTTTTGGTCTTTTTTCTCGAAATCAATTTTTTTAGTGATTCTGATTTCTTTCCATTTTTGATTTCCTTTACCACAAACCTTTTTCTGGAAGTTTTTTGGTCTAATCCATTGATATTCTTGAATTTCCTTCAAAAACAACTCTTTCCAGGAGCCTTTTGGTCTTGGTCATCGAATTCGATCTATTGACTTTTATTTCTTTTCATTTCTCTAAGTTCTTTGATTTTCTTATTTGAAAACTATATACAGGAAATATTTTTTGGTCTAGTCAATTCAATTTGGTTCTTTTTTTCATGATTTTAAATTCTCTTTATTATTTTTTGTTCTCGAATTTCTTTCTCCCTTAACTCTTTTCAGGATACTTTTAGTCTTTTTCATCAAATTTAATATTTTTAATGACTTTGATTTCTTTAAGTTCTTAAGGTTCCTTATCCAAAAACGTTTTTCAGGAAATTTTTTGGTCTAGTTCATCTAAGTATGTTAGTTTTGTATGATTTTGATTTTTCTTCATCAGTTTTGTTATTCTGGAGAAATTTGATCTTTCCCATCAAATTTAGTACTATTCTTGACTTTGTAATCTCCTTATATCCTTTGATCAGTTGAGTTCCTTCTTCAATAACTTTTTTCATAAATCTTTTAGTACAACGTACTCTTTTCTTTATAAAATATAGACAAGATCAATAACTATGGAAGAACTCTTATGACAAAAATCTAATGTGTTTAGAAAATTGGACGTTGATTGGTTTTGATAGACATTGATTGATTTTGACAAAATCAAATTGATATTGTTGCCCTTGTTCTGTCGTAGTTTTCCCAATAATTAAATTTTCATTGAAATGGCAACACTGCAACCATAGCAACAAAATTTACTCATGGCAATAACGCAGGAATGCGGCAAGTCGAAAAATTTAAATTTGTTATCAATGTGTACGTAATGAGGTGACTGAAATGTGTCTGTTTTGTGGTATGTTGTCGAGTTGTTATTGCTGTTGTTGTTGTTGTTGTTGCACATGTACGTAGTTCTAGCTAATGCCATTGTTGTTGCTGTTGTTGCCGTCAAAAGTGTTTTTGTCATTGCAATATTTTGCTGCTTAGTAGCGCATATCCTACAATGTCCTGCGAGTATTTAAATTAATTTTTCACAAGCCGCTGACTGCTGTTGCTGCCTCTGTTGTTGACTGTTTACAGGAAATGCGTTTAATTAAACCATTAATAATCGCTATGGGATTAATTGCTGATATGGTTAGTGAGGAAATTAAATGTGCGCTAATCGTTTTTAGTGTCGTCAGATAATATATGTAGGGCCTGTAAAAAAAGCTGAAATTGTTGGAAAATTTGATGATGATCCAATCAAAGGACTTAATGTGCTGCATTGCAAGCTTTACGTTTTAGTAAAAAGCCTATAACTTTGATAAACGGCTGCTTAAAACTTTATGCTTTTGTCATATATTTTCAAATTATAGTGATTTGCAGAAGCATGCAACTTCCATTAAGTGTTGCTTTGTAATAAAACTGAATTTCACTTCAAGTGGCAATAAATTTCAAAACTTTAAAGCTTGGAAAAACTTTTTCTTTTCTATAATGAAAGTTCAAAAGAAATATATTTTTTATAGCACTTTCGTGCCAAAGACTCAACATTTTACACTCAGTTATACATGTAAAAAAATAATACACACACGCACACATATAAACAAACAAACAAAAGGCAACAGCGCAACAATTGCAACGGAAACTGAAATGGACTCTAATGGCTTTTATTTTGATGCGCAAGTGTTTTAAAGTATGACAATGTGTGTGCAAGAGAAAGTTACTATTCGTGTATGTGTGCAATAATCTGCACACGACACCGAAGAAACTTGCGCCATATTTTTATTGCTTTGTTGTTGTATTAAATGTTTTTGTTGTACTTGTAAACTGTCATACATTTTAGTTGTCATTGTCGTGTTGTCTACGCTGTCATTGCATTGGTGTTGCTCTCGTTCACTTTCGCTGTATGTGTGCGCGCAAGCTGTGTGACATCGTTAGTTGCGGCATTAAAACTATTAATGTACTGCCGCCACCTTCACTTAATACACAAACACTAGCACACTTGTGGTATCTCTATAGCACATGGTATAAACTGTTTTCTACTTAGTTGGTAATATACATAGTCAGGAAATTTTCAAATCTTTAATTTTTAAAACAGTGGTTTTTGATTTAAATGTGAAATTTTTAAAACAGACAAATTTCCCAAGGGTTATTTCATGGAATTCCTTTGAACCATTTCCATTACCCAAATTAGAAGTTTTTTTTAATAGGTGTGAGGTACTTCGAGACCGATCCCTGCTTGGTTGACAATCTGATCTGATAATTTTAATCGATGTTTTTTATTCGTAGCAGCTTTTTGTGATGGAATTCGTATCTTTTAGCCTCCAATTTTATGCTTTCAAAATTATAAATTTGCCGATGAGAATAATGATAAAAAAAAACTCGAAGAGTATCGAATACTATCGGAAAAATTTATGGTTTTTGGTGAATTAGGAAATCATAGCAAAATCCAAAAAAAAAGGATACCAAACGAAGCAGCTCTCCTGATACGAAATTTCAATTAAATTTAAGAGTTAGTTCTGGATAAATAAGTAAATGAATAATTTATCTTGCCTAAAGTTAGAGAAACGCTGCACAGTGGCCCCAAAGCGTGTTTTTTATATCAAAATTTTTTGCCCGCTTAGGGACGCACTGTACAAAGATTTCAATGACGAGGGCTTATAGGTAATTTTCTGTGGGCTCAAACTCGATAAATCGAAAACGGAAAATTTTCTACTATTCGAAGACCAATCATCTGATACGTTGCCCGTTGAGGTTCCTGAAAACTTATTTTTTAAAAATTCTTTCAGCTTCGTCTGGTAAATTAAAAACCTTAATAACTCAAGAAGTATTGTTCCGATTTGAGTGATTTTTGTGGATAGGTATGTTATCTAGTAAAGTCCTGTTATAAAATTTTCTCAAAAGTTTTTCGGCAACGTCCGGGACTTTAAAAGTCATAATAACTCGGGAAACACTGAACTGATTCGGGTGATTTTTTGTTAATGATTAGATACGTTGCCCGGTAAGGTTTTGTAGAATTTTTTTTTTTCAAAAATCCTTCGGCTTCGTCCGGGATATTAAAAATCTTAATAACTCGAAAAACATTGAACCGATTTAAGTGTTTTTTTTTTAATTTGTAGAAACGTTATCCGATAAGGTTTTATAAAATTAATTTTTTCAAAATTCCTTCGGCTTCGTCCG
This sequence comes from Calliopum simillimum, assembly GCA_951812925.1. NCBI lineage: Eukaryota > Metazoa > Arthropoda > Insecta > Diptera > Lauxaniidae > Calliopum > Calliopum simillimum. The sequence continues at coordinate 121,910,905 of OX638369.1, read as the reverse complement.
GTAAATTGAAAAATTTTTTTAAATCGGGAACAATTATTCCGATTTTAATGATTTTTGTTTTTTGATATGTAGATTTATTTCCTAGTAAAGTCATGTCATATGCACTTTTCCGAAATTCCTTCGGTGCCTTCGGCCATATTAAAAAATTAAATAAACTACACCTCGTTAACTAATTTTCGGTACGTTCCAAAGTGACAACGGCTTGAATAAAGGAAATAATTCAATAGAATACGATATTTGAAAAATAAAAAAAAAATTCATAAACTTTTTTAGTTTTTTGATATCCCAGACGTTGCCGAAAGAATTTTTGAAAAGGGTACATTACTAGAAAACATATTTACCCACCAAAAAAAAATTCACCAAAATCGGTACAATGTTTCTCGAGTTAATTAGATTTTTAATATCCCGGACGAAGCCGAAGGAATTTTGAAAAAAAAAATTTACTAAACCTTACTGGGCAACATATCTAACCTTTTACAAAAAAATCACCCAAGTTATTAAGAATTTTACTGTCCCGGACGTAGCCAAAAGACTTTTGAAAAAATTTTATAACAGGACTTTACCAGGCAACATACCTGTCCACAAAAAAAAATCACTCAAATCGGTATAATACTGCTTGAGTAATTAAGGTTTTTAATATACCGGACTAAACCGAAAGAATTTTTGAAAAATAAGTTTTCCAAAAACCTCAACTCGCGACGTATCTACCCATTAAAATATCATAAAAATCAGATGATTGGTCTTCGAACAGTAGAATTCTTAAAATTTTGCGTTTTCGATTTTTTTTTTTTTTTTGAGTTTGAGCCCACAGAAAAGAGGTTGAAACGATTTCTTTTCCAAAAACCAGTGGCTTAATTTGTTCCTTGTTCAATTACCTAGAAGCCCCCATCATTGAAATCTTTGTACAGTGCGTCATTAAGCGGGCAAAAAATTTTGATATAAAAAACACACTTTGGGACCACTGAGTGCTGTTTTCAAGCTTATAATAAGATTGGTCAAAATCTGTTTTAACTGGATTTATAATTGAGCTTAGGACTTTACCAATAATGCTTTTATTTTCAGTTACGATTTTTTGAAGAGAAGGTATTTCAGCCCCCTTGTACAGAAGAAAATATTTTGGGTGCATGGCATTGCCCATTTTTTATCTCTGGACATTCCGCTTAATAACGCTAACGCTCTGCAACACACTTTAAATCATTTTGAGTGTATTTTGGCCATTTCTCGATACCAATGCAATTTCGTCCTTTGCGTGGGTCTCGGAAAGTAAGAGTTAAGTGTTAAGGTATATCTTTGTGAGGAAGAACATGGCTATTCGATGCCATTAAAAAAAAAACATATTTTCCTGTAGCTACGCCATAAGACTGAACACAGCGTTTTTTTCATCGTTGATGAAGACTGATTCAGCGTCAAAAAATGCATAAGACTGCATATAAGAAATAAAAAGTTCAAATAATTTTTTTTTTGTGGCGGAGAAACTTTTTACTTTGGTAAAATGTGGGCATGGCACTTTCTCAATATCGACCACTTTTTGTCATGCTGTAGATATTCATGAACCAAATCCGCATAGCAAATTTTATAGTTCATATGTTGTACCTTTTGCGAGAAATAACGTTTAATGTGTTTAACTTATATGGGAGGTTCCACGCGCACATGCGATATTTTGCCCACTTGCAGGTCGTAGATGCCTAATTGCAAGTAAACTCCCAACAGGTAAATTCAGCAAGATTCCTTTGTTAGATCTCTTTCTATAGCGTATTTTATTTTTGTGGGCGGTGCTTCGCCCTTCCATGAGTTTTTCCAATATAACAGCATATCACATATTGATATTTGTTTTGAGAGACAACATTCTTAAATCTTCATCAAAATTGTTGAAGTCGTTTTCGAGTAATATTGATCTAAAATTTTCAATGGATAAAAAGTGGTCGTGACTCTACTACGATGCCACCCACTTCTCGTTTTTTACAAGGCATTCATAAGCAGTACCTACATACTAAATTTCATTCAAATACCTTACCATTTGCTAGAAATAACATTTAACGTGTTTTACTTGTATGGGAGGCTTCACGCCCACCGGCGATATTTCACCCACTTTCAGTTCAGATGTGCTCAAAAGCAAACTGACTCTCTACAATTAATTTCAAAAAGATTGCTTTTGCAGTTTTCTATGTATAACGTTTTTTTTTTCTGGGCGGTGCCACGCCCTTCGGCGAGTTTTTCCAATATAACGACATATCACATATAAGTCCTTGTTTCCCGGGTAAGCCTCACCATAATTTTCGTTAAAATTGTTTCTGAGTAATATTGAATCGAAAATTTCAAAGGCTAAAAAGTGGGCGTGGCACTTTTTTGTTAATGTTTTTGTTTTATTTTTTAATTTGTTGCACATCAAATCGAAATCCTTTTTAAATAAAAAAAAATTTGGTTTATTGGAATACAAAACCTTAAGTTTTCTGAATTCCGATTACGAAGAGAATTAAATTTTAGAACATGACTGTACTTAACGTTTTGCAAACAATTCAAAACTTCAAAATAAGAAGATTGGTCTACTTTAAACATATATATTTCTTTATTTTCATATGATTTCAAAAATGTGATGTTCCCCACTAGTATTGACTTTGACTAAAAAATTTACAAACTGGCTTATCATTGATGTTATCAATATATCAGATATTTTATTAAAATTTAATATACAAGAGCTTGTTCTTTTTTACTTTTCATTTAACTTTAAAATATTTTATCTACACTCGCATTAAGCAGCCACATATTAAAATTCAATTTCTTATGAAGCAGCAAAAGCGGAATAAGATAAATGAAAAACTTGTATTCCAAAATGCATCGCTGATGAGCTAAAGCATTTGAAAATATTGTGTCGCATGACGTATGAGTAACATTTTATTTGTTATACTTTGATTTCTATAAAATACTGTTATATGGACATAGCTTTTTTTATTAGCGCTTAACTTATTTAATTTAATTTTTATTTTTCAAGTACTAGAATATTTTTGGTTTGATTTAATTTCTATTTTAACCAGTTAACTTAACAAACTTTGCACTAAGTTTCTGCTTTTGCAATGGCTCACAAGCGACCATCAACTTTGGCATAAACTTGCAACGTCAATTCAATATACAAAGAAAAGCTAACAATAACAACAATCGTTAATTTTTTTTTTTACTTTTTTTATTGAATGAAACTTACTTCCGTCTTTTTTTTTCCGCCAACTTGCTACCACAAAACCTAGAAACGAACAACAACCTTAAATGGTATGCCAACAGAAATTTAGATTCTAGAGAGCACCTTAATTTTTAAAGATTTTCAAAATGTGTCATGAACTGAATTCAATAAGATTTAGTATTGTTAAACTGCGTACTATAAAATCTTAATTTTTAAGCAGCCATTATTTATGTTGATAGTTATAGTTTGAGTATAAACAGCTTACAAAAACTACAGGATCAGACCAGACATAAGTTGTATCGACGAGAGTACGCGGGCGTTTGAGTGTCTTTTAATTTAAACAAAATTTATAGTTTTTTGAACAAAGCTGCCACAAATGACACACCCTAGTTTGCTCACTCACCTTAGTAGTTGAACTCAGTATCCGAAGCACACCCCGTCATCAGCATCAGTCATCTTAAGCTTTGGAAAAATGACGTTCAAGCACAGCGCATAACCACAGCAGCAGCATGGCCACCAACAACAACACTAGGTATTGTGTCAATATTTTGCGCCATTGTTTTGAAGGTGTTTTGTATTGGAAAAATATTTTCATATCAAAAAGTTCTTTTGCGTGTTAGTACACACCAAAACCGACACAAATTTTTTTTTACTTTAGCAACAACTTGCAGCCAAGTAGTAAGCAACCTGGTAAACTTCTGCTAGTCATGATGAAAGGAATTGTACAAAAATTAAATTGAAAAAAAGATGAAAAATAGGGAAAAATTGAAAGTTAGTTTATGAAAACTTGAATTTCGTTAAGTTAAAAGAAATCAGCAGGTGATGGTCGTTATTTTTTTTTTTTTGTTTTGACTGGCTGTGAGGTATTTTGCAAAATTGAAAGGTAACAGCAAGTCAGTCCATCATTCAAGTTGTTGGGTTGCTTTTGTTGATTTGTTTGCAAAAGTTTTTGCGCGTCGTCAGTTATGCAAGTTTGTTGTAGGTTTTGCTTAGTGGTGTTAAATTTATGAGGTGCTCTTTACAGAGTCAAACTGGCATGCTTTTAATATTAGAAAAAAAGAAAAGATATATACGGCAAGCAGCTGAAAGACGTTATTACTTGGCAGCCACTATTGAAATTCCGATTTCGTAAAGAACACCGCACTATACATTTAAGATTTAAAAATCTCAGCCCTAGCTTACGTCAGGTATAAAATACTTAACAATTTCAAATTAGCCGATCATGACGTATGAGTAACATATTTCTTTAATATGAAATTTTTTGGTGCTCTTTACAAGGTCTCAATCTAATTTGCTTATGTATTATACTCTATGTAACAGAAAAGTAACGAAGGGCAAAAAACTATATATGCATTAAATCATATGAAACATTTTGAGTTTTTTGCAGCCACTACTGAAATTCTGATATTTAAATAGAGCTTGGTACTAGATATAGATTATAAAAATATCTCAGTGCTAGTTTATATCGACAATAAAATATTCAACAATATACAATTTGCCAAACATGTTGTATAAGTAACATAATGCTTTAAAAATTACTAAGATTCTCTTTTCGAAGTCAAACTATCATGTTTTGTATTTTATATAAAAAAGAACTTACGATGGGCAAAACTTAAAATCAGCTAAAATGTTGTTACTACTTTGCAGCCACTTATTAAATTCTCAGTTTTAAATAGAAGACATGACTGAGTAATAAAAATATAAATATCTCAGTGGTAGCTTGCATTGACAGCAAAATATTAAACAATTTAATATTTTTAACATGACGTATGAGAAACAAATTGTTGTAAAAATAAAATTTATCAGATGTTCTTTTCAAGTCAAACTGATATATTTATATTTAATATATGTATGTGATGAAGAATAAACGATGAAATCCAATTTAGTTTACAATTTATTATTTCGTAATTATATATATGTGTAAATTTACTTATCCACTTAAAAGTGCAAGAGACGATTTCAAATTAGCATTGTCGAACTCTATTTGCAATACGTTTTATATCATAGTATAAGAGAATTTGAGTGACAACCAAACATACGGTGATCACCAGATACTTAGGTATAGCAAGAGTATGATAAAAATTAACGGCAAATATAAGTACATGTAAAGTATGTATGCAATAGAAATTCACTTATGGTAAAAAAATAACCTTGACTTAATAATTTAACAAGCAAAGCAATGTAAATATGTAATTATGCAAATACGGAAATATTTTATGGTCTTATTATAAGGTAAGATGACCTAAACCCATTATCAATCCTGAACAGTATGTTAGAAGTAACTAACAGTGTTCGAAAATTAAAAATCAGCTAAAACATTGCTGCTGCTTTGCAGCCACTGATGAAAGTCACATTTCTAAATAGATCACAGAACATAGTAAATAATATTAAAATCTCTAAGTACTAGTTTGTATCGACAATAAAATATCAAATAATTTCAAATTTGGCTAACATGTGGCAGTATCTTAAATCTGCAAAAATATTTTGATTACTATGCAGCCACTAATGATACTCTAATATTTAAAAAGAACATAGCACTAAAAACAAAATATAAGAATATCTCAGTATTAGCTTGCATCGGCGATGAATTATTAAACAATTTAATATAAGCCTAGCATGACGTATGACAACATATTGCTTTCATATGAAAATTATTGAGATGCTTTTCTCAAAGTTAAACTGCATATTATGACATAAAACTAATGGTAGTCAAAATTAAAAATCAGCTGAAACACTGCTATTATTTTGCAGCCACTTATGAATCATACATTTTCAAATGTTACACAAGAGTAAGTAAATTAAGTTTAAATATCTATGTGCTAACACGCATCGACAATAAAATATAAAACAATTTCAAATTTGCTAAGCATTACGTTTGAGTAACATATTTCTTTAATTAGAAAGTTTATGGGATACTTCTTACAAAAACAAACTATCAGGCTTATGTTTTTTATAAGAGAAAACTTTCGAAGTGCAAAATTTTCAATCTGTTGAAACAATATGATAACTCCGCAGCCACAAGTGAATGTACACATTTCTGTAAAGAACATAGAACTAATTAAGGAAAATAAAAATATCTCAGTGCTAGCTTACATTGGCAAAAAATATCAAACAAATTTAAAATTTGGCTAGCATGACATATGAGTGACAATTTGTTTTTAAATGAAATATAATAGACATTACTTTAATATGAAAATTTATGAAACGATTTTTAAAAGTTTAAAGTTTAGGTTTCACTTTAGAAAATGTTTTAGTGGTGGACAAAATCTAAAATCAACTTATACTACATGTTGTTACTACTTTGCAGCCACTTATTTAATTCACATTTTCAAATATAACACAGGTTTAAGCAAATAATACTAAAATATCTCAGCGCTAACTTTTATCGGCAATAAAATTTTAAAAAATTTAAAATTTGTCTAACGTGACGTATGAGTAACAATTTACTTTAAAATGAAAAAAATCATGAGAAATTATGCAATTATTTAAAATTGCTATAAACCTACTTATTCGTTTTATTTTATATGAAAAAAAAAAGAAGAATAATATCGAAACCGCCGTTGGTACTCAATAATTCATTAGAGAGTATAATGAAATTTGCATTGAAACCCACAGCAAAAACCCAACAAATTCCTTCCACGCCTTTTTCCTACACCAACAGCAAAAATTTTATGAAAGTTTTCGGGGGGAAAAAACAACACTAGCTAGCGAAGCCTTCACAAACTTTGCAACAGCATTGCCATTTGCGCTAAATTTGCAATCCAAATTAGCAGCAATAATTTTTTCTTCCTTTTGTATATGTAAACCCCTGATTTAACATTTGCTCCTCGCGTACATAATAAAAAGTTTTCTATTGAAAATGCCTTCGGCTAATTGCGAAAAAATTTTTGTGAAAATTGAAAACACTTCATTTTCAATTTATCTTTTTTTTTCAATTTTCAAGGAATTCAGTTCAGTTTCACTGCTTTACTGCAAGTGATGCCAATTTGGGTGTTCAAATGCCACAGGAACAACCCGCAATTATGCTATCGAATACAACAACATTGATGAAAAATAAGGCCACTCAATTACTGGCATGGACAACAAAGTTGCAAGAAGAGGAATTGCTGAATTTTTTGTAAAATTTATTAAAAAATTTACAATATTATGTAGGGTTTTGTGGTGTTGCATTCTTGAAAATGGAAAAAAAATTTATGGGATGCCTTAAAGTTTCGAGTGAGATAAATGGTGGTCGCTAAAAGATTCCAAATTTTGTAGAATGAAAGGGTGAGCCAATAAGCGTATATTATCATTAACTCTACGGAAAATGGCATATAATTGTTAGCCAAATAAGGTCAAGTATTTGAGATTTAATGCAATACTGACGCGCTATGTAACACTTTTAAGCATACCAAACCATACATTTACAAAATTTTCTAGTAAAACATAAACAAAAATGTATAAATTTTACTTTATGTTTGTTTTTGTAGCCTTTCAAACTTATTTCCAAACCAACACCAACAACAAAATAGCCAAAAAATAAATTGAAAAAAAAAATAAAATTTCGGTGCAATGCAAGCAAAAATGCTCTGAAATAATTTTTATGATTATGTTTATTATAATCATTGCATACTTTTGTGTGCATACCAACAGCATTCGCAAACAACAACTTTGAACACCCGCTGCAACACCAAGTTTTTACGCTTTTAAGCCTTTGTTTTTTTTTTTGCCTGCCAGTTTTTATGATTCTTCTTCTATTTTTTAGCCATTATGTGTTGGCATTTTTCTCCTGTGTAAACGTTGGTAATAACATTTTTTGTATTTTGGGCCAACACAAAAATTGTGTGAATGAATTTGTAAAAATGTGGTTAGCAAATGCGAGAGAAAATGAGTAAAAAAAAAGTTTTATAAAATACGGGTATACAGTAGAAAAAGAATTTGAAAAAAAAAAAATTCAGCTTGAACTGTCTGAGATTTATACAAATTTTGAGGACTGTTTTTTTATATAAATTTATATATTTTAATTGAAAAAAAGCAAAGCATGATACCATATTTTGACTTTTCCAACATTTTTGCTATTTTTCGACTTCCATAATATTTCGATTATTTTTTACCATTTCTTGACTTTTCCAATAGTTTTCATATTTTCTACCTCCATTATGTTTTCGGATATTTTATACCATTTCTTGACTATTCCAATATTTTTCATATATCCCGACCTCAATTATATTTTTGGATATTTTTTACCATTTCTTGACTTTCCCAATATTTTTCATAATTTTCGACTTCCAGTATATTTTCCAATATCTTTTACCATATTTTCATATATTTTTGACTTCCAATATATTTTCGGCTATTTTTTACCATTTCTTGACTGTTCCAATAATTTTCATATTTTCGACCTCCATTATGTTTTCGGATATTTTCTACTATTTCTTGATTCTTCCAATATTTTTCATATATCCCGACCTCTATTATGTTTTCGGATATTTTTTTCCATCTCATGACTTTTCCAATATTTTTCATATTTTTCGACTTCCATTATATTTTTGGATACTTTTTACCATTTCTTGACTTTCCCAATATTTTTCATATTTTTCATATATTTATGATTTCAGATATTTTCTACCATTTCTTGACTTTTCCAATACGTAATTTTTGACCCTTATTCGGCTGAAGATTTTTACAACTGATTTCGGCTGACTAAATTGTAAAAAATTAATAAAATGACAAATATAGTTTTTATAAATTTTTGATACAAGAAAATATTTTTGGAATAGTTGGACATTTTGGAATAGCTATCCGGCAACACCAGCAGCTGCCTTTATTGACAATCTGGCAATACAAACAGCTGACTTTACTGTCAAGTGAATGCTTGTTTTATTTCAGTTGAAAAAAAAAAAATAGTAAAAATGGAAAGTGTGAAAATTATGCAAATAAAGCTGAAACAAATAATAATGGTTGTGGCGTTAATGTTAAGAAAACGGCGGCTGATCCCGTGGATTGAGAACCAGAACGAAGACGATGAGTGCATAGCAGATGAAGAAGTTGCACCGGATGCCAAGGAAAGTGATATAGTGGACGAAAGCGACAGTGGGAGCGATGAGGAAAACGAAAATCCAAATATTCGAGCCAATATCAACCGCCGCACTTATCATTACTATGTCCAAACTGCCATTGAGGCAGTCTTGAATATTTGTTTGGGTACTATCATTGAACCTGAGCACCAAATATAGCTCCGGGATAAAGCTGGCCGAACGTCAATCAAAGAAAAATGCCACATTTGTCTTAGTCTGAATAAAAAACGTCGAAACTCGCACAAAGCTTGCATGATTTGCAATCAACCTGTATGCCAGGAGCACATAGTCCAATATTAAATGCTTGACTTGTAAAAACTAAATATCCGTTCCTATTTTAATAATTATTTTCTAGTTGTTATAGTCATTTTATTATAGAATAAGAAAAAAAAATTTATTTTCATAAGTTCCTTATATATTCTTACATAGTCATCCTAGTCAGCCAAATTAGGAATACAAAATTTTAACAACAATAAAGAGATCAATTAAAAAAATTAAAATTTTATTTTTGCAGTTTTTAATCTTGAAATTAACTAGTTTGAGCATTCTTAGAAGACGGGTTCTCTAAACAGAATTAAAATATATTTTTTTTAATGAACAAGTTGAAATGATCACCCAGGTGACCAGTCAGCCGAATGAGGGCTGAAAGATTACCTCATGAATGTTTGGGCAATCCCTTTTGAAAAATTTTGCTTTTAGCTTGCAAGCAATTTCTTATCAGATTATTTGAATTTTTTTCCACCCCAATCACCAATATTAAGTAACGTTTTGAAAAGTCCTCACATAAATGTTAAATATTGCACTGTTCTCTCAGCACTTTGTTTTGCTAGCTGCTCATAAATTTTAATGCATTGCAAAAGTACAAGAAATAATAAAAAAATCAGTCAAAAGCGTGCAACAGCAGCAGAACGCGTTTGGCAAACACAAAATTAAGAAACGCGATAACGAACAACACAAAAAAAAAAAATTTAAGCAAAAAGAGTTACAAACGCATAAAAGTATGCTACGAAATTAAAAAGATTTATTCCACCTTTCGACATTCTTTTTTATTTCTTTGTTTCTCTTTTTTGTTTTATTTTGTGTGCACTTGCCGCACACACAAATGGAGAATTATGACTGTGAGTGTAAAAACAAAAGCCGCAGAAATATGATAGAAAAAAAAAAAAAAAAACTGAATGCTTCTTTTGTAAAAGTTTTACACTAAAATCACTGTAATTTAAGCCGATTTATGTAAAACTTTTAAGACTGTTGCAAAAATGTTTGTGCTCTTATTTTGTGAATGTTTGTATTATATATGTAGTTACTTAGGTGATATTAGACAAAAAGTGCAAAATATTTTAATAACATTGAAATGAATTTAATAGCGTTTTCTCTTATAAAAACAAAAATTTCATTTATTTGAAGTGTAGCATTTTTTAGTTTTGCAATTTGCCCTGACAAAATGTTACCTTTTCCTATAAGAATATCACAAAAAAATTCCAACTTTGTCACAAATTAAAGTTTCTCTCATAGTTTGTCTCTATTTTAATTATCAAGCGTGAATAAAATTGTAGAAATAATTTGTTATTTAAAAACCAAATGAGAACTTTCAACATCATCTCCCAGCAAAAAGTTTGATCATCCAAACATGGTTATTTGGCACATTCCTTTCTTTGTTCGAATCATTTCATTGTCACATTAGAAAGCACTTTCCTTTTGTTTAGCGTTGGCCGCTTATTGTATCATTTCTTTGTTATATTCTTCAAGAAGGTGCTAAAATGAATGTGTGCCTTGTGAGGGTGATGATGCATTAATAAAAAAATTACTTTTAGTTGACCGACTTAAAAGTTGCGAACAACTTAATAATTACAAGAAACTAACGTCCACCTCAAAAGTTGCGCGTTGCCTTTAAGTTTCATTGTAACTGCACACCCAAGACACAACCCTTTTGTTTAAACTGTGAATAACCAATGTATATGTTATGACATGTGAAAACGTGGGATCGAGGCTAATGTCTGCCTTGTTTCCGGAATAGATCGCCCCTTATTCTGTGAGAAAGCCAACCGCGAAGACGTGATTGCATAATAGTGTGCTGAAAAATAATTAATCGAGTTTAATTTCTAAAGTGGTGCACGGTCACCGAAAAAGTAGTAAAATCACACTGTTTTGTCGCGAAATATTTCATCAAATTGAGCGCATTATAAGTTCTTGCCAAATCCGAGAAATTCTTATTCGTAATATCATACATCGGATAATTTATATATGTACACCCGGACAGACATAACTTTGTACAGAGGAGTCCCCAAGCCTGTACTTGCGAAGTACCAACCGACTCCAGAAGCAGCACAGGCAGCAGAGTTTTAATCATCCAGCAAAATTTTTCGAGACTTTCTGCACATGGAGCACCTCACAGCCTCATCGTAAACCATGCTGCAGATAGTTCAACTTCAGCCATAAATGCAACGAAGTGGTCAATCAACGAGCAGAAGGAACAGATAAGATTTTTTTTAACTTTTTTCAACCAAAATTTTCATACGCATAAAGGTGTATTTCCAAAAAAAAAAAAAATACATATACCTGTGATTAAAATTTACAAAACAACTAAAAAACTTAAGTAACATGACACTCCAGTCAAAATAGGTTTGAATAATAAATATCATAATGGATCATATTTACCTAGAAGAATAACCTAACCGAAAATATAGAAGAAAAAAAAAAAAACTATTAATATACTATGATCTTATACTTAACATAAATCGCAGCATAAAACTAATATAAAGCAGTTTAAATTCTTAATGGATTTATGGCTATGCTACTAATAACAAATACTTAGAAATCTTAAAATTTACTTACTTACTAAGATAAAATAATAAGAAAATTAAAATTTGCATATAATAAATCGAAATCTTTGCCAATTTCTTTCGATATTATATCGATTTTGGAAAAAAAAAAAAACAAAATTTACAAAATAATAATGGAGTAACGAAAAAAAATATATGGAATTTTAATGATTTTTTTTTTTCTTTGAATGAACATTACATACTTAATTACATTTTAGATTATAATAAGAAATAAAGATTAAGATTCATATATGCTTATTTTCATATAAATATCCTAATAAGGTCTGCCATCACTGTGTACGATCACTCCAGATACTTAAAATTTTTTTTTGTGAAAATGTTTTTGTTGTAAACCATAATTAAAATTTATGATTGGAGGAATTTTTTTGTGAATTAGATTTTAATAGAAGAAAGCAAAATTGGAAAAAAAAAGAGAGAAGAAATCTCATTGACATTTTCATAAAGAAAAAAAGTATCAGAAACAAAAACAAATTGCTTGTAATGTTAATAACATTGATTTACCAGGTTCTACGATACATCTCCAACAACAAACATCAGGCCTGCTGTCGCTGTCGGAGTGAGTATAAGTGAGTAACTAAATTCTATGTTTTTTATGCGCTTTCCGTAATGCTCTTAGTTTTTGTTTCTCAAAAATTTTACAAAATATAAAGGTAAACAAAAGAAAGAACTGCACCAAAAGTGCAAAGTAAAATATTTTTGTTAGCTCTTCTTCTGGTTTTGTTTTGCTCAGTATGTGGCATTTAATTTTGCATAAAGCTAATTCCCAATGAGTTAATAAATAACTAGACATGCTCTAACTATAATAGAATTAAGTTTATGAATACTTAGTATATCGTTATAAACATTTGTATTTTTTTTTCTTAACATAAATATCTATTGGAACTATAATACGTTAAGACATTTTTGAAAAAAAATATGCATCCGATAAATTTTCTTTTTGTAAAAAAATTTCTCACTGCTAAATTTTTTTAGGCTATGAGCATTGTTCATAAGTAATTTTTTTTATCTTTATTTAAATAAAATATTATAATGTTTGCAAAAATGTATTCTGTGTAGATCTTCTAATTTAGCCATGAAATGAGGAAATGACATGTTAGGGCAAAGTGGGCTAATAAAGCCAAAATTAAATTTCTTTTTATTAGCAGGTTGGGCGGGTACAGACCGAAAGAAACAAATTACACCTATGTTTCTTTCAAGTTTCTTCCAAAACGTAGATCCACCCTCTTAGAGTTAATAGCATTAGCATAATTTGGTATTTAGTAACTTTGTATTAATTTCATTATCTTCCGGTTTGGTATTCATAACATCTTTTTCCTGCACACAAATTTTAATTTGATGTGGCAGCTCGTTTGTATTTGAAAAGTCAAACCCAGCCCATTTCCCTGAGCAAGGCCGGCATAGACAGGTGTGCAGAACCGGCTTTTCAAATATGAGCCTTAGTGGCAGAGTCGTTACAGCCTTCGATTGGAAGGCATAATCTGAACAAAACATAATTTTATGCTATCGTTTGGAAGACGCAATCTGAACAAAATACCACTTTATGCTTTTAATTGCAAGGTTTGATCCAAGCAGAACTTCATTTTATGCTTTTAATTGCAAGGTACGATCCGAGCAGAACTTCATTTTATGACCTTAATTGGAAGGTGCGATCTATAGAGAACATCATGACTTGGATTGGAAGGTGCGATCTGAACACAATATCTTTTATGTCATTGATTGTAAGGCGCAATCTGAACAGAACATAATTTTATGACTTATTTAGAAAACACAATCTGAATAGAATATCATTTTATGCTTTCGATTGGAAGGTGCGCTCTGAACAGAACATCTTTTATACCTTCGACTTTAAGGCGCGATCTAAACATAGCATAATTTTTTGTGTTCAGTTGGAGGGTGCAATCTGAACAGAACATAATTTTCTACCTTCTACTATAAAAATTATGAAATGAAAATAATAATACGAGCGCAGTTGGTTACTGAAATAAGCCCAAAATCAAATGAAAATATTGCGTGCATCGCTTTTGAGCTTCTTAATCAATCCAAAACGAATTAGTTCATTTTTCTACTACTTTTCGAAACATCCAACAATTATTCCACTACTGAAGGTGGTCATTTTGTTTTCCACTGGGCTGTTTTGAAAAATACAGCGCTCAAAATTTTTACCCCATTGTTTACAAAAAGAGTGAAACTGTTACACTTTAGATCACTGAAAAGGCAACATTTTTAAGAAAAGAATATGTAATTTTGACAACCTTTGCAAGAGACAGAAAAAACGTTTTTTTTTTTTTTTTTGAGATAAGAAAACACTATGTATTTTTTAATACTTTTTAACATCTACCTGTCACCCAAAGATGTCTCTGTTAAACGATCATAGTTTTTGAAGCTTGACCTGGCAACAACGCGAAACAAACATTTCAAAAAAAGCCCGAACCTTGGGAATAATTTTATAAAACTGGAGCTAGGTCCATGCTCCTATGTTTCTATATTTTTACACATAAACAGTTTTTCATTATTTAAAGATTTACATAAACAGCCTATCAGCTGTTTTTGACACAGCTGCAAGCTGATGTGATGGTTGTCGAAGAAAAAAAAAATAAAAACTCACCGCAGTAAATTAAAACAGTAATTGCGTGGCCGGCAACTAGTCAACATCAGCAACAGCAGCAGCAGCAGCAACCCAAAGAAAACAAGGTGTTTGTTTATTCGAAGCAGTGAAGTCAAAATAGTTGCAGTAGTAGTGGGAATTCGCAATGCGAGACCGCCGCGCTAAGCACTCGTAGCCCGATAATGAATCAGTTGCCTGTGATAAGCGCAAGGGTAAAGAGCCACACAAACGAATAGCCAGAAAGTGAATAAGTTATTCGTAGGTGTGTAGAATGAGGAGAAGGATTAAATCACTTAAAAAGGGCAAAAAGGATAGTAACAAACAGTGGTTAAGAGGACCACCTCGTAAAACTTGAATAGGCTTATAATAATTAAGTTGCTCGATGCTAACAAATAAGTAATGAGAACAAGCATACGCTCAAACTCGATACTCAATCAGTTTGCTGTAAGTGTGCTCTTGCAAGTACGAAATAGACACGCATTGAGAAGTAAGAAGACGTGGGGTGCTATGGAGAACCCCCACATTAGACTTGTGTTGCCCGATGATGTATCAATTGCTCACGGCTAACGTGTAAGTGGTGAGAAAACGTATAAGTAGTGAGATCAATTCCGATAATACATCATATATTACTTCATATATTACAGCAACTTAGATCACGGATAGTGGCAGAGAGAACAACTTTTAGAAGCAGAGAGTGGTAGGAAGAAGTGAGACCTGTTTTATTTTAACCCTCTCATGCCCACTGTTGCCTATAGGCAACATTTTATGTACGCTATAAACTCCGTTATTTTCTAAGTTGTTCGCCAATTACGAATTTTGTTCAATAGTTTGATATATGTTGCTTGCTTATTAATAGATTTACCTTCATAAGCATCAATAGTTATCATTTGAATTATGTTCTTTGCTATGTGCATACGTGCAAAAAAATTATGCATAAAGTGAAGGTATATTTCATATAATTAAAAATTAATATATACATAAATTTGGATCAAAAAGGACATAAAATAACTAAAAACATGTAAAAGAATCAGAAAAATAAAATCATTGCACAAAAAAGATTTTAGTTGTTCCTCAGTAATTTCTAAATTCAATGGTGCCTATGGTCAACAGTTAGCACTAATGGATATATTTCCAATAATTTTATCTTCTGCATCAGGGATGCTTTCCATGGCTCAAAATCATAAAAATATGCAAGTTTGATTGGGAAAACTCCTTAAAATGAGTTGGTGTTTTAGGAATTTTATTCGACTTCTGTCTGTAAGCTGGAGAGGAACCATATGAATCATTTTGATTAAGAATATATTCAGGCATTGTCTAACATTCGACCTCCAACATTTCCAAAAATTAAAATTTTAAATGTTTTCTGACAATGGTTTTACTTCTAATGATCGAACTATAAGTTAAACGTTTCTAAAGAGCACTGCCGTGTACAGAATTTGATTTTGAGGGGGAGGGTTTTTCATATAAAAAACGAAGGAGAACTATACTGAACACTAAATTTGTGCTTTTATATATGGGTAAAATTCTTCCTGGGGCTTGATCCTCCAAAATCTCCGTGTGCATAGTCCTACTTAAGAGTAGAAACAACTCGTAATAACCGTCTAGGAAACTGTCTTCTATGTCAAGAAAAGGAGTTTTGTAGCATAAAAGGACGAGCTTTTGGATAATCCTTGTCCACCTATTGATAGCTTCAATAAGCACATGGGAGGTGTTGATCTTTCCAATATGTTGCTGGAACTACTTATATGCGACTAATCATCATTCCAAGAAGAAGCAGGCAGAAGTAGATAGCTATTCTATGACAGAGATATAAAATATGATAAAACAGGAACTTTCAGTTAGATAAAGCTGATGAACTACTGCAACACTTCATATTGAACAGCACCTATAGTGTAGGTCCTACACATAAGATAGCAAATTTGTCACTTGCTCCAGCTAGAACCCCTCCAACTTCTATTATAATTTTGCTCTATGGACCTTGCAAACCCATTGAGACTTCAGCAGACTACATATTGGAGAAAATAGGTATCAAATTGTATATTTAAATTCAATATAAAAACTGTATCGTTCATTAATTTTATTTTACAAAGTTTACCAGCAATGCCCAATGTTGCATATAGGCAACATCTTCCAGAGAACAAACTAGGATATGCAGGACCTTGAAATTAATACTATTTGTTCTTTAGGTCCATATTTGTAACTGTATAGCCTCAAACAAATTTTAAGTCCCCCCAAATTAATTCGAGCATGAAAGAATTAAGTACAGTAGGCAAAGAAAAAACCGAATAAATAAAAAATGATGCAAAAAATTAAAACAGTAAGCCGTGTTTTTGAATACAAGCCTGTCTCCTAGAAAAAATAAGACATCGAAAAATCTAAATTAAGTTTTAAAGACAAATACATGTACAAGTGCCTTTGAGTACTATATAACCTCAAATATAGAAAAGAACAGTGCTTTTTTCCAATTTTAGGTACTTATATCTCAAGCACTATACAAGATAGAGCAGTTCTGATGTCATTTTCGTGATGATCACTGTTTTTTTTTTTTGTACTTATTTTTTTCAGCTTTCTTATATTGAGATAATTCCGCTACATAAAAGATATAGAAAAACGCCGGGATAATGTGGTGCGATTTTGTCAATATTATATTCTGATTATACATGGTCCAACATGGTCCAAGAGTCGAAATAAATACCTAGTTTTGGCGGCGTCAGGGAACTGCTTTTCTTTTGATCAAGATAGCTGCATGGCCGCATTGGTTTTCGTACGCACGTTAGCATCAAACTTTTAAAATGTTCAATTAAAAAAATTCATACATAAAAAAAAAATATTATATTATGGATACATACTTTAAAGCTTATAATGCTCCTTTTTATCCTACTACACTTTAATCATTGCGCTAATAGAAAAATGATCCCTTTTTTATCCTTAAACTATTTTTCACACACGCACACTAATAGAGTTACTTTGAAAGTGGTTTCAAGTACTGCTACTGCTGCTGCTAAGCCTAACGAAAAGCTCTCAATGCTATAACACAGAGAGAAAAACCTATTCAAAAATTACGCCTAAATAAGCAATATAAGCCAATAATGTGAACTATAGGATAACGCCAGGATGTGTCAATAAATTTTATGTTGCAGTATGAGTGTGATGTGGGTGAACAGTCAATAACGCACATTGCAAAAATAAAAAGAATAAAAAATAAAAGAAAAGTGGATAACTGATATGTGCGTTAAAAAATGGAAAAAAAAGAAGATTTTTTAAGTCCTTAAAATGCTTGCAAACAAAAATAAAGTGTGGTGAATTGTATACTTGAGCCGGCGCTCGGTAAGTGATGCGCTCGACGTCAGATAAAGGATTTTTTCTGTTTTTTTTTTTCATTTTCTTCATTATACCCACATACATTCAAGCGTGTTTTTACACTAAGCCAAAGTGAATTTAAACAACATTGAAGCGGCAGCGATATCCTTTATGTAGCAGACGTGTTGTAATAAATTTGAAGCAAGAAAGTGGAAGCATGAGAAAACTTTGAGGCAAAAATAAAACGCCTGTCTGTTAAAAAACAGCGAAAGTTTTGACGCACCTTCACATGGCAAGTGAAAAAGGAGCGTAATGCGAACAAAAAAAAAAGGATTTTTTTTTTTTTCAATAAATTTATTTATGCTTCTGCTGCCAAATAAAAGTCAAAATGTTGTGGAATACTTTTAGGCGTAGTGCTTTAAAATGCGTTTATCCTTTTTTTGGGTGTGAGCCTACACAGACTGCTTCTTGCAGTCGTCGTCTTTTCAGCGTTGTGTCAAGTAATGCTTAAAGGATTTATCTTCCTTTTCTTTTCTTAGTTTTTTTACTGCCTGGCATATTTTGGTGCCTACTTTTTGGTGCGCAGCAAACTTTTTTTTTTATTTTTAGCTTTATTGACTAACGGTTTTTATATATATGTATGAGTCAGTGAGTGAGTGAGTGAGTGAGTGCACGCATGAGTTGACGGGTGCGCTGCGTAATGTAATTTACGCCTACACGCACTCTTGTCCTTTTCAACTTTTAAATTCCTTTCATTGCTGTGTCGTCCCTGTAAATTGAATTGAATTTCAATGGCGTATTTTACGCATATCTATTCAAGTACATGCGTAGATATGTGTAAGTGAGTTTGATGTCATGGCATCTATGTTTGTGTGTTGCCTTGTTGCCATTATTTACGCATTTCACTATATTGCCTTCATTTTTGTGTTGCTGTGGCATCCGTTACGTATGCTTTGCAAGGATATGCGTAAATTTTATTAGTTTCATTCAAAAGCATTAAAGCAAATTAAGGCATTGGGACGGGGAAGTGGATACATCAGCGTGTGTGAAAAAGTCATAGAGCTTTTGCATACTAAACGAAAATAGAGCTAATTTAATAAAAAAATTAAGTATCCCGACACAAAGAAAGCACACATTTTGTGCAAGTTGTTAAAATGTGTGGATTTCAAAGGAAATATTTAATATCTAAAGCGTGGGCGTTGAATAAACTTGACAACACTGTACATATCGTGGTCAAACTGATCATACTATGGGACTAAAACAATGCAAAAATCGTTTCATTTAGTTAAAAAAATCCTAAGTTCACCTAAAAGTACCTTAAGTGATGCCTCTGTCAACACAAAAGAAATATCAATTTATTACTTATAAGAAAACTTGTATTTCAATACCAATCAAGTGACATTTTGACAATATCAGCTGACAAGAAATTGTTAAAAAAAAAATCCTTCTCTTGATAAACTCCCACTGAATTTAACAGCATAATAAATCAATATAACTCTTCATGAAACTTGAGCGCAATAAGTTAAAAAAAAATCGCAATTCGATATCACCAACAATAATGTAATAAAAAGGCTGCCAGTGCTGCCTAACGATTAACAACAGTTGTATGTCCTCCTTACATAATTCGATGACTTTCAATGCGCCATTCAATGCTGCTTAACGCATCCTCTCTTATCCGTATGCTTATCAATAACAAGTCAATGAATAGCAAAGTCAGAAAAAAAGGATATGAATACAAATAATACACAAAAGAATACAGGACATAAGAAAAAGTGCCCGTAAGACGACCACAAAGTAGGCCATTGAAGTGGCAAACATGATTAGATGATACCATTGAATATCGAACAAAGGAAGCTCGAAGAGGATGAGTAAAATGTTAAGCAACCATATTGACTGATAATAAAAAAAAGGTCCTCGAAGGTTTGACGAAGCTGAAAAATAAGTGCCAAAATAAAAATGTTTAATGTAACAAAAAAAAATATTTAAAAATGAATTAAGAGATATTCCCTATGGAATTTTATATTTTAATAAGTATCTAGCATACGTATCATTGGGTGAAATACTAAAAATTGATAAGAACAATTAGCACAAATAAATGAATAAATGATTAAATGATAAAATGATTAAATGATAAAATAATTAAATGATTAAATGATTAAATGATTAAATGATTAAATGATTAAATGATTAAATGATTAAATAACTAAATGATTAAATGATTAAATGATTAAATGATTAAATTATTAAATGATTAAATGATTAAATGATTAAATGATTAAATGATTAAATGATTAAATGATTAAATGATTAAATAACTAAATGATTAAATGATTAAATGATTAAATGATTAAATTATTAAATGATTAAATGATTAAATGATTAAATGATTAAATAACTAAATGATTAAATGATTAAATAATTAAATGATTAAATAATTAAATGACTAAATGATTAAATGATTACATAATTAAATGATTACATGATAAAATGACTAAATGAATAAATGTATTAATGTATAATTGAATAAATGAATAATATAGAAACTTTATTATACCATGCAAATTATATTTGCCTCTTTGTAGCTTTTTTATACTTTCTGACATTTTCTGATGCTTTTCATGAATTCGTCACTCCCATGTGTGTTACTTTTTGACATATTTGTATACTTTTGACATTTTCGGTACATTTTTCATTGACGTCTTTCAGTCATTGTTAACCTTGTTTAAGTTTTTCCAAGCATTGTTGAATTTTTATCGAGTTTTCTAATTTTGAATATTTTTTTTTTTTGATTTCTACCATCTTTCCAATGGTTTTTGGTCATACTGCAGAGTTATTTCACTATATAGTAATTGAAAACTAATATTCTGAATATTTTATCAACAGTTAGTAAGAATTATAACTTTTGTATTTTTAGAGCAAAAACAAAAAACCAATGCAAATTACTTCAAGTTTAGACCAAAAATAAAATTAAAACAACACCTGTGTCCACATATTTTTTGCATTGACATGAAAATCACACAGCCAGCCACATCAACACACAGCAAACAAAAGTTTAATGTTTTGCTTTGATTTCTCAAGTAAACAGCACTCCCACACTGAACAACAAAATAACAAAACCAATGCAAAAGTATGAGTATAAGTTTATGCATAATTTGAGCAACATTACAATTACAGCCAGCAATAACAACAACAGTGATAATAACTCTCAACAATGAACAGAGCAGCCAACCGACAGTTAGTGAAAAGCAAAATAAAAATTAAAACACTCGAAATGCCCCAACCCCACACACAAACACTCCATTGCACGCAGCCCCCAAAAGTGTACTCAAATTATGCACAAAAATCACACTTAATTTTATTGCCAGATACAAATGCTAATTTTCTCGTGGGTAAATGAAACTTTTGTTTTTTCCTCCACTTGTTGTTAGAAATATTTTTTCTGAAAATGTTTGCAAAGTTTTTGGTTTATTTTTAGAAATTATTATTCCAAATAATATTTGACCATAAGGCAATTCGTTTTAATTTGAAAGTAAGTTTAAGCGTAGTAAAAGTTGTAAGGCAGAAGTAATGTCGTAATGTTGATGTTGGATAATGTTCGCAAATGGCATCAAATGATATTATGCTTTAGCATTTATGTTTAATAGGTTATGCCCTGATGCTACTATTAATCTTGTTTTTGCTGGTTTAGAATTTTGGACCCTGAGTTGGGAAAAAATCGTGCAATAAAAAGATTCGCATTATAACCTTTGTCAATAATCCGGACTTAAGCTGACGTCTCTCTAGCCTATAAAACAGATAGGAAACTAGTTAGCAGTATGCCCTCTAACTTTCTGTAAGATAGAAACGAGCATTTTATTTGACCGATATAATTTTTTCATTAGTAAACTTTTTGTGAATATAGATCCCAACTTTTTTTTATACCCTACACCTAAGGTAAATAAATCGGTCAACGTACACGCCTATGAGCCCATACAAAAAATATATTCAAAATTAAACTTTAGGAGTATTTTTCACGACAATGCAAACAAAATATACGTAAATACTAAGAATTGTAAGCACGAGCTCTGAGAAGAAACTAAGCAAATTTTGGACAAGAGGGCGTGGCACCTTTTGTGTAAGCAAAAGTTTGAAATCGCTGTACTGAAAACGTTTTTTGAGATGATCTAACCAGATTTGACTCAGACACTAAAAATTATAAATGCAAGCTCTGAGCAAAAACTGGGTGAACTCAGACGAGAGGGCGTGATACCTCTCATATAAGCAACATTTTTAAAATACTGCAGCGTAGGGTATTTATTTTTTGGCCAGGTCAAAAATTACACCCTTATCAGTTTTATTTTAAGAATAATTGAAGAAAAAAAGTAAATTAAATCACACAGACACAGAAAATGTGTAAAGACTTAGCTTACCGGTTTTTTGCTGGACTATGGTCAGCAGTTGTCATTAAGTCATTTACAAAGAAATTTTTTCCTAGGAATCTTAAGATCGAAACTTCTCATGTTGCATCTTTAGGATAGAGAACTTTTTTCGGTATAACTCCTCCTATCACTACTAAGCTTCATCAGCCAGGCGCGATATTTAAAAGCTTCCAGAATCGTTGCTGGACTGGTCGTAAAAAACCGGCTTGCATGCAGGACACATGTTCAATCCACAGCAATTTAATTGTTCAACCAAGCCAACTTCAGGTGCTCCATTTTTTCTGCCTTTATCCGTAGGGACTAAGAAATTCACCATAATTTGGTTATTTAGACAAGTTATAGCTTTCGAATTCTGCTTTCTTTACTCTTTTAACAAAACAATCCCTTACTTGAAAACTTGATACTAAATGGCGACCTCGCCTTCTCTTTATGTGAGCCCTTGATGCTTTCGACTATAAAGTTTACTCCTTTAAAACTATGTTGCAATTCTGAGATGTAACTTCAACGACGCGCACTGCAAGATTGACTTTGATGATGCGACAATGAATACGATGAGACTGTTCACTCCGATGCTGCTACTGTTGTATTCATTAAAAAAGAGTTTGCACGTGCAGCTATGGAATAACGTTTTCCTCGTCCAACCGGTTTCCTTCGAACGATCGTATTGATGTTTGCAGTGGATGCGGTTTTAAATGCTGTTGTGTTGTGGGTTTTTATGTTGGAGTGGTTTTATTCGCTAATACGTATGGGGCTGTGGATCTTTTTATAGTTTTTTTACTTTGTTACTACCAGTACTATGAAGTTTTGTTCAAAATATAGAGATACACTTATATAATGAAAATGAATTTAATGAACTTTTCGTCATTTTGCAGGTTTTCAAGAATATTTCTCAAACAGTTGTTATCATTTGTCTATTGTTGACAGCCCTTAGGAAAATAATTTTCAAAACCATACAACCTTTCTGATGAAACTTCGTATATGCAAGTTTTTTAACATTTTGCTCGCATTAATGCCCTGATAATACAAAGACCTCTCTCTACAGCAAATAAAAAATTATTTACCTCAATTATTTAATCCCATTTTATCCCTCTTACTACGCTTCCAAAACGCATTAGCTGTTTGCTTCTTGTGAGCTTTCACTTGTCACTGCATTCAATAAATTGTAATTTTATTAAGTAAACGACATTGTCGACGGCGACAACGACAATGACAACAACCATAGTAATGATGTTGCCACCCTCCAGGACAATCACCTCAAAAGCTAATAAATCCTCTCTGAAAGACGCAACGTCGTTATTTTTTTTTAACTAGGTACCAGTCGCAAGGAGCATGAAATGAAGCATATCAGCTGTAAGCCAAAAAGTGAAGCTGAAGTATAAACTGCAAGCAGCTGCATAATGTAAAGATGTATAACATCGCACACAAATAAACTCATGCGCATCCACATTCATATGCATTGAACTGCAATAAATTTATATTTGTAACTAAATATGCGTATGTTTTTATTTTACACACTGAAAAAATAACTGTTGCAAATGAAGACGTAACGATAACAAAAGTAATTTAGGGGAAAAAACTTCACAATGGTTCTTGCCACAACTATGCAGAATGCACTTTGTGCTAAACAAGAACATTGTAAATATGTTAAGTTCTTGCATTTATTTTGTACTGTACTGAATAAATTCATTTTATGCTAAATATCACTTAAAACTTGTTAAAGTAAAGTGCAATTGAAACTTAGTTTCTTTTTCAAGATTTAGCTTTTTATCTCGAAGGAAATCACGTGATTTGCCATGCAAAAGCAAATCTATTTCTGATGAGATTTATTTTAAATCAGCGTATAAATCTCAAAAAGAATTGGCAATAAATGTTATAAAACCAAAGCAAATAGAAGAAAAATATTAAGTAGAAAATTAATAACTTCTTTCATTTTAACCCTTATGACATTTTTGGGAAAAATAAATCTCGTATGGCCGGTGAAAGCCATTTAAATTTAACGAATAGATTATAAATCTCATCACAGCACATCATCTCTGGTGAAACCAAAGAATAGGATTTTTTTATCATAATATTTTTAGAAATATTTTCACGCTGCTATTAGTTTTTGACGTGTATAGTGATTCATAATCTGTGACTTTTAGTCAGAGAATTTTCTTCCAAATTTTTTTTTTTTTAACTGAAAAGCGATATATTTAAAGGACCCAAAGCAATGCAGCTGCAGCATCTTTTCAATTACAGACTAATGGCCACAGTACATGCGAATAACAAGTGTGCACTAGCAAATACTTCTATACTTATACATATGTGCAAATGTGGTCTCTTTTGGCATTTAGTATATAAATGGTAATTAAATATATAGATAGATATATAAGGTTGCCAAATGTTGCCTAACAGTGTAAATCATTGCATTATTTGCAATCCATTGACAGCGTCTGAAAATGCGATAATTGAAAATTTTGACAGTTTTATTGAGCCATTTGATTTGTGTCTCAATTGCAGAAAGCACTAGAGGCAGCATTTTCTCAAATGCTGATATATGCGCAAAAATAGTTCCTTGATTCTGGTATGAATTAATTAAATTAAACAAAAACACTATTATCTGGTTTTCAACAGTCATCGCCGACATCTAAACCTAAAGTATTGATTTTATATATATACCATATTATAATTTGTTAAATAAGATTTCAGAAAAATATGATTTCAGTCAACCCCCTTTCCCCACTTGAGCTACAGGTGGTGGTTACAAAATGCCTTACGGGCGGACATATTTTTAATGGGTCAAATGACCCATAATTATAAATAATTCCTATCTAAAGGTATTTTTATACTATAGATACAGGTCTAAATTATCCAAAAAGATAGTTAATTTTTGACTTTTTTCCAAAAACAAGCGTGGACAGACCCGGAAAAATTACTGTTTGAAAAGTCGAGCATCGGCGGTTCGTGGAAAAACAATCTGTGTGGCCAAAAGTGGAAAATTTTAAAAAACTTGTTTTTTGCTATTATTTGCCTTAATACTCAGATGGTTTATGAAAAAAAAAATGTTGAATTAGGGAGCATATTTAGGGTGGCTTTCACACAAAAATATTTTTTGTTTCACACTTTCTCAAAGACCGCTTCAGTGAGTCACACGAAATGAACACAACATCAGCTTTAAATTAAAAGGCGCTACAAAGGCTCTATAAGTTTTATTTAGGGCGGCCCTCATACAAAAACTATATTAAATAGCATTATCTCGAAGGCTGCTTAAAAGATTCAGACGGAATTCCAACCAAGTGACATCTGTAGATAAAGAGAGGGGGTAAGTATGTTCATGAAAAATCTATGAGGGAGGCAAAATGCGGGTTAGCCTTATATTCTTTTCGATCAGGATCACTCTGGAAGCGGGAAAAAAAACTTTATAAAAATATTTTTTTGCAGTGCTGCCCCACTAAGAAAAAGTGATAGGGGGTAGATATGTAGGTTCAGGAAAAATATTAAAGGGGAAAATATAATTTGTGTTGATCTCACATATTATTCCTCCAAGGGCGACACCTGGGTAGCTATGATGCTATTTGTGGAAAATCCCCACATATTCTTAAACTTTGACCTCGATAATTTGCTACTTAACATCATCCAATCTACCCCATTTTTTGGCTTACACATTATTTGATCAGACCTTACAAAATAATGGGTTGTAGGCTATCGATATCAAGAAATCGAGCACTCTATCATATCTAATATGCATTTTCAATACATATGCTGAACGCGCAATACTTTTAAAGTTAAAAAATTTTGGACAACGGCATCGAGCTTTTTGGGTCACAATTACTTTAGAAAGATTACTTTAAATTCTGGATTCCAACTTTAGCTATGATTTTTTGCAGAATTTTTTGGGACATTTCATAGTTTTTAAAAAATTTGTCAAAAAAATATAAAAGAAGTTTCCAGAAATTTTGAAAAAATTCAAACGTATTTCTTGAACATGATAACATCTGTAAACTTACCCGTCTTTATAAATAAAAGAAAATGTATCGTGCTTACACTGGTACATAAAACTACCCTTTGTAAATCTTTACAAAAATATATGTTTTTTATTGAAACGATGGTAACCCTACCCGTATTCAGCATTTGGTACCTGACTGCCGAAGGTATAGCTGTCTCGCTCGCTCTGATGTAAAAACCATTGCTGACAATTTTCGTTCAGTTTTTTGATCAACGAATACAGAAGAAATTTCTGACATTCGTTGAATACTAGCGCAGGCTGCAAGTAGCAAATTTTCTTAAACCTAAAAATTATAATATAATAAGTTCTTAAAAGCTAAGTTAATTAAAATTAGCTTAAAAATAAAGTGCTGTCCACATACTAACAAACCCAAAAAGGTGTTTTCTTATATTACTCCAAAGTGGAGTTTGACAGTGGTTCCTATCTCACAGGCAAGCAGCGTGTCTCGTGGGTCATAATCTCATCGTCTCCAGTGGATGCATCAACTGGTTTGGTTAACATCTCCCGTCGAAAGGATATCGCGGTCTGGCAGCAAAGTGCTACATTGTCCCTACAGTGGTCAACACAGGTATTGTTACCTTTGAAATTTTTAGCATTTAGAAATTCATAAAAAAACAAGTTTGGTCCCCGACCAAACAACATACTTGAGCCGTTTATTTTGAAAGTGGCCTAAGCCCATTTCGGGCAAAAGTAATGTCATTTACATTATGTGCCATAATACTCGGTTTTTTGCCCGATATAATTTTTTAAACATAACGCCATTGATTTCACACAATGTCGTAAACTTTCTGTAAAGACAGAATTCAATTTTATTCGTTCTGAACAAAATGCCAGCTAATTCATTCTATGATATTACTTTTGCTCCAAAATGGACTTAGGCCAATTTCAAAATAAGCGGCTCACTTGCTCAATTACAGCTTTTTTGGTGGTTCTTTGAAAAGTTTTTTATCGGGATTATTCTCTTATATTTTTTTTTCCAAAACTTTTTATGTTTTTGAGTTATAACTACCTAAGCATGTTTTGGGTTTTTTTTTTTTTTTTGTTCTTATTTATGAGTAGGTATTGCTCTAATATCTATTTGTTTATTAAAAAGTGCATAATTTATAAGTATTTTTAACATTTAGTTTATTTCATCTTAATTTTGAACTATCTTTAGTTCTACAACAAAAATTTTATGAATTTTCGCTAAATATTTGCGGAGAAATCGCAATTTAAAAAAGACGTACATAAAAATTCACATGCGTATACGTATAGCTTTTAAAAAAATAAAAATAGGCAATAATCCTGATCAAAAACTCTTGAAGAAATTACCAAAAAAAAAATAAATAATGTATTTGAGCAAGACGGTACTATTTCAAAAAATTTTACTCAGTGCTTTCAGTCCTAGACATTTTGTTTAAAACCAAACAAACACCATTTTGCATAATATTTAAGTACCATGTCACAACGAATTAGTCTCAAGGGCATTTAATTTTACCTAACCAGTTAAAAAACTACAAATAAAGGTTTCACAGATTCCTAAGAAACTCCAACCGATCAGTTAATTAATTAGAAATTTCAACGTTTTCAAAGTGTTGACAACAAAAATATTTTAATTTATTACACCGCAAAAACCAAAATTTCTACTTACATACCAACATATTCAAATGCTGTTGGTATGCTTGGAATTTCTTTCTAAGAAAGACATTCCCACCACAATTTCACGAAACAAATGACAAGAAAATATTCATCTTCATTTTGGTAAATCGAAAATAAAAGCTTTTCACATTAATTTTCAACTATAATAAATGTTAGTTTATTGTACGCGCATTGACGCCCGTTGACCTCAAAGTGCCATAGTGAGATAAAATAAAATAGATAGAGACGCACATACGCATGTCAAAATCCATAGCCCACCACATAGATTCACAATACAAAACAGAGACAAAAACTCAAAGAATGGCGTACAAAAGTGCCGCTAATTTGATAAATGCGAGGCATTCAATCAAATCAATCAAAGCACTAAAAAGATGAATGTTGTGTGGATAACACAGGCAATGGCTGGTGAGGGAACAGCAATTTGTATAGCATGGGGAAGCAACTACCCTTTTTTGTTTGTGTGCGTGGTAGACAAGCATTATCATGGGGTGCTAAAACCGCCGACACAGCGTCTTTTAAATGCGGTGGCAATAAGCAGCGCGCTGCTCAGTAGAAGTAGCATGGCCTAGATTTATTTATTTGCAGCTGAACAACACTGGAAAGCACAACATGTGAGCCTGCGGTTAAAATGAAATTAATTTTGCTGCTCAAAAGAAAGTTCGGGGGAGCAGGTTTGATTCACGTAGCTTTTTTGCTAACTGTTCTGAGTGAGGGTAAACAAAATTGTGTTAAATCAAGGTGATAAATTTGTTGCGGATTAGAAATTGAGGCAAAAAGTGGTGCAACATAAATTTCAAGTGAATATGAAATGAGCGGGTAATCAAAGATAAATGTTTCGTGAACATAGAAGTTATGTTTGCAATCTATGCATAAATTTGTAAAGTTCTGGGAATTGGAGAAAATGTATTTTATCACCAGGATAAGGTCATTGGTGAAGGAAATCGAAGAATTGATATGACCGTGGAGATAAAATCCGGCAACCAAATCTTAATAAAGGTTGATCAAAAAAATTGTGCTGACTTTCCGTGTGGACTTGCTTGGCAAATCATTGAAAAACTCGAAAATATCAAGAAAACTCCTGCTGTTATATCTGTCAAGAACCTTTAGTTTTTGAAGCGGAGACCTAGCTTGCCGGAAATAATTTTCTTGATTCTCGGTTAAAACTATTACGATCAAGAACAACTAAAAACTACAATTGCAGTGCTGAAAAAAAACCTTAAAACTCCATGCTTTTCTTTTTTGCAAATACTTCAATATCTAAGATAAGACATGAACGTCACGAAAATCATATCCATTGATTTTTCAAGATACCCTCTATTTCCTACTTGAGAGTTTTTATTTTTTTTTTTTTTTTTTTGTTAATTAGAAATTTGAAAAATTTTAAGTGAATGGGTAGGAAAGAGATGCGTACTAAAGCACTAGTCCTTTCAGGAGTTATAATCAATTTGAATAGACCATTGGACAACCAGAAATTAGATAATATTTAGAAAGCAGCAAGGTTTAAATATGGAATCCGACAAATTTGGAATATCTTAAAATTATCAAGAGACTTTGGAGAAAGTCAAAATAATTTGAAATAGTAGAAAAACTTAAAAAAGTTCGAAAAACACACGAAAAACAGTATAAGAAAATAGTTGATAAGCAACTAATATTTCAAAAAATGTCTTACAATTCAGATTTAGTTGAAAAACTTAAAAAAAAATTATAAACAGAGATTGAAAAATTTAAAAAAATAAAATAAAAACAGAAAAGTCTGGATATGTGTTAAGGAGTCGATAATTGTTGAAAAACAAATTTTGATAAGGTTTTTGCAAAAATCGCATGCTACAAATATCGCATGGTACTAAAAATTGCATGATTCAAAAAAATTGTATGCTTCCAAAAATTATATGCTTTTGTAAATCGAACTTTAGAATAGATAGTTTTTCCAAAAAACATGATATCTTACTAAAAATTGCAATAATTCTTAAAATCACCCCCTTCTGAAAATTATATGCTTCTAAAAATCGAATTTTGAGCTAACTTTTGCAAAAAGTTGCATGCTGCAAAATATCGCGGCTAACTGAAAATTGCATGATTTTATATATCATATCCTTCTAAGCAATAAGTTTTAAAATTGTTTTTGCAAAAATTTGCATGCAATAATATATGGCAATGTACTAAAAATCGCATGTTTACAAAACTCGGATGCTTTTAAAAAATGGAATTTTGCAAAAGTGTTTGGAAAAAATTGCATGCTACAATATATCGTAATGTACTAAAAATTGCATGATTTTGCATATCATATGATTCTGAAAGTCAAATTTTGAAATAGTTTTTGCAAAATATAGCAAGCTGCAAAATATAGAAAGGTAGTGGAAATCGCAGGATTTCAAATATCCTATTGTAAGAATTGAGTTTTGAGATTGTTTTTGCAAAAATTTGCATGCAACAATATATTGCAATGTACTTAAAATCGCATGTTTACAAAACTCGTATGCTTCTAGAAATGGAAATTTGAGATAATTTTGGGAAAAAATCGCATGCTACAAAATATTGTTATGTACTAAAAATCGCATGATTCTAAATATCATGTGCTCTTAAAGTCAAATTTTAAGATAGTTTTGCAAAATATCGCATGCTACAAAACACAGCAAGGTAGTGAAAATCGCAAGATTTCAAATATCCTATTCTAAGAATTGAGTTTTGAGATTGTTTTTGAAAAATTTGCATGCAACAATATATTGCAATGTACTAAAAATCGCATGCTTATAAGACTCGTATGCTTCTAAAAATGGAAATTTTTGATAGTGTTTGGAAAAAATCGCATGCTACAAAATATCGTAATGTACTAAAAATTGCATGATTTTACATATCATATGCTTCTTAAAGTCAAATTTTGTGATAGTTTTTGCAAAATATCGCATGCTACAAAATATAGCAAGGTAGTGAAAATTGCAGGATTTCAAATATCATATTATAAGAATTGAGTTTTGAGATTGTTTTTGCAAAAATTTGCATGCAACAATATATTGCAATGTACTAAAAATCGCATGTTTACATAACTCGTACGCTTCTAAAAATGGAATTTTGAGATAGTGTTTGGAAAAAATCGCATGCTACAAAATGTCGTAATGTACTAAAAATTGCATGATTTTGCATATCATATGATTCTTAAAGTCAAATTTTGAGATAGTTTTTGCAAAATATCGCATGCTACCAAATATAGCAAGGTAGTGAAAATCGGATGATTTAAAATATCTCAAAATTGAAAGAATTTCTTTGCAGCCTCACAAGAACAAAAAATAATCACTGTCATGAGTATAACAACAGCTGTGCTTAAACTTTTACAAATCACCACGTTGCCAACAATGACACTTTTGCTCCTTCTAGTCTGGCTTATGATATTCTACACAAAATGATTGCGTTGTTGGTGGGCACACGTTCATCAGCATAACAAAAAAAGAAAAAAAAAAAAACGAAAAACAATGGTGCAACATCAAGAGACAGGCATGACAGCTGAAGAATACTAAGATGTTATACAAAGGCTACTAAGTATAAGTAGACAGAAAAAGAGAGACAGAATCCAGAAACAGAGTCATAGAAGTAGCAACATAATATCCTTTCAAATAACAGATAAAAATGGGAAAAAAGCGCCGTACCTAATCACTGTAAGAAAATCTAAGCCCAGCTAGCAATATTTGAAGCACTTATAATAAAGAGTCTGAAATGGCGCATATATTTATGAGTCTTTCTGAGTAATCTCGCATAATATGTAGTGTGTTTTATGAGCGTTTAAATCTCAGCTTTGTAATGGACTTCAGAATGCTTTTAGTTATATGCCAGAAATAGCACCTTATCAGAAGGTTGCCTGAATGTGCTCAGAAACATTGATTGTTTTATGAGTTTGTTTGGGTTTATTTTTTTTTTTTTCTTTTTTTTCAAAAAAATCTTTTTCTGAGTGACTTTGGATAATTTTTATCTGTTAAATGAATAAATATATGAAATTTTTGGATTAACTTTCTACGGGTGTAAAAATATTGGAAAATGGAGTCAAATATGACAAATTTTTTGTCTTTCTATGCTTTCTAAGTATGAGTCATAAGACTTTTTTATGATCTTTACTAAAATTTTTTAAGGACAGACGAGATGAGTAGAAATACCAGCTATTTTCTGATCGTTTTAGAATGTGATTTCTAATTTCGTAAACACTTGAGAAGCGTACGAGCACTTTGATCTTTTTACATGCTTTTGCAGAGTGCTCAAAGATAACTTTTTGAGGTTATTTAGAGCCATTTTTGCAAGAAAAGTATGAGTCAGAAAAGACTCTTTTTATGACTTTAGTTAACAACTTCTTATGACGAACGAATTAAAAAAAAACAGCGGCTTTTTTCAAGGCATTTTTATATAGTTTTTAAGAGTCTTTTATGGCAAAATTAACGTAAATGTGAGTCGTAAAAGAGTTTTTTATGATTTTTATTAAGACTTTTTCATCAA
This sequence comes from Calliopum simillimum, assembly GCA_951812925.1. Classification (NCBI taxonomy): domain Eukaryota; kingdom Metazoa; phylum Arthropoda; class Insecta; order Diptera; family Lauxaniidae; genus Calliopum; species Calliopum simillimum. The sequence goes on along the minus strand of OX638369.1, from coordinate 121,878,415 downwards.
AGACAATTTAAAAATAAAAAGCGGATCTTTCTAGAGCTTTTTTGGTTAATTTTCAAAAGTCTTTTATGATAGCAAAATTTATGAAATGTGAGTCATAAAAGACTCTTTTATAAATTTTATTAAAATTTTCCAATGATAGATGAGTTAAGAAGACCAAAAAACTCTTGAAGAATGTATGAACCTCGAAGGAAGATTCAGAAAACTGCCATTTATGAGTCATAAAAAATTTTTCATGATTTTTACTAAGATTTTTTCAACAAAGACAAGTTAAAGATAAATTTGGGCTTCTTCTAGAGCTTTTTGGATAATTTTCAAGAATTTTTAGGACTGCAAAAGTTATAAAAATGTGGGACATATAATACCCTTTTATCAACTTGAAGAGTGTAGTAGAAGATTTAAAAAAATTTCTTTTATGGCTCATATGGTTTGCTGGGAAATAGCACTGGCCATTTCAATATAACTGCATACATAGAGATTGGCATGTGAATCGCTACAGTTTGAGTACAGGCAGGGCCAGCAAGAACAACTTGGTTGAATGTTTAGTTTTTACTATTATGACAGATGTACGCAAGGATGTTAACATGTGGTTAACATAGGCCGATTGGAAAGAGCAATATCTATGTATATATATGACATGTGAGTGCATGTGTGCGTGTATGCTTGTGGTTTGTTTCGACATTCTTTGTAATGTCTATGGTTTTTTTTCAGATTTTTTTTTTTTTGTTTTGTCCTTTCGTTCATTTTTACGTTCTGTTGTTATTTTGCAGTGAGTGGCTCATTTAAGGACAGCAGCAGCAGAGTGCTAATCAGTTGCATATGTTGACATTTACACGGAAAATGTTGCAGACTTGTTGCTAAGGGTATGACACGACATTGGTTGGTTGGTTTGTGTTTTTTTTTTATGGCTTTATTTGAAGAGGCTTAAAGATTTAAGGACCATTTTGCATAATACAAGAACTTAATTTATTTGCATGACTTTTTAATGTTGTGCTGGAATAGAAGTTTCCTAAAGACGTTAAATTTTTTGTTTTTATTGATTTTTTGTTTCCCTTAAAATGTCAAAAGTTGCTACTTAACTTGACCAAAAGTACGTCTCTTCTCGTTTTAATTTTCAACAACCAATTTTAGTTACATCTTTCTTTTTTGCAACTAATTTTTATTACTTACTTTAAGAAAAGGCTGCCTTTTTTTCAACCACTTTATTGCCTACCTTTTTAATTACCATTATTTGATATCATTCTTTTACCTTTTTTCTATATCTTTATATCTATTAACCACCTTTGCTGCTTGCTTTTAGTATGGCTTAGAATGAGTTTTTTTTTGCATTCATTTTTTCTTTATTATTTTTAATTTTGTTTTATGATTTTTTAATGAAAAGGTTGCGGTTTTATATATTTTATTTGTGGCTTGCAATTAATTTATTCATGCCTTGATGCGGCTACAATAGGAACAGCGTTAAAAAGAAGAAATTCAAAATCATTAATGGATGATAATCATAATAATGAAGAAGTAAAAGCAACAGAACTCGGACAGTTTGCAGCTTGAAACATCGTTTAGTGCTTTTTTTAGATTGTTTTTTATGAAAATTTGTTGTTGTTTTCATGTTTTATTAATTTTTTTTTCTATATTTTCTTTAATAATTCCTGCACACGCTCACTTCCCCTTTTAGATGAACTGAAACGAGGTTAATGTGATTATTGTTGCATATTTTAAGGCGCGTAATTATGCTGATTAAATATGCCATACAGCACGCTATTTATTAAGCAATATTTGCTCTTGTTGGTGTTTGTTTAAGAGCACTTTATTAAAGTTATGAATGAAATTCTGAGAAAAATTGACTACAAAGTACTTTTAAGAAATATTTGGCTTGAAATGCCCGCCAGAAGTTAAAAATTATTGAATCGTAGATGGAAATGCGTTTCAAGAAAATTTTGCTATAAGTTTAAAATTTTGAATACGACTCAGTATTTGCCGCAATAATATCTACTATTTTATTCTATAAATCCATGATTATATCTTTTATTTAATATTGAAAAATGTTCCATAACTCACGCATTATTTTAATTTGCTGCCATTTATGCGGTAAATTGTTATTAAACAAAACAAAATACAGTGATGAAAAGGGTTTTTTCTATTCAGTTTGAATCTTGCGTAAATTATGGGACACCTTACATTTATCGCTTAAATTAACTTATTCAAAAGTTTTGTTCAAAAATTTGCCAAAAAAAAATAAAAATTTTCAGTAATGATATAAGAGTTCCATCAAAATCAAAGTGTATCTGGATGATTCTCTGAAAAATGTACTATTCAATGTTCCGGGGCTCAAAAGCACCCTGCAGTAAAAAATACTAGTTCATGAAACTAGTGAAAAAAGGATACAGTGGGGGCAAATTTGATATCAGTTCCTAGTTTATAGAGGCAAATAAATTTGAATCGCAACAGAAACAAAATACAATTTTCGTTTTTGCTGTTGAAATAATTTGTTGAAAATTTGTGGAAATGTGGAAAAAAAGAGAAAATAATGAGTTCATTTTTGTAAGTGTTTGTTATTTTAAGAAAATATAAGGTAAAATCAATAAAAAAAAAATATATATATATTACCATAGGTTGACTACACACGACACCACTGGTTGAAGACTAGTTGTTAAAAGACCACTTTTCATCACAACTAGTCCCAGACTGGTGTAAAAGTAATGCAAAAGGGGTCAATCGAAATTTCCTAGGACATCAACACACAAAAAAAAAAACAGTTACTTATATGTAAAAGGGGTTGAACTCCAACTATTACTAGTTGATAAAGGACCAATTATTGAACTACACTTGAACTAGCCTGTTTGCCTGCAGGGCATGTATACATTTAAATTTTGAAAAAGAAAACTGAAAAGTGAAGTGAAAGAGGAGACTCATTTCTTTTCAGTTCGGTCAGTTTTGGTTAATGCGTATTAGTGTTTTTTTTTTAGTTAGAAAATTTTGTTAAGGACACAAGTGTGTGATAAGAGGCAGTCCAAGGAACTCACAAAGCTTCTAGGTGGGCCGGATTTCTATGAAAAACGGTGCAAATTCCGATTATGAATTCATCTTTCAGGGCTGACAGCTGTTTCTATTTTTATTTTATTTTAATGGATTTCTTCCTAAGTAATTAAAAAAAATTATTCTTCAAACGCTAAAATAAACTTTTAAGAATCCAACACACATTTTTAAAGTTGTCACCTGTTTATTTTCGAAAATCTTGTTAAATTCTTACCTTTTCTTTGGCGAAATGGAAATTTTTAGTTGCAAAAATTTCAGATAATCTTTTTTTAAATTGTACAAAACTTCCGGTGTTGCCACCCGAATGTTTTCTTTTTTTGGCTTTTTTGCCAGGTAGCAAAACCAAAGCTTACGTTGAATTTTAATAAAATTTATTTGGGTGTTTGAGGACAAAATTTCATTTAATTTTTTTTATTTTTTATTTTTTTTTGAAATACATGACTTAAGCAAAACTTAAAAAAATAACCATTTGGCAACCCTTGAAATTTTTATATGTGCAATTTTAAAATAGTTTTTATGCGCGTTTCTGAAACCAAAAATTTAAACGTAGTCAAAAAAAGTAAAATTTGAGCAAAATTAAGATAAAAAAATTATATGGCAAAAAAAGTTTCCAGAAATTTAGGTCATCATACGAGTATACTCGTATGCAACACAAACCTCGACCAACGTGAGAATAAGTTATAATACTCAAAGAATACGCATCTTTCTTTATACCGGACCACTAACTAAATGCACTTTTTTGGGTTTAAGTTAAAAAACTCTGACAAAGCTTTCATCTCCAGACACATATTGGTTAAGTTCCTACACCAATACTTTTTTTTGAACTCATGTAAATCTTTTTCTTAACAAAAAAAAAAACCTAAAAAAAATTTGCAAAATGGAACTTTATTGTAAATGCTTACAATTTTTATTACAACATTTTATTGAGAACGGAAATGACAATGGACATCCGTAGTTCCTTCGCAATTCATTCCAATCAAAATTAAATGGAATTTCAATACCGCAATAATTTTTGCATATAATGACACAAATGTGACAGCTAATGAAATTCAAATGGCTGGTCGCATAGACTACGTTTTTGAATTTGAAAAAATAATAAAACCTCAGCACTTTAAAAGTTGAGTAAAAAATGTGGTTTGAAACATTTGGCTTTTGTTTGTTGCCAAACAATGTTACTGTTATTTGCGTGAAGACTCTTTTTAGCAAATCTCAGCAAAAAATATGAACACAAGAGGGCGCTTGCTACATAAGTAACAAAAAGTTAAAAGACATTTATTGCCAACGTGCGACACGGACGGACTGCTCGTTTGTCATTTGAATAAAAAAAAGGAAAATACTTTGAATGAATGAATAAATGAATGAAAATATAAAGGAATCTTGCCAATATAAAAAATGGAATGTAAAAAAAATAAATGCGCATTTAAAAGAGACAAACATGCCATGAACTGAGAGAAAATATCAACGTAGATTTTGTTAAATTTTACTGCGAATGCTTGTTAACTGTTAGGCCTTTCTATGATGTCAAGCGAAATATCAATGGTTTTGTGCTTTGTTTTTTTCTTGAGTAGTTAGAATTGCTTATATCACATAAATTTTCTTGCAAAAATTTCTTGCAGTGTAAGCGGCTTTTCTTGAAAAACATTTTTATAATCGTAGGTTGTGTTCCTTTTTTTGGTTTGTAAGTGTTGCTTTTGTTATAACATTGTTTGCCTTTTTTTTTTTTTGTTCACAATGCAACAACCGATGATGCTTTTTGACAATGACAGCTGTCAAGTAGCAGTTCAATTCAAATACCATGTTGACTGTGTCTTTTTCTCAGTCTGTCTGTCCGAACGTGTTCTTTTGCTCTAATGTGCAGCATTTTTTTTTTTTTTTTTTCATTGTCTGTCTGAAGCTTTCTATTATTTTATATGTCAGCTTTGTCGCATTGTTAGTCAACGTTTATTGTTAAGCAAAATTTGTTACTTTTTTCCGATGTTGCGAACCATTATGGGTTTCATTGTTGTTGTTGTTATACAAAAGCATTTGCTTTGTGGCTTAAAACTCTGTTATTTGTTGGCTGTAAAATAAAATTTCGTCTTTATGGCGATAATTTTTGCTTTGAAGACACAAATAAAGAAATTTTTCGATCAAATTGGTTAAAAATTAATTACAAAATTACACTGGCTTACAAAATCCAAGTTTAGGAAAATATGAAGAATGAAGTTAATGTGGTTTGATAGAATGAGATTTTGTTAGAACAAACAAATTTTTTTTTCTTTTTTTTACAGTTGTTAATTTTACCTGAACCATTATATGTTTTTCGGAGATGGTTTCACTGAAATCTTTATGAAATCCAAAAAAACAGTCTGATCGAAACAAACCGTATATTGTTGAAAATTTAACTAAATAACTATTTTAACAGTATTATTATTAATAATTATGACAAACAAATGGCTGAGTTATGATTCCTTAAATTTGAAAAATTTATTTTTTTCCGTTTTTTGGAATACTTCTTTTTTTTTAATAAAAATTTACATTTCATTATTTTTATTGCATAGTCTAAACATACGTTTCACCTCCATTAAACTATTTTTTTGGATTTCATAACGATTTCTGTGAAAACATCTCCGAAAAACATAAAATGGTTCAGTTAAAATTTAGGGTAAGGGAAGGAAACATGGACCACCAATCTTTCTTTTTTAAATAAAACTGAAAAAACATAAAACAAAACAATTAATTTTATGCCATTCATTAAAAGAAACAATTCACCTTTATTCTAATTCACTGTAAGATAAATATCTCATCAGGATAAAGAAAAAAAAAATTAAAAAACTGAAAATACTCAAAATGAAGATCAAAAAAAAAGTGAAGTGTTATATGGACTATCGAGTCCATATTGCCCCACATGTTTATTTAGTACAGAAGTTGCATATAAAAATGTCATTTCCATATCCGGCACATTTTTCATGACTCCTAGAACGTCAGATTACACATTATATATATTACATTATATGCATTTTTTATCTTCTTTTCATTTGTAGTTTACGAATTCCAAATCATCACCATGCAACTCGTTATGAAAAATCCAATGAGATTCTCCATCTAAAGAAGATGCTAAATACATTTGATTTTGAGGATTTTTTCTTTGGTGGTCCATATTACCCGCACCACGTGTTGGTGAAATAAATGGTTTTTTATCAAAAACTTTTGTGGTCAATGAACTTATTTGTGCTGATAAATTATAAATGGTATTCACTGACTTAATATACATTAACCATTTATTTAAAAACATCATGTCTGTAAAGTGAAAAAATTAAATTTACTCACTGGAAAAAAATTATCACCAAACTCTTTTTTAGAAAAAACAACTTTACAGAAACATTCGACTTCGCCGAACGCTAAAATCGCACTGACATAAGCTTTAAGTATTGGCGTAACGTTTAAATATGAATAACGGTAAATCCTATGTACGCAATGGGAAATATCCATGTGGTCCATATTACCCACTTAGTCCATATTTCCCTCCCTTACCCTACTACTGAAAAAAAAAAATCCCATTCTATCAAACCAAATTAATTTCATTATTTTAATTTTTTGGCTGGAAACCAGTGTTATTAATAGTAGAAATTGAATAAAAAACAAAATTATTAATAAAAAAAAATTTTATAAAAACTAAGAAAAATTTACCAACTCGATCACGAGCTGAACCCATTACTCAATGAACACAGAAAACTTTCATACCGACAGTATACAGCATCATTTGAAAGTAAAGTTGTCTCATTGAAACACAATTCAATTTAATTCAGTTATATATGAATCTTTTCGCTGATACTCCCAAAAAAATTTTAAAAATTTACATTAAGCTATGACCTTCTATATAGTATAAGTTGTTGTTTTTGCTTGTTTTATTCTATATTAACCCATTAATGCCTTTGATGCCATTATGCATCTGCTCAGGTGCTTGCTTTAAACTGTTCATTCTTGGCTAGAACGAATAGCGTTTTGAGTTCTTGCGATCTACAGCTGGCGTTGAGCTTTTGTAGCGGCGAAGTTTTAAAGTTTTGTGTTTTCTCATATTTACAAAAAAAGAGCAATTTTAAAGGCTTGGCAATATTTACACATAATTTTTGATATAAATAAAATTGTTAGAGTTATCAGCACCCCTTGACTTCAAATTCGTCAATAAAAAATTTTGTTGGCCATGAACACCACATTTTCCGTCAGCCGGAAGGTAAATATCGTTAGTGGCTACCTTCCATTTACTTTCTCGCCTATTTCCATTAATGATCGTTCTATTTGTGGCCAACTAGTATTATAATCCCAACCTATTTTCCATTATTATTTGTACTATTTGTCGCCAACTAGTATTCTTTTCATACACCTGCTTCTCATTAAGGGTCATACCATTCTTGGCCATCTTATATTCCTAATCCTAATCCTTCCCTTAATTAGATGTCTACAAAAGTGCCGTTTAATACTTTCTTCATAAGAGCATTTTTCAACTGAGTTTCGGAAACACTAAATTTAATGAATTTAGAACGTTCACTCAAAATTTTTTGGTTCAAAACAGCTTGATCAAATCATTTTGCTTTTAATCAATAAATTTTATTAATTTTCTTTAACTAACCAGCAATTTCCTACAAATTGCATTATTTTATTGATAAATGCAAAACACAGCATTAATTATCAACAGATATACACGTATGCAGTCATATGAGTGTGTAAAGTCCTACTTGAATTCCTTGCAAGATGTGCATCTTTATAGTTAATCAACATTTACTGATTGTATAATTCCAAAGTAGTCGTCGTCGCACTCGACGTCTTCTTCTTCAAATAAAATTAATCATGTGAAACCTCAGTTGTTAGATTTCAAATGGGTTTCAATATTTGATTGCAGTAGTAGGTAGTAACATGTCTCAAAATCACTTGTAACATAACATGCCCCGCATATCATTGCTCCTGTGCACACACACATACATAGTTCTTGCTGATACGTATTATCCTGCTGCTGCTGCATGTGTTGCTCTTATGTGAAATTACATAAATTTGCGCATTGCAAAGCAAACAATCATCAACTCTAAGGATAACATGCTGAGTTCAGCATAAACTGCTGCTGTTTGTTGGTTGCATCGATTTCAATTTATAGATTTTCAATTTTGATTGGGATATATGTGTGAATAGGAGACACACACATGCATATACATGGAATTTAATTGCTTACTAACCAGATTAGTAAACGTTGAATTGATGTCTCAATTAACTTAATAATTAAGTTTCATTAATCTCCATGGAACTTTAGGTTTAAGTTTTCTTAATTTTATACAAACTTTTGATAACAGTTCTATTAATGATGATTGTTTATAACTCTTTTTAAAATAAATATTTCTTTTGATATACTCCCAAGCAACTCACACCCCACATTCTCTTTAAAGAAAGCGTAAAAAATGCGTAAATTACTTTCTTATGTCTTATGTGTTCAATTAAAATTTTCACACTCTAATCCCCATTCAATTAAATCAAATTACTTCCAACACACATTCATACAATGTAAAGACTTTTTGAAAGCATTTCTTGTGCACACACATACATACACATGTATGTGTATATCCTGCAATTTCTACTCTTTCAATCAAAAACAAAGCCAAAGCCAAACGATGCGTTGAAATGTTTTTGTTAGCTCCTAATTCAAATCCCATTTTCAAGTTGCTGCTTCTGTGTGCAGTACGAATGAGTAGCGATATCTTTCTCAATCCAAAATGTTGTTGTTGCATACAAAATTTTCTTTTGTGTTAAGCCAGTCAAATCGCATACAAGCATACGAATTCAAGTAGATTTAGATGTTTTATGTAAGTATATTTGCGTGTATGGTTATAGATAGATTTTGTGTGTAATAGACGGTGTGTCGTAGTGAAATTTTAATTAAATGTTTTTGGAATGCAGTGTGATAAAATTAGCATTTGACTAAAAGTTATAGAAAAAATTGACGCATGGAAAACATATGTTCTCTTACCCCTCATTTTTAACCCTGACGCATTGCATTATACAATGTCTTAGCTCACTCTAGTGTCGCATCATTATCTATCGTCGGCAACTCGATGTTCTGAGTCTTGGTCTGCATATCGTGAATATAAGGTAAAGAAAATCTTTCTTCAATCTTTTTGGCCAAAGATCGTGATTTGCATACCTGCAATTTCCACCAAAAAGCTGACTGTCACCGAGTTGAATCTAATTCTCAGGAAATCTTAAATGAACAAAAATCACTGCTTTGGAACCTTTCTGAAGACATATTACATTAGTTCTAAACAGCGTAATTAGTTTTGATAATGGCATTGGATGCATTTCTCATAAAACTTTACCTATTTTTATTTGGACCATTACTTCCCAAATTTTTATTTAGCAAAGTTAAGGTATCTCAATTCAACACAAATATAATTAAGTTCATTGTAAAGTTCTGATTGCGCTTTTTTTAATGAATGATAACTCAAAAAGTGAGGATCCAATAGGACAAGTTGAAAGGTAAAGCATCAAAATGAATATTATGGCTACCTGATGGAATCAGCAAAATTTATCGCGGTGTTCTCTGAAAGTGTAGCCTAACTTTAACCAAAAAGCAGTTTTTGCACTTAAAATCAAGTATATCTTGAGAACTAGATACAATTCAAACATATAAATCAAACCTTAATCAATCTTTGTAACTTTATTACTAAAAATCAAACTAAAAAAAAAAAAATGACTTAGAAATAAAGTGTCCATTTTAATTGTTGTTTTATTCAAAAGTCACTATTTATTTGAAAAGATCCAAATTTCTAGATTTAATTCTATGGATTTTGCAACAAATAAATTCAAATAAAACAATAAAAATAATCACTAAAAACTCAGTTAAGATTTAAAAAAAAAATTATAGTTGAAAAACTCATAAAAAAAATTGCAATATCTCTAGATGAATGAATGTAAAAAATGTAAGTTCTGTGAAAAAATTCGATTCATAGGTATAGGAAATTTCACTTGTATAGTGAAAAATTCAATTTCTTGTCAAAAATTCAATTTTTAGTGTAAAATTAAATTTTTAGTGAAAAAATAAATTTTTAATGAAAAATTCAATTTATGGTGAAAAATTCAATTTTTAGAGTAGAATCAAATTTTTATTTTAAAAATTCAATTTTTAGTGAAAAACTTATTTTTTAGTGAAAAAATCAATTTTTTGTGAAAAATTCAATTTTTAGTGAAAAATTCTTTTTTGAGTGAAAAATAATATTTTTAGTGAAAAATTCAGTTTTTACTGAAAAATTCAATTTTTAATGAAAAATTAAGTTTTTAGTGAAAAATTCAATTTTTATTGAAAAAATTCAATTTTTAGTGAAAAACTTATTTTTTAGTGAAAAACTAAATTTTTAGTGAAAAATTCTGTTTTGAGTGAAAAATAATCTTTTTAGTAAAAAATTCAATTTTTAGTGAAAAATTCATTTTTTGAGTGAAAAAATAAATTTTTGTGGAAAATTAAGTTTTTAGTGAAAAATTAATTTTATAGAAGGTAATAAATTCAATATTAAGTGAAAATTTCAATTTGTTGTGAAAAATTCAATTTTTTTAAACATATGTTTGACTCACCGTATCTCCTTCGAAAGCAGTTTGTTTTAAATTAAGTTAAAGCTTAGTAAGAATCCCTTGGAAAAGAAGGAAAATAAAAAGCAAATTAAAATGGAAAATTAATTCAAATACAAAGAACGAACTTATGTCTTTGTCAGTTGTTATGATGACGCAAATGCTGCTGCTGCTACTGTTCTGTCACTCTGCTGCTGCTCTTGATCCTGCTGCTCTGCTTCATGCCATGCAGTCGTATCAGTAACACAGTCAATTTGCATATGAATGTGGCACTCGAGTATAATACACGATGGATGCTAAGAGAGGGAACTATTGAAATTTCTGTCATAAGAAAATTTTATTTTTATTCAATTAGTGCAATTGAACAATGGAATACGATGATAACAAGATCAACTTCGAAATACTTGGCAGCAGAGAAGCAGCTAAAATGTTATTGAAAATGTGCGCGTTTCAAATTTGTGATTATGAGCGTGAAATTTTGATGGTTTATAAACAAAAATGTACGTGTATTATTCAATGCATATTTTCTCAAAAACTTTGAAAAATAATATCACATTTTAATAATTAGCACTTCTCCTATATGCTGCATATTATCAAAAGAAGCTATCAAAATAAATGTAAAACTTTACTAAACAACTCTGGTTAAGTTATGTTGAGCAATGATTTAAGGTACTGGTTAGGCACCAAAATTGAAGAACTTAGTTTAGCGATATCACTAATTCTGCTTTTGACAGGATAATCCTACTTCTTTTACAAGAAAGTATATCAATTGCGAGAGATCATCACATTGACGAACAAACTACAAAGACTCACCTTTAACGTCATTCAATTTGTACCCGCTTTCAACTATGTACATGTAGCATTTCATGTGTTTTTTCATATCAAAAAACTTTCCTGTTAAAAAATCTTGTTTTTTAACATAAGAACCTGTCAAACATGTCAGTTGATAATTTTTCACGAATGCTTCTTGCTTTTCAATGAAAAAGAGATGGACAATGGACATGTTTGCATTTATCTTGCTTTTAGTTATCGACCAAGATTCGACTTGACATCTCCGATTTCTATGAAAATTGGTGAAAAGTTAGTATTTGACACACATATTAATTACTGTGGTAAAATGATTTTTCGAAATTCCGAAAATTTTCAAGATGGCGGCCATAGGAAGTTCGATCCAACCTTTGGGTTCTCCCATATTTGAAAATTTATAGCTCCTCGGCTTTTTAACCGATTTAAGAAAAAAATGGTCAGGGTTTCTATAAAAAAATATGAGCTTTTGAAAAAAAAAATAAATAATTACACTGAAAAAAAAAATTTTTTTTAGTCGAGAAAAACCTGTTTTCTTTTTCAAAGCCATTTTGGGGCTGCCACCTTTCGGACAGTATTTTTTTGATAAGAGCTCACCTTTGAACAGCCAGTGCGTACTGTATATTTGCACAGAAGGCAAGATCTAGCAATGAATTCAGTGGGACCAATAGGTAAAAATATGTGTTTTGATCAATTTTTATTCGTATAATTGAGTTGCTTCAAAAACAACGCTTATATTATTTATGAAAAGAAATATTTAAGATATTAAAATATTTTATTTAAAATAATTTTTTAAAAAATTAAAAAAAAATATATATTTAAGACAATAGCTTATTTTCTAAACCTCTTAGAAATTTATTTCCTAAGCGAAACTTGTTGTACTCGTAATGAGACATATATCGCTAATAAGGCCAGCGATATATCACTATCATCTTGTGATATATCACAAATGTTGGCCAATGATATGCAACTCATTTTAAAGGTATTGTTTAATGCTATAACTTTTGTTCAAAAACAATTGTTCGATAATGCACACAAGAGGCCCTATACTTCAAAATAGGATTTCTGGTAAATTTTTGTTCTTTTGATTGATTTTAAGGCTATAAATTGATAAATACTACTTAAGCTTCAATTAATTTGTTTTTTTTTTTTTTTGTAAAAATCTTGAAAAAAATACTTTCTAAGAAATAGCACTTTTTCCAATCTGCTCAGAAATACGGTTTCTTAGTAAAAGTTTTTATACTTATAAATAGCTTTCATAAGATATACATATCACTGAAAAGGTCAGTGATATCACCAGTGATGAACAAAGATTGTGTACCTCATTTTGAAGGTATTATTTAGCGCTAAAATCTTTGCTCAGGAAACATGGCACGCAAATGCTTAGTAAGAGCTCCGCACGTCAAAATATAGTGCTTATGTAGATATTTCATCGGATTCACATTTCATGTGCTTCACAAATCATGACATGAATTCAAAAGAAAAACTGTTTTTTTTTTTTTTATGGGAAAAAAATCAAATCTGTTACTCCTTTATTATAACCAAAATCTATTTTTTTGTGACACTGCTTTGTGTATCATTTTAATTTCCAAAATTAAGCTTCGCAAAAATATTTGATGCAAATTTTTTGAATTTTACAAATTCAAAGCTTTTTTGCATTTCAAAAAATCTACTAGAACTCGTATCATACAACTTTTAATCTACCCAAAACAAAAAGCCAAAAAAATTATGCAATTTAACTACACAATTGAGTAGAAAGTTGCTCCGCTTGCTGGAAGAATGAAAAAATAAAACAGAAATTAAATGAAAAAGTTTAAGACGCAACAAGGCTTAAAAAGTCTCAAAAGACAAGAAATGTAATCAACTTTTGTTAGAAAGTAAATCACAAAATTTTGAAGCTAAACTGACTGACATATGCTACGCGGCACACGTACATATTTGTAGATGTAGATGTGAAAGCAAACAAAAATAGCATGCATACTTTTAGGCGCATTTCATTTCTATAATTTATATTTTTGGCATTTTTTGCTGCTACTAAGCAATTCTTTAGAAATTCACTTAAAGTTGTGCACCTATTTTTCCTCAAGACTGACTGCTGCTTGAGTGATATGCTAGCAAATAGATTCACATAGACAAATATATACACACATGTATATTACACGCACATAAACGAAAGAAGATCTTTGCTCTTCGGGGGCTGCTGCTGCATTTTACATTTGACAACAAAATGTGTTCGCAATTTCTGTTGTCATATTTAATTTGTTCAGCTGTCTTATAAAAGTGAGTTCATAAGTGTGAGTGACTGCGTGCTTTGTTGTCAATGTAGAGGGTTTTGGAAAAAATGAATCTGTTGCTGACAGATAACACAAAACGTATGAATTTTTGTTGATTTGCGTTGCTTTTCAAAATTTTTTACTTATTTTTTGTTCTTTATGGGTTCTTTTGTTGCTTATACTTTTTGCAAAATTTTTATTTCAATTCCCTATGGGATATGTATGTATAGAAGATGTTTGTTCTTCAAAAAAAAAAAAAAAGAAGCAACTAAGTAGATAAATTAACATTTTCACATGCAAACTTTTACCTAAAGCATAAATCAGTTATTATGAAATCGAAAAAGAAATATTATAATTAGCAACCAAGTGATAATAAGCAAATGAAATGTATGTTTTTTGCTTATCCCCTGTAATGAAAAAGAGATTTCATTTAACGTACACAATTTTATAAGAAATAGTGACAAAAATTTATAAGAAATTTTTCAATTAAATGAACACACAAATGAAAATATCAAAGATCTGTCAAAAGCAGCACTACTGCATTATAGAAAAGGATGCACACACGACCGCACTCTAAGCAATATCTATTGCCGACCAGAATTAATGGCAAAAGCACCGGCAGATATCATAGAAATCATTGTGATAGCAACAATTGTTACTGCAACAGTTGATGGCATCGTCTTCTTTGTCTTAGTTGTACTTTTATGTGTATCTATGTTCATTTGAAGTCACACACGCATTATTGTAAAGCCATCTTGCGGGCATTTGTTTTTTCTGTTGTTGTGAATTTGCTCTGTGACTGTGGAACAAACAGGTAAAAACTTTTTAAAATAAACACATCAGGGGCTTTCATTAATAAATCTTTCAATGTAGTCACCAGTCATCAGCCATATCATGAGTCGTTGGTGCGCGTGCGCTTCTATATAGGGTTGCCACCGTCCGGACGGAATTTTTTTTTGTTTGTGAACCCAAGTGAAATTTTTTGTCAAATTTTTTTGTAGAACATTTTAACCCATTAAAACCAAGTTTTTGGATAATGGGGTCGAAAAGACCCATATAAACGGGATATAATGGGTTAAGATGTTCTAGAAAATTGTTGCTCGTTTGATTTTATGTTAATCTTCTTGAACATATTTACCCATAATATTGTGTTACTAAGGGTTTTTTTGACCTATTTGTCCAAAAACTTGTTTGTAATGGGTAAAAATATTTCACAAAAAATTTCATTGAAGAAAATTTCGTCCGGACGGTGGCAACCTTGTATAGTAGCGCACGCACACCTACGACTGATGATAAACACAACATTGTACAAATTAAAAAACTCATAACTTGATAACTATAAAACATGCCACAATTTTGGGGGCCGAAAACTAATTTTTATAAAATTAACTTTTAAATAAAAATATTTAAAAAAAAAAAAAATAAGAAGGGTGCACCAAACCCCAAAATGGCTTTGAAAAAGAAAAAAGGTTTTTATCCACACAAAACTATTTTTTTTTCTGTGCATTTTTTTTTTTTTTTTTTTTGTTAAAAACTCATAATTTTCTACAGAAACCCTGAAAATTTCATAAAAATCGGATAAAAAGCCGAGGAGCTATTGTATGAATTTTCAAATGTGTGAGTATCCAAAGTTTGGATCGAACATCTTGTGGCCGCCATCTAGGAATTTTTCGAAATTTCGGAAAATCATTTTGCCACAGTTATATGTGTGTCAAATACTAACTTTCCACAAAATTTTCATAATAATCGGAGATGTCAAATCGAATATTGGTCGGTTACGCAAAGAAAGACTCATATACAAAACTTTGGTGTTCTATGTGTAATTTTTTTTTTTTTTCAAGGTTTGGTTGTGTTCCAAGGCGATGGTACCTTATGGGCCCACTTCATATTAGAAAAGTTTCTAGGGTGGTCCAAAAAAAATTTTTTTTCATGTCTAGAAGCATAAAATTAGCTCATCTGTAAATGGTAGTAGTTTAGTTAAAAACAAAATTTTATGAAAAACCCCCAAGTCTGGAAAAAAAACTAAAAAATGTTGAGAAAGTCGAAATATCTTTGAGATATTGAAAATTTTTTATAAATTCAAAATAGATACATTGAAAAAATACCAAAAACTTTGCAAAAATCGTTTAAGGACTCAAAAAATTATAAAAAGACGAGAAGAAATATGTATTGAAAAAATGTTAACAAAATCAAAAAGGGGTTGGAAGAATCTAATGGTGTGGAATCATTTGAAAAATTTTGATAAATTTTAGATATGAGCATGTTGAAAGAGTCAAAAAATTTTTAAAAATGTTTTGGCACAATCAAAAAATTATGAAAAGTTATAACACAATGAGAGTTTGATTTACTTAAGACTTTCCAGCACAAAGCTGGGTGTGTCGGTCAACAAGATCATGGCCACAATTTTTTCAGATGCTTGCCGTGTCATCCACATCGATTATCTTGAAAATGATAAAATAATCATCGGTGTGCCACCATGGCGAATATTCCAAAATTGGGCTACCCCATCCAACATATTCTGTAGCTTAAGCCCCCTGCAACTATTTTCTGTTTCCAAGCTTGAGGAAATGGCTGAGTGGTAAGAGAACATGGGCACCTATTTAAAAAAAAAAAAAAAATTTTTAAAAAATCGAAAAATGTTGGCGACGTCAAAAAATATTAAAAAAACGAAGTTTTGAGATCTCAAAAAAAAAAAAATTTTTTAAATGTTGAAAATGGTTCGATAAATTTTAAAAATCTAAATGAATCGAAAAAATGCTGAAGAATTCGAAAGAGGTCAGAAAAATGTTTTAAGGGCCGAAAAAATATCAAAAAATAAAATCTGTAGATGAAAATTTTACGTAAAAGTCAAGGCGTTAATTTCAGATTGATAGAATGCATTGCCACAACTTTTCAGCTCTAGTCTTATCATCATGCAACAAGAAATTTTGGTCTAATTTCAAAAAAAAAAATGGTTTTCTAGATAAAACATTTATGATTTTCTGCATTTTTTGAAAATCCAGCACACTGTACAATGCTTTCGCATGACTTTCTCTACAACTTTAACTTTTTATTTCTTTTTATAATAACTTTTTTTTTCACTATTACTATCTTTGTACTCAAGTTGGTCTTAGTGCAAAAACTCTTTTACAGTTCAAGAGTTACAAATAGAAAAATCGTTAGAACTGAAATGCCAAAGAAAAACAAAAGAAAATGACAGCAAATGACATTAGAAGTGGCAGCCAGCACACTGATGAAAGTAAAAAAGAAATTGCAGTGCAACTTATATATTTAGAAAAAGAGTGTACGTTCAAGAAATTATGAAAACAAACTGATATTCTTAAGACAGCTTTAAAACTTAATTGATTGAAAGCATTCATATTATATAAAAAGGTAACTTTATAGGCCTTTAAGCTCAATCAACCGCAAGTTGTTTCTATATTTACGGCCTTTACACTAAATTTATATATAAAATCACTTAAGTTACACTCTTTTTGCAACATAGCACTCAGCAAGTAGTTGAGAAAAGCAGCATGCAGCAAGTGTGCATCATTCGTTGTAATTGATATCGCATAAATTGTGTTGTTACTACTTTTATTTCTTTTTACGAATGCTACTTGCAACATGACTTCTTCTCTTGATCTTACATTTATTTTTATCTTTTAGAGCTTTTCTTCTCAGTTTTTGTGCTTCTTTTACCCGTATGACAAAGAAAATTAGAAAATGTTGGTATGAGAATTGCTCGACTGCACAATTATGGTCTAAGTCGTCGTTGCAGTTAAAAGAAAAGGATTTACGCTTGGCTGTAACAATTAAATGACAATTACAGAAATGAAATTGTTACTACTTTTTTATAAAGAAAAAGTTGTGAAATTGTAAAATACATAGCATATATATTGGCGAAGAGTAGAGTTTGCAGTTTAATGCACATTAAATAGTGTTTAATTTGATGGCAGAATCATGAGCTTTACAATTTATGAAAGCTGTCAGGCTCTGACTGATTCATGCTCACATCACATTCAACACGACGTATGCGTAACATTTTATTGAAATTTAAATTAATTTTATTTCACGCTCGATGCAGCTTATTATAATATGTTTCACCTAGCTACTTTACTCTTGCATGTTTTCCATAAAAATTTAATTTGGTTAATGGCCGCGTGAGATTTTCTGAATTTGGTAACAAATAACGCATTTACTTATATACTGAAATTTGTTTTGCATTTCCAAAAAACAAATATAACTTTAGATCAATATATTTTTAATGGTTACTTAATAAAACTTTTGAAAGAAAAGAGTTCTTCTAATTCCATCAATGTGAACAGAGGTAAATGCGCTTGCTTTTAAGGCTTATTCATAAAATTTGCCCTCCATGACGTGAGGACTGCCCCAGAAAAATTTGATACTTTGTTTTTTTTATTATGCAGCAAATTTAGTCAGGTAACTTTCATATAAATTTTGAGCTCGCTTTTGAGCCTTGAACTGCTTTTCATTGGCACGGTCTGGTATTTTTTGAACTCTGTAGTAATGGAATTCTATTTTAAATGGTGTTTTAGTTTCATAACGACTTTTCGACTTTTAAATCAATAACAATTGTTTTTTCATTTCAATCCACTAATATTCTGTTACCTGTAAGAATATCTACCTCAAATAAAATAACACTCGATATTGAAACAGCAATATAGATATTAGATTCTGCGCTTCAAAGTTCTTCACTAAGTGAAGGAAATCAGTGAAATCTATGAAGTGCCTTCTTATTATCAGATATTGCCAAAATTAATGAGGTTGAAGAACTGGAAATGTGTAGTTTGGAAATAGAAATACAGTTTTATGCTTCTAGTGAGATCTATAGGAAAAAGATTATATTTTCATCATTTATTTATTTATTTATTTAAGTTCCATTTACTGAGCTGTAATGCTCTTATAAATTACAATAATGATTTTTTATATACAACTCAAATATATAAACATTAAAACAAATGAGTGAGACTAAAAATTATTGTTTGGTATAAAACATCTCACAAATAAGAGCAAGGTAACAGCCGGCTGGATCCGAAAGTAGTGATTACAAACAAGGTGGTTCAACTAGTACCGGAACAAAGCACTATTGAAATATGCAATTTGAGAGATACTCACAAGAGTTTCCTTAAATTGCTTTCCTAAACTCTTTGCCCAGGAGCTATGGCACTGTAGAGAATGATGCTCACGAACCACCCTAGCGCTAGAAGGACGCTATACATTGCAACCACTATCCCGACGAAAGCGCAGGAAGGAGCGCTATGGCCACAGCGTTAGATGAAGCGCTTTGCGGAAGCTGGTATGATGAAAATAGTGGTTACAAAAAAAAGGAAAATGGTTCAAATAATACCGGAACAAAGCACTATTGAAATATGCAATTTGAGAGATACTCACAAGAGTTTCCTTAAATTGCTTTTCTAAACTCTTTGCCCAAGAGCTATGGCACGGCAGAGAATGGTGCTCACGAACCACCCTAGCGCTAGAAGGACGCTTTACATTGCAACCACTATCTCGATGAAAAGCGGTATGGCCATAGCGTTAGATGAAACGCTTTGTGGAAGCTGGTACGATAAATTGCCATCGTAATGAAATTAGTGGATGATGTAACGATGTATGTCATAATAATCGTTGTATTTCTTGTAGGCTGGAAATGAAACCGCAGCTAAGCGATATAAAGAGTTGACACAGATATGGACTGTGGATGCTCAAACTCAAAAGAACGCGTGCACAATGGACGCTTAATTCTTAAAGAAAATAGCAAGGTAGCACTCTGCGACAAGCCGCTGCAATCTTACAGAATGATGTTTTCCAAGTAATCTATAATTTTTTTATGAATATGATGAAAAGATTCATTAAAATCGATTACATTAAAAACCATGTTAAAGTGACTAAAAGAGCGTCGAAGTGGCTCTTGAAGCATGTAGTTAGTTCTATGATGACTCAAATGGAAAAATTCAAAATTTCTAGTTGGGCGATAAGGTACATTAAAGGTAACCATACTTAATAAGTATTCAGTAATAATATCGCCTTTTATAAGCTTAAGTACATGATTAAGCATGGTTCTCCGATTTTTTAGAGTAGGTAAATTAATAAGCTTCAATCGATATCTATAAGGGGGCAAATTGATGTTAGGATCCCGTGGAAGATTTCTTAAAGCAAATAAAAGAAATTGTTTTTGAACTGATTCAATAGAATTAATATGGCATTCACAATGAGGACTCCAAACAACAGAACCATACTCTATAATGAGTCGTACGAGCGAGGTGAATAATAACTTTGTTACGTAAGGATCAGAAAATTCTTTAGACCAACGTTACATGAAACCGAGAACACTATTAGCTTTGCTTACAATTTTGGAGATAAGTAGATTAAAGCTTAGTTTGGAATCCATGGTTACTCCTAGGTCTTCAAAGGATATAAGACGTTCCAGAATGCAATCATCAACTTTGTAGTTGTAAAGAATTAAAGGCCTGCGTGAAAATGACATTAATTTGCATTTATTAAAATTTAAGGTCATGTAATTAATTTTACACCAAGCAGTAAAATTATCAATATCATGTTGTAGGCAGAAAGAGTCAAATGCATTTTTGATATACTTAAAAAGTTTGACGTCGTCGGCATACATTAGCACGTAACTAGTATTTATGACGGATGGCACATCATTCATAAGCAAAATAAATAATAATGGACCAATATGACTGCCCTGGGGAACTCCCGATGTAACGGGATATTCATTTGATTTTATTCCCTTAAATAGGACGCACTGAGTTCGGTTACGTAAATAAGAACGAATCCATTCAAGCAAAAGACTTGGAAAACCAATCAAGGAGAGTTTTAAAAGCAACAAATCATGATTGACAACATCGAAAGCTTTACTGAAATCGGTGTAAATAACATCAGTCTGATAGCCCTTATCAAATTATTTATTGTGCAAGTAGAGAACTCCATCAAATTTGTTACAGTTGATCTACCTTGCAAAAAGCCATGCTGGTGAGGAGAAATGTAAAGATTAGAACTATGAGCAATCTGCAAAGTTAAACTGTGCTCGAAAAGTTTAGGCAGTGCGCTTAATTTAGCAATCCCCCTATAATTAGATATCATAGATCTGCTACCAGATTTATGTAAAGGAATTAAAAAAAAATGCCTTCCACACTTCAGGGAAAATGCCGCAAGTTAGAGATTTTTTGAATATTTCGTATACTGGCATTAGAGAAATGTTTTTGTATGAAATTTAGCTAAGCATTTAAAAACCTTTAATCTCAATTATCATGACGTATGAGTGACAATTATCTCCACTTATAAATAAACTTTCGACTGCGATATTTCTAAAGCGATGATATTTAGCGTTAAAACGATTACATGACTTGTTGTATTTTAGTGTGTAGACTATGAAAAACAATTGTTGTTACTGGCCGTACAGAAATAGCACTATTTCACGATAACTTAAAAAATAACTTTTTTTAAGTCAACAACTTGAATTGGATTTTTTTTTGCAGGATATTATTCTTTTTTGCTTTGTCAGCTACATATAATATATAAATGATATAAAATACAGATTTTTCGCAATAATTTTGCCAACGAAATGCGAAAACAAAGCATTTAAATTTCGTATGAAGAAAATTAACCAATTTAAGACAACGTAAATTTGTCTTTACAACGACGTGGCTGACGTTATCTTTGCTGTTGCAACAACAACAATAACTAAAACAACAAAAAGTAGCAAAAGCGAGAACGACAGTAGCGTATACTTTAACAGTTACAACTACTACTACTAAACACACATACCAACATAACTAAGCAGCAATTTTTGGTTTCCGTTTTCCGGTGCAAAATGATGCCAAGATAGCAAAGTTGTCGAGTTTTCATTTTTTGGTTTAAAGAAGTTCTTCTCCTACTTATTTGTATATAAATTTATGCGTGTATTTGTGCGTATGTGTTTGACTCTCAGTTTTCATGCAGCAGCACTTACCACTGTTGCAATCGCATAGTAGCAGCAGTGGCAACAACATCAACGTGTGTAACGGGTTAGTATCCATACAACAACATGATGTTGTACCCCATTATAACGTTTTTTAAATTGGAATTTTATTGCTTTCGGGTTCGTGGCAACATCAACGTGCAAAAGATATGGCAACATGGTAAAAGGAAAGAAACAGACAGCATAACTAACTACAGTGGGCACGAGGATAGAAAATATCAAAAAAACCTGAAGCTTTTGAAAAGCCATTATCTTTTGTTATAAGAACCACAGTGCAACAACGTTTTTCCGAAATGTAGTCGCTGCTGCAAATGGAAGAAACGAGCGAACAAACGAACTAATTTAGTGCATCAGTTAAGAGGCTGGCGACAGACAATGACAATGACTACAACAACAACAACAAGGAGAATAACAGCAACAAAAACGTCAACGACAGCGACGACAAATGACAAAAGATCGCGTTCATGGCGCCCACACTTTATTTTTTTCCCTTCTTGTCGTCGTAGAGGCCAAGAGACCAACGTTTCATATTCCTTAACTTTATGCGATATTTGTACAAGGTTTTAAACATGTAAGGCATACTCATTTGTTTGCTTTCTCTTTTACTCCCTCCCCAGTTATGGTGATATGTAATGTTGGTGTATGCAACAAGCAACTTGGCGCTTTCGTTGTACGTATTGCTATCTCAGTCATTTCCGTCTCCGTTTCCGTTTGACTTCTACGTGTGGTCGCACGTAAATTACACACAAAGTAAAATTTACGTGCAGGCCAGCAACCTTTTGCAGCAGCAACAAAAGTGAAGAAAAATGAATAACGAAAGGAAAATATCGTGATAGTGATATAATATCAATGAGAGAAGTATTTATTTGTTATAAAATCTGCTAAGAGCACTATTTATTTGATTTGGTTTGTCTTGCTCAACCTGTCGTATGAGTTACCTTTCTAGTGGAAAAATTTAAAAACCTCTAAATTTCGAAGAGTTATAACTACTTTCCGATGTAAAATATCATGAAAAATTTTTCGCTTATTACTCTGCCTAAGGCAGCTCTACAACAAACTCAAGTTTGAACTATGGCCGCCAAAGAATCAAGTTAAAATTTTTAAATTTTCTATATAAAGTTTTAAGCGAAAAAATCCAAAATTACACATATTGTACGGTTTATATAGCCTAACCTGACGTTTGAGCAACTTTAGAATAAAAAAACCGAAAATATTTTTCCTGAGTTTTAAATTTTAAAGTCTTGTCACATCATTCCAATACAAAATATCACTAATATCTCGTAGTTGTTGCTTCGCCTAGAGCTAAACTACCTACTAATATCACAAGTTTTTACTATGGCCGCTTTGAGAATCAGCCAAATTTTTAAAATTTTCTTAAATAAGTTTTAAGTGAAAAAATTAAATATCGCCAAAAAAAAAAAAAAAACACAAAGTTAAAGCATAACTAATTTTGAATGATTTATATCTCAACCTGACGTACGAGTACTTTAAGAATAAAAAAACAAAAAAATTGTGTGCAAAGTCAAAAACCGAAAATACTTATTTTTCCTGAGTTCTAAATTTCAAAGTCTTGTAACATCCCTCTGATGCAAAATAGCATTAAAATCCCATCTTTTAGTACTCTGCTTATGGCTACACTACAAAAAATACAAGTTTCAAATATGGCCGCTTTGAAAATCACGCAAATTTTTAAAATTTTCAAAGCACAATTATTGTGAAAAAAGAAGTCAAATATCGCCAGGAAAAGCATCGACTTATCATTCTGAAAATAAAATTTTTTTCGTTTGGTTTATCTCGCTTAACCTGACGTGTGAGCAACTTTTTTGGATAGAAAATCAAATTCTGCATTTCAAAGTCTATAACTACTTTTCGATGCAAAATCGCATTAAAGTCTAATCGCTTGTTACTCCACCTAAGGCTACACTACAAAAAACTCAAGCTTCTACCAAGGCCGCTTTGAAAATTGGCCAATTTTTAAAATTTTCTGAAAACTCGAAAACCCAAAATATCAACAACTGCCAGAAAAAGCGTCTATAAATCCAGCTGAAAGCTTTATTTATTTGAATTAGTAAAGCTCGCTCAACCTTGCATATGACTAACTTTTCCTAATTAAAAAAGCAGACAAATTTTGTGCAGAGTTCTACATTTCAAAGCCTTGTGACATTACTCCGATGCAAAGTATCAATAAAATCTCTTTGATTACGACTCTTCCTAAGGAAACACTACTAAAAAACAAAAGTTTCAACTATGGCCGCATTGAAAATAAGCCAAGTTTTGCTATTATCCAAAAACATTTATGGAAAAAAGTCAAATGTCAAATTTAAAGTATCAATTAATCATGCTAAAAGCATAATTTATTTGGTGTGGCTTGTCTCGCGCAACCTGACGTATGAGTAACATTTTTTTATGGAAAAATCAAATAAAAAATTTTTCGAATTCTTAAATTAAAAGCCTTATAACTACTTATCGATGCAAAATATCATGAAAGATCTTTTCGTTCATTACTTTGTCTAAAGTAAATCTACAAAGCACCCAAGTTTAAGCTAAGGCCGCTACGGAAATAAGTCACATTTCGGTATTTTTAAAAAAACATCAAAGTGAAAAAAATAAGTATCGTTAGAAAAAACATCGATTAGTTATGCAATTAAACCCATAAGAGAAAACAAATCAGGAAACTTCAAAAAAACAAAGTAATACGCTGCATAAAAAGCTTATCTTGATGGTAACTTTTCTGCGGCTCATTTTACACGGCTCAACAGGAACAAAAACCAACAACAATAACAATGACAGAGAAACTACAACAAACAGAGGAAGTGTTAGTAGTAGTGCTTTAACTTTGTGTGTGTTCGTTCATTTTTTGTTGCTTGTGTTTTTGTTTTCCTGATTCTGTTTGTGTTCCTTTTGATTATGGTGGTGGTGGTGGCCGTCGCGTGCTCGGTGAAGTGAAATTGAGATTTTAACTTCATGTGACTTCATTTTTTTTCTCTGTTTTTCTGTTTTATTGTCCATTATTTGAGTCCTTTTTTTGTGTGTTGTATGCTCCGTAGCGTAGGTGTTGATATGGGCGTGTGAAATGTTTGTGCTAAAATTTATCACTTAATTATGATGATAATCTTATAATTTATTTAGTTATGAGGGGAACATGTCGACATTTGGTAACAGTAGTTGGTTAGGAGTGTTTTTTTTTTATTTTTATTTTGTTGACATAATTTTAGATTTATTGTGGCGTGTAATAAGCAAAAAATAAAATTTTTTAAGCCAAAATAATTTTCTATATTTTTTGTTAATTTAAGTATGTAGTGCTCTGTTCAACAGTTTACAGATTATTCGTAGTTTGTTCTTCAAAAATCTGCCTTTTGTAATTTTCGTTTTCTTTCTATTATTCTTTAGGTTCGATGTTTCAACTTTCCAATAAATTCTCTTTAGTCTTTCGAACTGATTAATAATAAATAGTTTTGAATGTAAAATCTGAAATACTTGTGTTTTTCCTAAGCGAAAAAATTCAAAAATTTCTTTAGATTCTTTAAGTTTTGCCTTTCAACGGTGCTAAATATATTGAAAATATGGCCTCACATCTCTTGACCTAACATGATTGTACAATAAATTTGTGGCTTCTAATAACTAGAAATATTTTTATCAATCTAAATAAAAAAATTTAAATAAAATCATAATTAAAGGTTACTCATACGTCATGTTGTACAAATATGCATCTAAAGAATAAATTGTAAAACAAAAATTCATGAAACAACTCATGCAATGATAAATACACATGAAAACTACTAATATGTAATATGTGCATACAATTGCCATCATTGCCAGTATTTGTCATCATTGATATTTGAAAAAGGAAAGAATATTGTGTATGACATTTGAGCGTTTTGCTATTTGTTTTGTTTTTGACTGATTTTGGCAAAAATATTAAATGAGCACATTTAAAAACAAAATTGCTTAAAATATGAAACGTAAAACCCACTTGCTACACTGCTTGCTACTGTATTGTACCCACTACAAATACAATTACTGCAATTTACTATAGCATGGTGGCAGTAGCACTAACACTCTTAACCCAACAATTTCCGTTACCAATTTTGCTATATAGTACATAAGTAGTACAATACAATAATTGACACAACGGCAATATTACAATATATTGCATAAAGGCAAACAAATTTATTGCACATGTCCAACAAATATTGACCCAAATGCGATAAATTCACAAATTGACAGTTACGAGCACAAAATGATGATGACGATTCAATTGTCGCTGCTCCTGCTGTTGTTCCAACTGTGTGTTGTCACTGCTGCTGTTGATGACGATGATGGCATGGTGGGGCCTGCCACTCTCTAGGCATAAGTGATCCTGCTGTGGTCTGCTTTTGTGGTATGATATACTTTTCGTTTACTACTTACTACATAGCGAGAATATTTTTAAAGAAAAGTAAAGCTCAGCAGCCTTATTTTCCCAGTTCCTTTGTTGCGGCCTGTTCTCAAACTTGAAATTTTTATAGGTCGCTTAAAACGCAACCGAGCTGCAAAAAATTGTAAGCCAGAATCTGCATCGAGGCAGAGATATAATAGCTCAAAGTTTTAATGAGACGTATGAGTGACGTTTAATTCTTACAAAGTATAAAGTTCTGCAGATTTGAAATTTTCGGACTTTGCTTTCCAATTTCACGTGCGATTTAGTCTCCTAATTTCATTCCATTTCCAAATGCATAAGTACTCTGCAGCAACATATATTTAACATTAATCAAAAATGTGTCAGTAATATAATGCGGACCCTAGCTGGTTCAAACAAGCTCACAAACTTCAGTGATACTAAAGACAAAGACTTCAAATTAACGAAAAGCGCTTCAATAATTTTAAGTCCCTTTCGAGTAAACTCCAAGGTAATTGTTGGCAAATCTTGTAATTTTTGTGCCACTAACAAATAAAAACATGACGTATGAGTAACTTTTAACTCAAAAATTACTAATCTATTTATCGTCTTTAGTGCACCAAATATATTATTCCGTTGAAATATAACTTCTATATTTTTTGGTTTCTATACAAATGAACAATATATTTTAGTAAAATGTTAATTTGACTAGCAGCTGCCATCCTATATATTCTTAGAGTCAATAAAAAAAGTAACAAAATTTACAAATATTTCATAATTTTAATTTTGCTCTTTTTCAAAAATTTTTCGCAAGTACAAATTTTTCTCACTGCACTTCTTTAATATTTGAGTTCTTTATGGCTGCAATTATTTAGGAGCAATAACAACAGAGCAAGCACTGACAGTCAACAACAAAATATTGCACAATTTATTGTATGAAAAAATATATAAAATGAAACTATTCATTCAATTTAGTGTTTGTTTGTTTTATTTTTTGCTTCAGCGGCCGCACTCTACTTTTGCAATTTGCTAGGACACTGGTCATATACCCCATAGTGTATTGTTGCCTCTGTAGATAGCGCTGCCAGCTTGCAGCAATTGTCATCTGTCAATAATCAAAATGGTACCACATGCGGTTCATTCAAACAGCAGATAATGGCGAATAAATATGTCCTCCAACTAAATTGTTGCCCATTATTAAATTTCCGCTGTTACGGTTTTTGCCAATTCCGTTGTCCTTGTTGTTGTTTTGTTCTTTTTTGTCATCGTTGTATTGAAGGCGTTGCTTTATATCTCTTACTCGTTTCGTTTTTGATTGCCATTGTTTGTGTGAGTGCCTCTTTCTTTTTATTTGTTGATCGCAAAAGCATATTTATAAAGTTTATTGTATTAAGGGTATTTAGAGTATTTTATCTTTAGTCATGCAGAATTATGGTAGAGTATTTGAGAGCCAATCACATGCAATTTTATTGCGAAATAGCTTATAAATATTTTTATGAAACTTAGAACATTTTATCTCAAAATAAAAAATTTAATTTTTTACATATAGATATTGATTCTGTGCTGCAAAAAAAAATTAGAAAAATCGCATGCGATATTTGAAAATTTCATGAGATTTTCAAAAATGTCATGCGACTTTTTCGAAAAATTTTATATTTTTATAAATTATATATTTTCAAATATGATGAAATTTAAAATAAACTTTATTAAGTTTGATGTAAGCTCAAATAAATATTTTTAAGTTTATAGTTTTTTGAAAATATAGCATATCTAAAAATTTCAAATGGACTGCAAAATTTACTGTTATAGTTTTGTTAAGTAGCAAGTGCCACTTTAAGGAAAAAAATATCATGCGATTTTTAAAAATATTATGAGATATTTTAAAATACTTAAAATTATTCTGATTAACATTTTTCATTTGATTTTTCTGCAAATTAAAAATTAGAATAAATCGCATGCGATATTTGAAAATGTCATGAGATTATAAATTATTTTACTTCCACTTCTTTACTTCTGGAAACTGTCTGCAGTTGACCTTTCACCTTCTGTACTATTCGGTTAATAAAATATGTCTTCAAATGGATTTTGGAATCGAACTTCTCCTATAAAAATTAAACTAAAACCAATACTCTCAGAGCAAAGAGCAACGATTATGAAAAAAATCTTATCATGCACTTTGAGTTTGCATTATTTGCATCTATAGCCTATGAAAGCCATTTTCAAAAGTGTCAAAATTTTGAATACAATCACATAACATCATAAATACCCTTTATACCACACCATGTTATGATACCATTTTGATGATGCGTTGGGTTTTGTTCATTTATTTTGCCTCACTCAACTTCTTTAATATTTTATTATTTTATTTATTATTGTGAAACATAAGCTATAAAATTAACAGAATTGTCATATATGTATGAAATGCTATTTATTTGTTTATTTTGTGGAAGTATATTTTATTATTTTGTATGTGTCAATCAATAAGTTGAAAATTAAATAAAATAAAAAGTTCCAAAACTTGCAAGGAATTTATATTGCAAGAAATGAAATTTATAAAATTACAATTATTTCAATAAAATGTCAAAAAAAAATCAATAAGCAAATGTAATGTCAGTAGAGAAAATATACAAAATCAGTTTAGAAAAATTAAAAATTGGTACCTTACGATTATAAGTAATGTTTGCATAAGTACAAGCTGAGGCAAAACTAATATCATAATGTTAATCGACCGCTATTTTGCCAAAAATTACATAAATTTAGTTCTGTTTTAACGAAAAGAATAGATAAAAACGTGAAATTAATACGAAGCTTAAAAAATTATATCTGTCATGTGATCATTTCCTGAGTTGGACGCATATTTGTGCTTGTTTTACGATATTTTGAGTTGGTGTTCGCAACACATCTGCCAAATATTGAATGGCATACAAAAAACCAAGACAGCTCATAAAAACGTCTGTATAAAAGGCATGAAATTTTTCAAATTAAAATAACACACTTTAGAAAAATCGCATGATATTTTATAAAATCGCATGATATTTTATAAAATCGCATGCGATTTTTTTTTTCAGATAAATGAACATTTTCTTAAGCTGATATGAAAAAAATGATGTGAAAAAGAAAATCTCATACAATATATTGAATTACGGTGATATCAAAAATAAAATAGCATGCGATATTAATTTGCAAAATGTAAAATATCATATTGTGTGAGATAAACTTCAATTAAAATGACAAAACAAATCAAAATTAAGTTCCATATATTAAGTTTTAATTTCATTTCGATGTAATATGATAAATTTAATGAAGCAAAACTATAATGATATAAAAATCTCAAAGAAATTGCCAGCACTTTGAAACATTAAGAGAACTAATTCAAGCAACAACCATGCGGAATACCAACAAATAATTTTTGCATACTGCATATACGATCATGCAACATGTCAAAAACAAAGGCACTACAAAATTTAGCTAATTAAAACACACAAACGCACACACTCACATGCACACCTACAAATAAACGGAAGAATATTTTGAATATGACTACGACGATGGCAGCAGCAGCAACGTTGACATGCTTCACAACTGCTTACAAGCTATTTGTCAGTAAATCAAGTTAAATAATTAATTAGCATGCTGCAATGAACCAATAAACGAACGAACGCCTGGGCTGAGCTGCTCCTGTTAATGATGATGATGAAACAATAATTTTCTGCCATACACAAAGCACACGTTAAAATTACTTGTGGAAAATTAGCGAAATTCCATATTTGCCTGCAAATGACAAGTGATGCAAAAGCAGGAGAGTATAAAGTAAAAAAAAAGGAAACTTTAAAAAATTTGCGCCAAATTCCTGGAATTTATAAGATGGAAAATTTTGCAAATATTGTGTGTCACGTACAAAGAAAAACTGCTCTTTAAAATTAAAACTTTATAAAATTAATGAAACATTATTAATAAAAATTACACAATTTAAAAGATCCGGTGATATTTTTTCTTAAAATTGCATGCGATTTTTTCCAAAGTTTCACGAAGAAAATATTTATCTGGGCTTTCGATGGAAATTATAATTTAGAATGAAAAATCTCTCGCAATATCTTGATTTTTGGTGACACAAAAAATATATCTCATGCATATTAAGCACTATAGTAATCCAAATGCAGTGTGTTACACAACGGGTTGTTGTCACCGACATTCACCACTAATTCAGGCGTGCGGCAGGAGTGTTTACTATCACCATCTCTCTTCGTTATCGTTCTTGACGATATTCTAGATAAAGCTCTTAATAAGGCCAAAAGGGGTATCCAATGGAACTTTACTGAACATCAAGAAGACCTCGACTATGCTGACGACATCTGCCTCTTATCGTCTAAACATTCAGATATGCAAAACAAAATTGAAGACCTTGTCTTGGAATCACAAAAGGCCGGCCTGAAAATCAACGTATCCAAGACTAAAAGCATGAAGCTAAACGCAAGCAATGACATCACGTTTAAAGCTGGCAGTGATGACATCGGAAACGTTGATAGCTTCACGTATTTAGGCAGCATTATCTCCATGGATGGTGGAGCAAAAGAGGATATCAACTCAAGAATAGCAAAAGCAAAAGGCGCGTTCGCTCAACTGAACAAAATATGGTCTTCATCCGTTATATCCACCAAAACGAGAGTGCGCATTTTTGATTCGAATGTGAAATCGGTTTTGTTATATGGGTGCGAAACGTGGCTTGTTACTGAACAAAAAACAAACAAGCTGCAAGTATTCGTCAACAAATGCTTAAGACGTATACTAAAGGTTTGGTGGCCTCGCACTATATAAAATGCCGAGCTACATCAAAAATGCAAACAGAAGGCTATAGCAAACGAGATCAAGCTGCGAAAATGGGGATGGATTGGTCACACTATCCGGAAACCACACAGCGAAGTTTGTCGCAAGTCTCTTGAGTGGAATCCACAAGGCAGTAGAGGACGTGGTAGACCCAAAACCAACTGGAAAAGGTCGTTGGAAAAGGAAATCCAAGAATCGGGAAAATCGTGGCAAGAGATCAAAGTCATCGCAAGGGATCGTGACAAATGGAGGGATTTCATATTGGCCCTATGCTCCTCCTAGGAGTTAAAGGAGAATACATACATATACATAGTAATCTAAATGATTTTTGTGAAATTCTAGTTACAAAAATAACACAATTTTGAAAAATCGCATGATATAATTTAAAAATTGCATGCGTTTTTTTTATTGTCAAAAATGTATGCTGAAGTCTGATGAAATTATACTGTTGAAAAAAAAATCTCCAGCAATATCTTGATTCTTGGTAACTTAAATTATATATCTCATGCTATATTAGGCGATATAACAATTTTAATGAAATTCAAGTTTTTTTGTAACTAAAATTACAAATTTTGAAAAAGTCACGTGAGCATTTTTAGAAATAGCAAGTGATTTTTTCCTTAGTTTCACGAAGAAAAAAAGTATACGCAATTTAAAAGGAAAAAATAACACAGATTGAAAAAAAAATAACCTGCAAATTTCGTTCTTGGTGACACAAAAATATATCTCATGTGCTATAAAGCAATATAATAAGCTTAATGAACTTTATGAAATTTTTGTTTTTAAAACTATACAGTTTTGAAAAATCGCATTAAATATTTCTAAAAATTGCACGCGGTTTTTTTTTTCTAAGTTTCACGAAAAATTTATGCGAAATTTTGATGTTAAAAACAATGGAGTGTAAAAAATATCCAAGAATATCTTAATTCTTGGTGTCATAAAAAATGTATCTCATACAATATGAAGCAATGTAGTAACAAAAATGAAATTCATAAGGCCTTTATGGTTTAAATGTTTTTAAAAATTGCATGTCATTTTTTCCATAGTTTCAGGGAAAAATATTTTAAGCTGAACATTGATGGAAATAATAATGTATGTTGTATGAAAAATCTTCTGTAATATCTTGATTCTTAATGACATAAAAATATATAAATATAACGCGAAATTAATCCATAGAATAATATAAATGAAAATCATGAAATTTTTTCTAGTAAATCGAATAATGTATTTATAAAAATTACATGCAATTTTTTCTTCGTTTCATAAAAAATATTAATGTTGAAATTTGATGTAAATAATAATGTAGTATTCAAAATCTTCTGCAATATCTTGATCATTTGTGACATAAAAAATGTATCTCATACAATATTGAGGAATGTATTAATCTGAATGAAATTCACGAAACTTTGCCAATCAAAATTACAAAATTGTGAAAAATCTCATGACATATTATTAAAAATTGCATGCGATTTTTTCTTAATTTCATGAAAAAAATTTTTGAGCTGATATCTGATTAAAAAAAATTATGTAAAAAATGCTCCTTCAGTATCCTTATTTTCGTTGATATCTAAAAAAAAATCACATGCGATTTTAATTAATGAAAGATAGGATTTCATATAGAGCATCATTTTGTTAGCGCTTTCTTCATGTTCCTCAGGTTTTGGCTGATAAAAAAACAAAATTAAAAAAAAAATGCAATTTATAAGGATAATAGGGAGCTTTACAAGTACGTAATGATACCGTGATTTTTCTTAAAAATTTTCAAGTAATAAAAATCTAAACTTTACAAACCTTCACCAAGTTTGCAGCACTTTATCTTAAACAGCAAATTATTGCATCGAATCATTGCATTTTTCAGAGTTTGTTTGTGCACCAACAACTTCGCTGTTGCTACACGTTACGCACACACACGCTGTTGCTGGAACAACAACAACAACGCCGCGGCATATTGAGCAGGGACTTTTTATTGTTTCTTATCGCTTCAAGAGATCCTACGTCTTTTGCGTACATCGACAATTTGTTAAGAGTCTGCAACAGAAGCAAAACAACAATAATAAAATAGCAAACTTTTGCAACGACAACAACGGCAAAGAAACAACAACTGCTGCTGTGGCATATCAGCAACTCTGATTTTACTACTTCTTTATTGTTGTTGTTCTTGCTGCAACAACTTTTCGTCGGTTTGTTTGCGCTGATTTTCCACTTTTTGTTGAATACAAATGGCGAAAAAAAAAACGCAATGCAATATTTTGTATAAAAACGTAGAGTAGGTATTGCACACCCCCAAAATTTTGTTGTACTTGAAATAAAGAAAAAAAAAATTTACGAGTTGACAAAGTTTACAGTGCTGTATTTCAGCAGCAGGAGCAACAGCAGCAACGAAGAAGTTGTTCGCAGAACAGTTGAATATTCATTTTCGTTACGCTGCGCGCGAAGTTGCCACGCGCTTCTGAGAAATGCATTTTGTATGTCATGCCATCACTTTGGTGAAGTCGTTTTTCCTCATTAATGGCAAATGGTGGCAACACTTCTTTTGTTGTTTTCTGTTTTTGTTTTTGTTGCTGAGAACTTTCAATGCAATATGGCAACATTATTTCAGCAATTTGTCGAAACTTGAATTGTAATGGATTTCGGAGAAAAATAAATCGTAAAAATTGAAATTAAATTTGCAAAATTGTATGAGAAATTTGCTTGGTAGAAAATTTGAATTGATTGAGGTATGAAGTATAATAAAGCGAATAAGCAGCTAAGTATAAAGGGGTAGGAGTTATGAAAACTCAAGTATAAACCGTTCTATTTAAGAAAAAATGTACGTGTCATGTTTCATATTTATTTATTATATATTTTAGTAATGTTTTGCCGGCTATTATGCTTCAGAGCTTGAAATATTTAAAGCAAAAATTATAAAAAAATCACATGTGATAAATTTTTATATACAATGCGATTTTTATGTAATCTCATGAGATTTTCTTATTTTGAATTTGATTGCTGAGTGCCAATTTTTAAAAATAAAATAATAAAATTATATGAGTATTTCTAGGCCATATTTTGCTTAATGTCATGAGATTACATAAAAAATCCAATGATACATAAAAATTTATTGCATGCGATTTTTTCAAATTGTACTATTTTTACTATTACTTACACAAGAAAGTATAAAATAGTACACAATATGGGTATCAAAATAACAGAAGTTGCGTAATTGAATAAAATATTGCATGATATTGTACCAAAAAGTATATAATATAAGAAAACATTTAAAACCGTCTTCAATTGTATGTGATGCGTAACGCCAAATCAGCTCTTTAAAGTGAAAACTTTTAAAAATTTATGAAATTTTTTTATTAAAAATAACACAAGTTTGAAAAATGTCATGAAACTTTTTTTTTAAAATTGCATGCGATTTTTTTCTTAGTTTCACGAAAAAAAAATTTATGCTGAGCCAGAAAGTAAATAATTATGTAGAATGAAATTTCTCCCGCAATATCTTGACATAAAACACATATATCTCATACGATACTAAGCAATATAATAATCTTACTAATAAACATGAAATCTTTGTAATAAAAATTTAACAATTATAAAAAATCGCTCGATATATTTTCAGTAACTCCATAAGGTTTTTCCTAAGTTTTACGCAAGAAAGAGTTTTTGCAAAATATTTTGTAGAACATGCAATTACATATTAGGGTCCCAACAAATACTTTAATCTTAGCAAGAACCAATATTTAATATTCAGTTTAAATCATATATTTGAAATTCGACCAAAAAATTTGAAGTTTTTAAGTTTTGTGGTTGAATTTTAAGTGAAACATCTGAAAAGGGAACGATGGCAAATTTTTATTTCGTGCTTCCAATAAATTTTAATAAAAATCCATTATTTTTTCAACTATGACAATCAACGCTATTGGCTTTTTTTCTTCGACTTTACGCTGAAATTTCACAATAAAAACTCCACACTGACGACAAGACCACAGTAAGTTTAGCTATTTGTAACACAATATAGAAGTGTTGCCATTTTCACAAAATATATTGCCTTAGCCCTTTCATACCCCAGAATTTGTTCATTTCCAATAGAATTACTTTAAACAAAAAAAAAAAAAATAAAAAAATTCCATGTGAAACTTTGTTTCTTTGCGCGGTTATTTGTTTATTTGTTTTTGTTAAGAATCCGTCATTCTTCTTTTGCGCCTTGATCAAAAAAACTCAGCGGTGGTAGTGGTTCCTTCATAGAGTTTTCTACGATCTGGCAGCGCAAATAAATTTCATAAGTTTTCGCTTAGAACTTTTATTTTGCGTTAACTTTTTTATTATTATGTTTACGTCCTTCGTTTTTCTAAGTTTTTTTCTTTAACTTTATTGTATTCATTTTAATTTTTCTTCTGCCCAGACTCACTCACTGCCAAAAGTTCAAATAAATGTGCACTAAACGGTTGAATGGTTATTTTTTTCTGCTTGAAAAATTGACTAAAAGCGTTAAGTTGGTGAAATGTTTGGAATGGCTTCTAACGCAATTTGATAAGGAAACATTTAAAAAAATTTTTAAAACAAAAGCAATAAATTAACTGCATGGTGGTGGTGAAAAACAAAAGCAAAGCTAAAGTAATTTGCTTGTGAACAGAATTACAAAAAAAAAAAATGTAAGTAAATTTGTTCCAATCTCATTGATGTATACTTAACAAAAATATATATAAATGGACAAATACTTTTAATGTAACGATCGCCACTTTAAATTTAGTACACTGCATTCAAACTATAGCTGAACTGCAATCAAACACAAATAAGACAAAAAAAACTACTTGACGGGGATCGTTGTAAGCATTTAATGGTTGTGGTATATGCTAAGCACAATGTTCTTTAGACTATGCACAAACTTACTCGTTGCTTTCGCAAAGTATGCTTTATATATTTTACTTTAAAAAGCGCTGATTGTTTGACAGTGCAAAGTGTCATGTAAATTTATTTTTGCTGTTTTTTTCATAATTTTGTGAAATTACATTTTATTCTACTAATTTCTATAAGAATTCAAAAGTCTTGCACTAAAAACCTTCTCAGAAATTAGAATAAACTTAACTACAAATTTTATTATATATATTAAAACGAGGCGCCAAAATGTCACTTAAAAATCCTATAAGCAATTGAGAAAAACAAAGACAAAAATTCCGCTCTATATGTTTCATACCCTTCTTCCTTAAGTTTCCAACAGCTCTCTCATTTATACGACTCTAAGGCATTAAAAACTTCAAGAAAAAATTGCTATAATTTTAACTTCTTTATTGTCGAAAATATATTTTTAACGCACAAAAGTGACTTGTTGACTAATAATGTGCTCAGGCATCAAAACGTGAGAGTAAGACAAAAGAATAATAACTAAAAAGAGATGGCGCTAACATAAAAACTTATTTGATGACTTAAAGCAACTGTTAAAGATGTTGTGTTGAGTTTTAAAATTCAAAGTTTCAAAAGCATCATCATGATATAGTGAGCAGATATAAAAGGCACTGAAGACGGAGAAAAGGAAAAAAATATAGAAAGAGTTTGAAGAGTTCATAACTTAAAAATTATGTGCAGAATTTGATCTTTTTGTCTGCCAAAAAGCTGTGGAATACATTCTGTGTATCAAACTGGTTCAAATTTGTATAAAAAACAAAAGTTTGATTGGAATTGCGCTACCATGGGACCAAAATGTTTTCTTTGATGCAAATAAACGATACGAAAAATTTGGTTCACTTCAGTTAATTTTTGGAGAAAAAATGTACTAACGCATATCCTGGCTACATCCACTTTCTTGTTACTTGGGATCCTAACTATAAGAATTTGAGCTCAATTTTCGATACTCATACTTTGCATACTCATGTCTGTCTGGTGCCTAACCTACTGAAGATTAAGATGAATTGCTTAAGAAGAATGCGTAAGAAGTTAATAATATACAATAATCCAGAACGAAAAAAAAAAAAAAACATTCTTCTTCCCTTGACGTATTTTAGTGAAATTTGTTCTATATTATTTGGGATATAAAATAACTTAATAGCATCCAAATTATATTTTCTAACGTGTGCTCTTTTTTCTAAACGATTCCTTTGAAATGAACCCCTTATATTTATTTTCCATTTCATTGTTATATAATTACCTTAATTGCAATATGTTTGCAATATCAATGACAGCATTCAGTTAACAACAACAATAACAACAATGCAAAGTATTACCAGCACCAATAACACCAGCAACAACAACAATAGCATGAAAAAAATAAAGAAGATTATATCCAGCCACTTTATACTTATGAGGGAGAGTAAGTAAAATACTCAAGTGTCAAGCATCCTTGACGACCATTACACATGCATGCACATCATGTTGCTTACGCTGCTGCTTATACTCACTTCGTATGTTTATGTGTATGTGTTTGTGTGTGTGAATTGTTTGTTGACTTAAGCAGCAGCGGCTGGAGGCTTCAAAGCAAAAGCAGCAGCTACAACACTTTTATGAAGGATGCTTTCAGCAACATTGGCTCGCATGTTAATTTGCGCAATAGCAATCACACAAACGTATAAATACACACAAGCCGACATAATTGATTGTAGGGTAAAGTATGCAAAGAGTACGCACGGTAAAAGACGGTGCCAAATTTGGTCTGAGCTAAGGGTGAGCAGAACAAATATTAAGAGGTTAAACAAATTGCTCCGATATAAGTGTATGTATTTGTATGGGGCACATAAATACAAAGAGTACACACTAAAAAAAGAATGGCATTAGAAAATAAGGCCCAAAATTGAAAATAACATAACGCCCAAACTATTTTTATACTAATTTGGGTGACAGTCATTTTGGAAATAACGTCCATTGTTTGGGCTTTACTTCATTAAAGACATGAGTGCTATTTAGTTATTTCGAAAATGATTTGCGTCCAAATTTATATGAAAATTACTTGGGCATTATATCAATTTTGTTTTAAGGCGTTATTTCATATAATTTATGTGATAATTTTATTTAATAACTGAGCAATACTACTCTTTTCGGGAGTTATTTAGATTTTTTATTGGCAAAAAGTTATCTTACAAAGCGTACCTACGCCTATGGGATAAGAGCAAATATGCAATAGTGAAAAATATGCTGTTACACCTAAGAGTACGCTGCTGAAAGTAGTACGCACTACCAAAAGTACGCGCACAAAGTATTAAAATATCATCAAAATATTGATTTCTTAGAGAAAAAATTTTCTTTTTATTTCGCTGCGTACTCTTTGCTGTGTTCACACTTTAGCACATGTGTATTTGTATTAATTTGTG
This sequence comes from Calliopum simillimum, assembly GCA_951812925.1. NCBI lineage: Eukaryota > Metazoa > Arthropoda > Insecta > Diptera > Lauxaniidae > Calliopum > Calliopum simillimum. The sequence goes on along the minus strand of OX638369.1, from coordinate 121,840,261 downwards.
CGCGCCTCATAAAACAACGCAAATATTTTGACAACATTCAACATGAAAAGAAGCAGCAGTTACGATAGCAGCAGCAATAGCAAAGATTAACACTGAAGAAAAAGTAATAAAATAATAACAGATTTCCACACTTGATGTTTTTCAGCCTACACTCACACTTCACCAAGCCGTACACACACTATCTGCTTCTTGTCGCCCCTTCCTCACGCAACATGCAATTGTACCTTTTATGTTGTTATTCCTCTATTGCTGGATCTTTTATTTGTTATTTGCTGATACAAGAGTGTCAACAGCACTCATCGTCGTAGGAGTTGTCATCTTTGTTGTTGTTGCTATTTCTGCTGCTGCTCTTTCACATCAGCAACATTAAACACATGGCCTTTGTGCGTCTGGCAAGAGGTGAGTTACCAGTCACTCATCATCAAAATCATCGTCATCATCACCATCTATGCGTCTGTAAATGTAGTTGTACATTTGTGCTTATGTCTCCGTGTGTGTGCCTTTGTATTCATGTGCAAATATTGTTTAATTGGCTGTGAATAATTATTTGTTTGTTTTTCGTCTTTAAGAATTTTCGGAATATTCGCAATTAATACATTTTGTCATTTATTTGGAGTGTTGCTTTTTACAGTTATAGTTGTATAAAATGTTGGTAGATTGTTTTAAATAAATGTTAAACAGCAATTAGAAAAAAGTGTCAGTTCACAAATTTTCCTTCAGATATTTAATTCCACAGGCCCACAAAAAAAAAAGTACCATGCGCGAAAGATCAGACCACCTGAACTTTATGTTTCGGGGTCGCTGAATCCGAATATGGTGCCAGAATAGCGAAGTTGGTTCGGGTTTTTTCAGAAATCAGCAATTATGCTGAAAATTACTGATTTTTGCTGGTTTCTGAAAAAACGCGAACGAACTTCGCTAATCTGGCACCATATTCGGATTCAGCGACCCCGAAAACATAAAGTTCAGGTGGTTTGATCTTCCGCGCATGGTACTTTTTTTTTTTTTTTGGCCTGTGCACAGGACTACAAAAAAAAAATTCCCTGCGCAAACAAAAAAAAAAAAGTACCATGCGCGAAAAATCAGACCACCTGAACTTTATGTTTTCGGGGTCGCTGAGTCCGAATATGGTGTCAGAATAGCGGAGTTGGCTCGAGTTTTTTCAGAAATCAGAAATAATGCTGAAAAAATCTCAAATTTTTCAGAATAATTGCTGATTTCTGAAAAAACCCGAACCAACTTCGCTATTCTGGCACCATATTCGGATTCAGCGACCCCGAAAACATAAAGTTCAGGTGAACTGATCTTTCGCGCTTAGTACTTTTTTTTTTGTGGGCCTGTGTTATAGTACCTTTTTGATGCCAACCCCTCACAGAGGCCAGATGTTTGAAAAACTATCTCTATCAAGTATCATGTATCCATTTCATTTCTTTCATTTCCACTCCATTCCAATATATTCCATTCCCTTCGTTCCATTCCATTGAATTCCGTTCCATTCCGTTCTTTTCCGTTCCTTTCCGTTTTGTTCCGTTCCATTCTTTACCATTTCATTCCTCTCCATTCTATCATATTTCATTTCATTTCATTTCATTTCATTTCATTTCATTTCATTTCATTTCATTTCATTTCATTTCATTTCATTTCATTTCATTTCATTTCATTTCATTTCATTTCATTTCATTTCATTTCATTTCATTTCATTTCATTTCATTTCATTTCATTTCATTTCATTTCATTTCATTTCATTTCATTTCATTTCATTTCATTTCATTTCAATTCATTTCATTTCATTTCATTTCATTTCATTTCATTTCATTTCATTTCATCTCATTTCATTTCATTTCATTTCATTTCATTTCATTTCATTTCATTTCATTTCATTTCATTTCATTTCATTTCATTTCATTTCATTTCATTTCATTTCATTTCATTTTATTCCATTCCATTCCATTTCACTCATTTGTTTTCACTTAAAGCCGTTTAAATATTTTTGAAGCTCAACGTGTTTTATCACTTGTCTCAAATTGTTTTCTATCGGCATGTAATTGTCAAATTTTCAATCATTTTTCGCCGAGTGTAAAATATCCTTTATTTGTATCTCTTTCACTTCACTGTACGAAGACGTATTAAGATGAGTAAAAGTAAACATTTAGTTAAAATATTGTATAAATATGGACATAACATTTTCTTTGTAAGCAATATTTACAAATGTCCTTTAGCTATTTCTCATATATGTATATCCTTATGAGTGAAATGACAAAATTAATATTTACCAATGAAACAAGGTAGAAATGAATAATTTATATAATTACCTTCATGTCAAAAGCATATTAGCATAAAATAGCAAATAAAGTCTTATCTCATTATAAACAATACAAATACTTTGATATTAAAGTCAAGAATAAACAGAGTTCGTATCCTTGAATTTAAGGCAAGAATTAGACAAAACAGATTTTGTTTTAACTCACCATTTTTTGCTTCTTTAATCCTAAATAGTTCAATTCATACCTCAAACTTTAACTAAGTTTAATCTTAAAATATTGCCTACTTTTTGGCGAACTTACTAACTCTAGTAATATTACCGAGTGAATGTTGCACACAACCCCATAGTGACTAGGCGCGCACTTTCATTAATGTTTATGTTTAGTGTTACTGCAATTGACATTTGCAAAAGTGCAAACATGTCAGCAGCCGTTAAGTTAATGGTGTTGTAAGGACGTCTAGACGTGAGACTAAACTAGTAGCTTTGCCGTAAAGTATTTAATATTTAGAAAAGGTACAAATACAAAATAATCATCAATGACCCCAAGGATTTTTTATGTGTAAAAGATGACATTTAATTAAAAACAATAGGGCAAATGCATGTTGGCGCATTGCAACATTAAAATACTTGAATGCATAGTTGGCAACACTAACATTTAGTAATGGATATAAAATCTAATTACTACTAGTGGAGTCAAGGCAAAATGAGAAAAAAATACAAAAATGAAACCGAACTCTCTAACAGATGTGCGGAATTTTAATGTGCTGTATCCACTTCACCAACGTTGTCCCTCCAAATGTCAGTTGGTTTGTTTGTTCGTTCGCTTGTTTGTTTTTGTCACTCAGTTTGCTTGTAATTTTTGTGTATGCTGTAAATGACATTTTAAACGTCATTCACATCAAATGACATTTTTAATTGCAAAACTTTGTGTGATACTTTAATATGGAATTTTTAATATCACTCGCAAATCAAAAGCTTTGACAGCGTTGAAGTGCAGTCATTTTTTTTCTTGTTCCTCCTTAGTTCAACATTTAGCTTTTAATTAATTTTAAGCAAAAGTTTGAATGCTTGTTGTCAAAAACATTGTTATAAAATCAGGCCTTAAATTAACTTTAAATTTGACAACGGGAACAAAAGTGTTGATAAAACAAATAAAAAATTCTCGCTGTAAGTTAATTAAGCTGCTCCGGATATTAAGTTTTTGGTTGTTTTTATAATGATTTTCTTTTTGTTTTTTTTTGTAATAAACATGAAAATTATTTTTTTTATAAAAAAGTGATTTAAACCATTAAATAATATTTCGCGTTAAAGTTAAAATCAAGCTCAATTTTTTACCAAGCCTTCCATAATAGCTATAATATTGTTGCATAATATTATTGCCACGCTTACCAACATCATCGCTTAATTAAAGTAGCGGCATAAAACAAAACAAAAATTAGGCTTTTCGAAAATCAACTAAAAATTCATTTAATGAAATATCAATCAGGGAGACCATAAGGACCTTAATAGTTATGTGGGCTACTTACAAAAATAAAATATTGAAACTTCAATGGTTTTCAAATTTCGAAAAAGATATTGCATTTGAAGATTTTGGAAGAAGGCGTTAAAATTCAGTAACGTATAGTTTGAAAAAGTTCAAGCAGTATTAGAAAAAAGCAGGGTTTGTTCTGTTGACCATAAAATAGCTATAGCAACGAAAATTTGCTGAACTGTGCTGCGTCAGTTATTGTGTCTTATATTTTAGGCTTACTGCTTGCTGTGCTTTTTTTCAACGAACGAAGTCAAAGCAATTCAAGCAAGCACATTTTTGTGTTTGTGCTGTGCTGCTGCTTTTGTTATTGGAAATAGCAAAGTTTTAACCAAGCAAGCTCAAACACGAAGCAAAGCATAACTCCGATTGTGCTTTTGTTTTTGTTTAACTGGGCTGTTTGAATTTCGGCTGTTCGCTGTGCACAGCAGAAGCAATTTTCGGGATTGCCACATGTTTTTTTTATTTTTTTAAATTTGCTTAACCCTTTCAGGACCGTAAGGATTTGGGAGCTTATGCAACAATGTTAGCTATTTATAATGGTCTATTGGGCGTCCAGAAAACATGTTTTAAAATAAAAATTCAAAAAATTTTAACGGTTTTTCTGGAATTTTCTGGGACATATGTGTCCCTATGGTCGTAAAGGGAGACTTTTTCCCCATACATTTTTATATGGGGAAAATATGCACTTTTTTCAAAAGGTGATAACTCGGAAAGTAAGGATTCAATTGAAAAAATTTAAAGGTATGGTTTGATAAGTAAGATTAGGGCTATTTGATGCCATCAAAAGAATTGAAATAAACCATATCCTGGAACTATAGCGCAAGATTGAAAACAGCGCTTTCTCAGCTTCAAGCACGGATATCTCAAAATCCTGAAGTATATGAGCCATTCTGGCCTCAGATTTGAATTTAGTGTCAAAAAGTACGTTACAGTACATATGTCTACTAACAGGTTCATTAAATTTTTTTATTTTGATTGCCTGTGAAATTGGTAAAATTGTAGTACAAAAGTGAGTTGAAAAGTTACCCTTTACGACCATAGGGACACCGATGTCCCATTTTGAGTTTTATGATTTATCAATACACTAAACTTAAATAATGGTTCAATTAATGTATGAAACAACAATTTATTTACATGTCAACAATTATTTCACACTATAATATGATTAAAAACAATTAAACATCTATTAATTCTGCTGTAAATTATAGCAATAGTTCACCACACAAACTGTCACATTGGAATAATCATACAAAAATAACGGTGCTTCTGATGGTGTTGCCAGATTTAATAGGAATGAAAGAAGCGTTTAGGAACTGATAAATGTCAAAATTACATATATCGGTTTCTTTCTTTTTTAAATATAATTTATTTTTGTCTTGGGACACATATGTCCCTATGGTCCTGAAAGGGTTAAGCCATACATTTAAAAAAAAAAATTAAATTTCAGCCTTAAACCACTTAGATAAACTTTTAAAAATTCAACATACTTTTTTAGGGTTGCCACCTATTTTTTTCAATAAAATCAAAATTTTTTTTCAATAAATTGCTAAAATCATAATTTTCTCTCTATAATTTGACGTCCTGGGTCCAAAAACGACGAAACAAAAATTTAGGGTTGCCAGACTTTTTTTTTTGCAAAATTGCATTTCTTAGTCAACTTTCTTTATTGAAAGTTATGGAATCAACCCAGAAATCCATAGTAAAATTGTTGGGGCTGCCACCTGTTTTTTTCAATAAAATCAAAATTTTTTTTCAATAAATTGCTAAAATTATCATTTTCTCTCTATATTGACATCCTGGGTCCAAAAACGACGAAACAAAAATTTAGGGTTGTCAGACTTTTTTTTTGCAAAATTGCATTTCTTTTTCAACTTTCTTTATTGAAAGTTATGGAATCGACCCCAAAACCCATATTCAAATTTTTGGGGCTGCCACCTGGTTGTTTTTAATAAAATCAAATCATTTTTTTTTTCAATGAATTGCTAAAATCATAATTTTTTTCTTTATAAATTGACATCTTTTGATTTTGTTGAAAAAATCAGGTGGCAACCCTAAAAAATATGTTGGATTTTTTAAAAGTTTATCCAAGCGGTTTAAGGCTAAAATTTATTTTTTTTTTAAATGTATGGCTTACGCTTACCAGGCGGCAACCTGAATGATTTTGTTTCCTTTTGCTATTGCTGCGTTCTCTTTCGAAAAGCATAGCGGCAGCGAAGCAAACATATTGAATTAATCGACTACAACTGTAGCAGCAAGCGATCGGATTTCGTAAAAGAGCTTCGGCTGTGCTTCTGCTTTTGAATTGAAAAAACAGCACAGCACAGCAGACAGTGCGATTTTAAATTTGTGCTTCGATTGTGGTGCTGTGCTGGTTATTTTTTTATAGTCGCAGCACAGCAAATCAATTGGCTAAAAATAGCTCAGCAAAATCAAACCCTGGAAAGAGTGAAAAATATTGCAAAAACATATGGAAAAAACAGTCTAAAATTTGAAAGAAACATTTAAAATTTTCGAATAAAGTCAAACAATATCGAAAAAGTCGAAAATTTTTGAAGAGCTCGAATAAATTTGAATAAGTCAAAAATTTTTATGATGTTTAAAAATAAACAAAATGTTAAAAATGTTGTAATATTCGTAAAATTTTAAAGTAACGTCGAAAATTGCTCAAAATATTGAAAAATAATGATAAATTCAAAAAATTGTGAAGAGATAAAATAAACTAGTAAGGGTGTAATCTTACCCTAGCTTTTCTTTCTTCATCATATAAATGTGAAATTGCGCCACTGTTCATTGTCACATCATTTCCGGTTACACTTTTATACACAAAATACATGAAAAATATACAAACACATAAACACTGTGTAAAAGTAATTAATTAGCGCCGGAAAGAGTGCTATAAAATGCTAAAGGACAGTAAAGTGCTGATGCAAAAAGAGAAAGGAAAATCATTAACCTTTTAGAAAATCTATGGAAATGAAATTTGAAGCATAATAAAAAAACAACAAAAAAAAAACAACAACAATTACAATAATAAACCTCAAAATGAAGAAGGAAAATACAGAAAGACGAAAATAAGCAAAAAAAGGCCTTTAACGTAAAACGTAATTTGTAGTTAAACAACTTTATTCATTGTTATCCGCAACTTTTATTTCTTTTTGTTATTTTGCCATTGATTGGCAACACTGTGCGTCGTTTTTAAATTGAAGTGGGTGAATGCCAGAAGTTCCACCTAAAGGGTCAGTTTTGATGAAGTGAAAAGGCGCAGCGTGGTGGTAGCAATATAACGCATGCGAAATGAAATTGATAAAAAGGAAAGAAATAAACAAAAAATCGAATCGAATCAAATTGAAATGAAAAATTTAAACAATTTGTCGTTGAAATGTGAAAACAAATTGTAAAATGGACAGCAAAAAAAGGGTTGCCATGTTGATAGAGTAGTATTGGGAGGAGATATTGCAAAAAACGCATTGTTAGCGTACATTTTTGCTTGTCGGTTGGTCGTCAAAGTATCGTAAGTGCTGACCATTACGTGAAAATGGTCAAACATTACTTTTTATTATGCAACTGGAACAGCTTTCGGGAAGGGGATAACTTTGCTAGGTTTGGAGTAAAAGAAATTTATAACTTTGTAGCGGTGAGCGGTGAACTCAATTACGTTGAGCTTTACCTATTGGTTTGTTGGGATAACTCAAAATTTATCTTAATATTTAGCAAAGGACTAACTAGTAACTATGATTTAATGTAGACTTTAGATGGCTTAAGAGACAACAACGTGGTCGGAAAAACCCTTTTTAATCTAAGGAAGGCATCTTACAAAAAAAATGTATAAAGAAAAAATTGCTTAGACTCGCCCAGAAAATGTGTGTGCATTTTTTCCAATTCCAATTTTTTGTTTTGACCAATTTTTGAAACATAAAATATCTCGAAAAATTTTTAAAAAATTCAAACGTATACTTTGGACAATTCATATACATTTTTTTTTTTGTAAAACCAATTAGTGCCAGACGCTTTGCGATCAATAACTCAAACTTTTCTTCGAAAATTACTAAGTTACCTATGTCACTATAAAAAAATTAAACGTGAGAGTTCACTCTTTTAATTTAAGTCACAAAATCTTCGGAAATTAAGAAACTCAACAATCTTCTGAAAAAGATCATGTGATTTGCAATGCGAGTTTGCAATGTAAGTAATTTTTTAAATATTTCAAAAATAATTTTTCTCCCTACAACACTATTTCTTATGATTATTTCTATATGACACTCTCATTATTTTATATATCTTGCAATCTTTATTAAAATTTTTGCCAAGTCATATATTTTCTTTTAACATAGAATATAATGATGTAAATTATTGCTACTGCAGCATAATATTTAGTGTAATTTGTCAAAAAATTTTACCGCAACATAAAAATTAAATTTACACGACCCTACATATGTTGCACACACGCTCTGCTTGCTGATAACCCCTTTATGTACTCATTTGCTGGCTGTGGCTTTTCTTTGACATCTTGAAAGTTATGACTTTAATTTTAATGACAACAAAATGCAGCCATATTTTTATGATGTCAAAATTTTTGTGCTTTTACTTCAGGCTAAGTGCGCAATATTACGGAAATTATGACAAATCAAAATTAATGTCACAAGATGAAGAGCGGTAAGTGATGCTGTCTTTAAAAATGCATGCTGCATAGCAATATTATGCCAAACTGCATTAATATATTGCAGCTAATGTATGTTGCAATTTTGATGGCACAACATTTGTAGCACCAAAACTTTTCAACTTACTGTAAAGGAATCTTTTGCAAATGTGGTTGTGATCAGTTGAAAAACAATAGCTATGCATGTCTTTGATTGGAAGAAGTTTAATCGGGTTCTTTTGATCACATCTTAAATCACTTATAATATACCACTTCCAAAATATACCAACTAATTTGAAGTTTCATAAAATATCAACAAATTCTTAGTGTTGAAATATTCAAATTCGTTTTGAGCATAGTGTTAATTAGAGTTTGTCTTGTGACCAAATTCGCCCTTTCAATTTGACTTTAAAAAGACCACCCAGCTCTTAAATTTAGAAAATAAATTCTCAATAGTAACTATGTTTGTAAAATTGCTCTTGATGGGCGTGGCACTATCCACTTCAGAACATTTTATATTACTGAGTGTCAACCCTATCTTTATACCAAATTCAATAAAAATCGATCCAGCGGCTTAGCTGTGAAAGTGTTTTTTCTATTTAGGGGCGTGTCACTGCCCACATTCAATATAATGGTCATGTTATCGTTCCTTAGTGCTAACCCTATCTCTACACCAAATTTCATAAAAATTGATGTGGTTATTAAGCCGTGACAGTGTTTTTTTCATTTAGGGGCGTGGCACCGCCCTCTTAAATAAAAAAAAATTTTCCTCCTTTTCAACAGAGAAAACTCAAGCGAATATGATGAGATTTAGGCATAAAAACAGGGACTGAACCGATTTCATTTGCTATTTATATAAAAAGTTTGCTTTATCTGTAGTTTTTAATATACCACCTTATTTGATGTATTTCAATATGGAAAACTTCTCATTTTTAGTAATTAAATGTACTGTTTTATTTTAAGTATTACAATATTTTTAAAATGTATTTAATCATTTGAAGTATTTTATTAATACATTTTATCTGAAATTTTCTAATATACCACCATATGGAAACGATTTTTCACAATTTCCACTGGTTTTGTTTCATAATTTTATTTCACTGATGTTATTCCTCCTGAAGAGCACTTTAAAAATATATTAAACAAAAACTTAGTAATACGGGTGACAAATGGGCTATGTACAAATGATGACAAAATGGGTAAAACGTGAAGATCACAGTCAACCGAACTAGAAGTCGAATCACCACTACCTCCACGTGGACTTGTAGCGTTGCCGGTCTGTGTTCCCGTCCATACGTCAGGATTCAAGAGAGTCGCGCCACCGCTACCAGTCCATTCTCCTCTGCTAAATTGTCCTTGTTCGTTTACGAGAGCCCGCGCCGCACTGCTACAATTTCGGGTTAGGTCAGGAAATTCTTCAGAAAACAAAACCTAGGGTCTTAGTCACTGTCCACTGATATGTGTGTATTAGTTCTCACTTAAAAGTCGCAGTTTCCACCAAGGATGGTTGAAATATTTGAAGAACACATCTTATCTTGTTGCCGATTGGGTTACTAGAGAACGATACCATCACATGAACTTATTCTCCACCATTCCATTTGCATCCATTAACAGCTGTTTCCATTTATTGATAACATTTGACAGTTGGCAATCACTGCTTCGGGACCAGGGTTGATGCTGCACGCGATAATCATGCAATTCTCGCCCAACTGTTTATTAAGCGGTTGCACGATAGTTTCTCAAGCCCGTTGAATGCGACTGTCATAAAACTATCTACTTACTAAGAAATCTTTAGTTTTAAATTAATTCTGGTCTTACTAAGCTAATAATTCAGGTTTCATTTCTTAAATAGTGGGTTATTTTAATTATATTAATACTTAAGAATTTAAGTACTGGAAACACAGTATGTGGCCTAGACCGGTGCGTTTTGGACGAAAGTTTAAAATTCGTCGCGCAACCGGAAGAATTGTAAAGTTTAACTATCGACATGAAGATTGCCGCCACCCTAGCTCTGAGAGATGACGGGAAGGGGTGTCGATAAATTTTTTTGTGAAGGGTGAAAAACGTGGTTTAAAAATGCATGCTCTTAGGTTCGAAGTGAATCAATTCTCAGCTTCGTACTAGGTCGAAAACTGAAATTCAAGACATAATTTCTTATGTATTTTTTCCCGTAAAATCGAATGGCATCATTAGTTTTCTGATTAGACGTCCATTTTTGGCGTTGAGTGAACTTGTCAGCTCAAAAAAGTCGATATTTTTCCAAATCCCCTGTTTGAGCACTCCACAATTGAACAGAAAAAATCTGAGAAAAATTTTAAATGTATATTTTGTTATGATTTTTGCTGACAAATCCAATGGTACCATTTTTTTTGCGCTACGACATTATTTTCATTCATGAAAAACGAATTTTTTATTTTTATCATCAAAAAATATCACGAAATCGGGTGTAAATATTTAGTCAACGACGGTTCCCAACGTCAGGACGGTTTTTTTTTCGTTGCCCCTAGTAAAATTTTTGTTCAGAATATTTTTGGAATTTTTTTTAACCCATTATAAACAAGTTTTTGAGAAAGGGGTCAAAAAGACCCTTAAAAACGGGATATAATGGGTTAAGATGTTCACATAACTTAATGTAGAATCAAGCATGGAGCAATATTTTAGAACGTCTTAACCCATTATAAACAAGTTTTCGGAAAAAGGGGTCGAAAAGACCCTTAAAAATGCGTTATAATGGGTTAAAATGTTGTAAATTATTGTTCCATGCTTGATTCTACATTAAATGATGTGAACATCTTAACCCATTATGTCGCGTTTTTAAGGGTCTTTCCGACCCCTTTTTCCAAAAACTTGTTATAATGGGTTAAGATGTTCTAAAATATTGTTCCATTCTTGATTTTACATCAAGTTATGTGAACATCTTAACCCATTATATCCCGTTTTTAAGGGTTTTTTTGACCCCTTTTTAAAAAACTTGTTTATAATGGGTTAAAAAAAATTCCAAAAATATTTTAAAAAAAATTTACTAAGGGCACCGAAAAAAAAACCGTCCGGACGTTGGGAACCGTCGTTGACTAAATATTTACACCCGATTTCGTGATATTTTTTGATGATAAAAATCAAAAATTCGTTTTTCATGAATGAAAATAATGTCGTAGCGCAAAAAAAAATGGTACCACTGGATTTGTCAGCAAAAATCATAACAAAATATACATTTAAAATTTTTCTCAGATTTTTTCTGTTCAATTGTGGAGTGCTCAAACAGGGGATTTGGAAAAATATCGACTTTTTTGAGCTGACAAGTTCACTCAACGCCAAAAATGGACGTCTAATCAGAAAACTAATGATGCCATTCGATTTTACGGGAAAAAATACATAAGAAATTATGTCTTGAATTTCAGTTTTCGACCTAGTACGAAGCTGAGAATTGATTCACTTCGAACCTATGAGCATGCAGTTTTAAACCACGTTTTTCAACCTTCAAAAATATATCGACACCCCTTCCCGTCATCTCTCAGAGCTAGGGTGGCGGCAATCTTCATGTCGATAGTTAAACTTTACAATTCTTCCGGTTGCGCGACGAATTTTAAACTTTCGTCCAAAACGCACCGGTCTAATGTGGACGCAAATGATTGTCCGATTAGCGTTCTTACATTATTTTAATAAAACATCTCATTTGAAGTAGTAAAAAGTACCATCTCGTTTAAAGTAACACAATATATCTCATTTCATTTATTATTGAAAATCCCAAAAAAAATGGAGATAATTGATATTGATTCAAAAGTTTTTAACAATATGGTGATCTGTGCAAGACTTTTTTCAGTAGTAGAGAAGAACAAGTCATCTTACGAAATTGAATTGATATATAAACTTTTTTTTTTGAGCAATGTTTACAAAAACCATAAAATGTCTCAGAAAATTTAAATTTCATTACGGATTGAAAACAAAAAGCAGGATTTGATCTTAAATGTCTCATAATCTTGATATATTAGAGGAAATCAATGAAACACATGCACGAATTTAACGTCTATTTTAGTACCGTGTTATAGATTAAAGAATAAAATTGAATTTTCTGCGGAAATAACATATTTTACTTATTTATTATTCAAAAACCTTATTCTGCAATCATATAGTAAATTATTTTTGGTCCAAGTAAGCGATATAATGTCTAACGAATTAGCCAATTTTTATGTGAAACAAAGTTATAAAGCTTAAACTTTTCATTAAATTTAAACACACCACAAAATTCTTTCAATAATGACCACTCTTATAAATACTGACAAGGTCGTTTGTAAAACATCAACACATAAAACACTTGTTATTGTTTTGGAATTTTGACAGTGTTGACAACTTGGATGACTTAATTTCTTTACATTCAATTTCTTCAAAAGTTCTTATTGGCCCACAAATGCTTTGGCATGTGGGGTTTTGTTTTGATGAAGCTTTTTACATATGGAGCATTCCACACAAAACCAGACACTACATGTTTAATTTTTTTTTTAACGATTCTTTACTTATAGTGCTGATTGAGACTTGCCATGCTGATATTGTGAATTTTTTTTTATCATGACGATTTCAAATTTTTTACCTAATTACAAAAGTTTTTTTTTAAACGCTCACATTAATGCTTAGTTTATTTTAAAAAAAATTTTCAATTTTAGACCAACATTTTTATAAAAAATCTTTGAAAAAAATTTTAGTTTTAATTTTTTGGAGTCGATTGCAAGTAACCATGAGCTATTGCATACGAAAATAATACAAAATTCATAGAAATGGCTCTAGTTTCTAGACGTCCATGTTTAAAGGTGCAAAAAAAGCTGTTTTGAGGTATATTGGAAGTTATGTCGTACATACTTACAAGAAACAGTGTAATTTTTGCACTTTTAAGGAAGGATAACTGGAGAACTAAATTTATTCCAGACAAATAAATTATACTCTAGATTGACCAAAACTTTTTAAAAAATCATTGTATGACACTTTTTAAGAGCTCATTTTGAAGAAAAAAGGTAGCACTAAGAGATGAATTAGGTGAAAGAAATAAAAAAAGGATTTGTGCACTCTGCATCAAAAATGACCGTGCTCGTGTTTTTAAGCTCAAATATCTCAAAAACTAAAGCTAATGGGCCAATTCTGACTTGTTTCAAAACATCGGAGATTCAAAAGAAAAGTGATGTTTGTTTTGGCATGGAATGCCCAATAAACATGGATAGTGCTCGTCGAATTTTTTTTTTTCGTTCTTTAACATGGGTATCTTCTATAGAACTTTTTTAGTTTTTTCACGCGTAAACTTTTTTCTTTTTCTTTATGGAATTGTTTTTTTGAGTTTTTCCTGGCGTCACGCCCAATCACTGCTTTATACTGTGTCATTATCACACCCGAGTAGCTGAACACAAGTTTTGTGCTTTTCTGCTTCAACTTTTAACTTACGAGCCCCAACATATACACATCTACAAGCAAACACACACATCAATAAGAAAAGTAATGTCCCGCACCCCCGTATCTACTACAAAACATAACCGCCCAGTCACTCAAGTACAAGTTTCCATTAACGCCCACAAATGGCCCGCCAGCCAGGAACAGCAGCGGGACCAAAACAAATGACTCTTTGTAAAAGTCGCATTTTTCAATTTTTGCATTTTCGAAAAACCATAGAATTTAAGATTGAAAGTTGGGTTGACGCCCCCACCAGACCCCTCCAAAAACCTAACAACATACACACAAACAAGCCATTAGAGCGACAACAACAAGACCAATGGCTACAGAAACAACTATTTGGTATGGCAAATAAGCAACAGAATCTACAACAAAAATTGAAATTTTTGTTAAACTTGCAACAACAGGACCAGGACGACAACAACAATAACAAATAAAAAAACTATACCAAATTCCAATTTGTCAGGAATTTGTTCAATTTTAGTTGCGCTATTTTCCTTCTTTCTTCTTCATTTTCTTTATATTCTTGCTTTTATTTTATTGAAGCGTGCGTGTATTTGTATTTGTGTGTATGTGTGTGTATAATATAGTGTAATAGAAAAAGTGAGGGGGTTGTGGGAATTTTCGGAACCTTTTTTTTTTTTTTTGTTTTGTTTTTCGGGGCAACAAAATTGGCGACAGTTGGTGTTTGCAAGACATTCACGTGACATACATCATGTCAGGCCACACAATTAGGTAGCACAGTGGGTAGGAGTTGGGCGAAAATATTCAAGGACTTATGAAATATTTCAATTTTTTAATAAGCAACCTCAAAGAGCTGTCTAAAACACAATAAGAAGTATAGTTATATTGAAAAAGATTACCTTAATAACATGAAAGGGATTTTTCAAAGATTACCTAAAGCCTGTTTAAACCTTTTCGCTATAATAAGAAACAACCAATTCCTTAAGGGATGGACCCAATAAATGCTATTTGCCCTTACGATCCCTAGAAAAGAGTTAATTGAAGGGATGTGGCGTAAGAGAAATAGCGTCGTTTCATCACAGCAATCTTAGCAATGGCAAAACACAAAAGGGATAGTCCTAATGATAAGCGGGGAAATACTTGAAATAACGAAATCATTGCATATATTACCCAAGAGCACATACTATTACACTACCTGAAGTAGTGGCATTCAGAGGAGGCTATAAAGGAGATGACATACTAATAACCTGTTAGCTTCATCAAACATCGTTAAACTCTATTCAGTTTCAGTCATATACCACAATTTTTCGCAATCTCCATAGAGTGAAAAAATAAATTTTTAGTGAAAAATTTAATTTTTTGTGAAAACAATATTCAATTTTTAGTGAAAAATTCACATTTTTAGTGAAAAATTCAAATTTTTAGTGAAAAATTTACTCCTTAGTCAAAAATTAAATTTTTAGGGAAAAATTCTATTTTTAGTAAAAAATACAATTTTTAGTGAAAAATTAAATTTTTAGTGAACAATTAAATTTCAGGTAAATTTAAGGCAAAAAATTCAAGTTTTAGTGAAATTAAAATTTTTTAGAGAAAAATTCAATTTTAGTGAACAATTAAATTTTTAGTAAATAATTAAATCTAAGGCAAAAAATTCAAGTTTTAGTGAAAATTTAATTTTTTAGTGAAAAATTAAATTTTTAGTGAAAAATTCAATTTTTAGTGAAAAATTCAATTTTTAGTGAAAAATTCAATTTTTAGTGAAAAATTCAATTTTTAGTGAAAAATTCAATTTTTAGTGAAAAATTCAATTTTTAGTGAAAAATTCAATTTTTAGTGAAAAATTCAATTTTTAGTGAAAAATTCAATTTTTAGTGAAAAATTCAATTTTTAGTGAAAAATTCAATTTTTAGTGAAAAATTCAATTTTTAGTGAAAAATTCAATTTTTAGTGAAAATTCAAGTTTTAGTGAAAATAAAATTTTAAATAAAAACAAAATGCTTAGTTTAAATTTCAATTTCTAGTGAAAAATTAATTTTTAAGTGAAAAATTCATGTTAAAGTGAAAAATTTAAGTTTTAGTCAAAAATTCAATTTTATAGTGAAAAGTTCAACGTAGTGAAATATTGGGGGAATCTTTCGCGAAGAATTGTCTTAAACCGCAATAGAGAATGCACGGCAGATTGAGAAAATTCCCCGGGAATATTTATTCACGATAAACGCAATTAATTTTTAGTGAAAAATTCACCTTTTAGTGAAAAATTAACCCTTTTAGGACCATAAGGAATTGAGAGCTTATGCAACCATGTTAGCTATTTATAATGGTCTATTGGGCGTCACATTTTAGAATAAAAATGCAAAAAATTTTTGCGGTTTTCCTGGAATTTTCTGGGACATATATGTCCCTGTGGTCGTTAAGGGAGACTTTTTCCCCATACATTTTTATATGGGGAAAATATGCACTTGTTTCAAAAGGTAAGTAAGGGTCCAATTGAAAAAATTTAAAAGTGTAGTTTGATAGGTAAGATAAGGGCTAATTGATGCCATCAAAAGAATTAAAATAAACTATCTCCTGGAACTGCACCGCAAGATTGAAAACAGCGCTTTCTCAGCTTCAAGCACAGATATCTCAAAATCCTGAAGAATATGAGCAATTCTGGCCTCGGATTCGAATTCAGTGTCAAAAAGTACGTTACAGTACATATGTCTACTAACAGGTTCACTAAGCTTTTTTATTTTGATTGCCTGTGAAATTGGTAAAATTGTAGTACAAAAGTGTGTTAAAAAGTTACTAAATTTAAGTAATGGTTCAATTAATATATAAAAAACAATTTATTTACATGTCAACAATTATTTCACACTATAATATGATTATAAACAATTAAACACCTATAAATTCTGCTGTAAATTATAGCAATAGTTCACCACACAAACTGTCACATTAGAATGATCATACAAAAATAACGGTGAAAAATTAATTTTTAATGAAAAACTAAATTTTTAGTGAAAAATAAAGTTTTAAGTGAAAAATTAAATTTTTAATGAAAAATTTAGTTTTTAGTGAAAAATTTAATTTTTTGTCAGAAATTAAAGTTTTAGTGAAAAATTCAACTTTTAGTGAAAAGTTGGATTTTTAATGTTGCATTGCAGAAATAGCGTTAATACCAATCTGAAATAATTTTTCAAATTCGTTTGAGCGAAATAATCATTGCTTCCCAGTGTGCCAGACGGTTCAAATCTTCGCTTTTTTATCCGTTACGGATCCGTTACTGATCCGTTGGCGGGAGAGATTCCTAAAAAAAAGCGAATCGTTTTTTTTTTTTGGAAGCAATGATTATTTCGCTCAAACGAATTTGAAAAATTATTTCAGATTGGTATTAACGCTATTTCTGCAATGCAACATTAAAAATCCAACTTTTCACTAAAAGTTGAATTTTTCACTAAAACTTTAATTTCTGACAAAAAATTAAATTTTTCACTAAAAACTAAATTTTTCATTAAAAATTTAATTTTTCACTTAAAACTTTATTTTTCACTAACGGGTAAAAAAGCGAAGATATGAACCGTCTGGCACACTGGGTTCATTCTGATTTCAAAAAGTTAAAAAAGATTGAATCATACACAACTTACTTGATTCTGATGGATGTGAATCTTGGTACTGGATTTGCCTTGTGATTTGAAAACTGAGATGTGATCAAAAAATTTCACTTCCGTTTTCTTGTTATATCAATAGCAAAGAATGATAATTACATAGTCCAACCTCAGATAAAACCAAAAGTTTGGAATTTGTTCAGTAATCTAATCATAAAGTAATTTGTTGGCCTCAGCATAACTCATTAGAACGCATAGATGGAGACCGATACTGGGGCGCACCTTCTGAACTCTTTTTTCAATAAGGCTGAAAGTTTATTTTATAGAACTGTAGAAATAAAGTCGGTTTTAGTGTACTCAGAAAGTCCTCTATATTTATCTTTGGAAAATCATAAATTTTGTGATGAGCCATGGATGCTGGCGCTTTTACACGAATCAAAAGTATTGTTACCAAATAAGTATATTCATAATTTGAATAATGAAGTAATTCTTGCAAAGTATTTACATATGTACTTATATAATTTTAACGCTAAAAACAGTCCTTTACTTTTTTTACATATCATATTCCAGGTGTTAGTTTTTCCAAATTCAAATCAAAAAATCATTTTCTTTTTCCGAAAAAGGCAAAAACTAATTAAAAATCAAATGGACGCTGACTGCTAAGCGTCTTTCAGAAACATCTTCTATTACCATTGTACGGTTGTGATATTGTGAATATTGTGGCTATCATATGAACCACATATTGTGGTGCAATCTATAATCAATGGTGACCATGTTGGTGGTTACAATAGCAATATCAACGACATACATCAGTATGTGTGTTATATTAAATATCCGTTGCACGCTTCTAGGCGTTTATACCCTTTTCTAAAATTACTTTGCACTTTTACACTCTGTCGTTATGTTTCACATTCCTTAAATTGTTTTTAATTTCTTTTTATTATCTTTTCTTGTACAATGTTGTTGTTATTCTTTTTGTTGTTGTTATTGTACATATGACTGAGATTTTCACTTTTTCCTTTCCTGCTGTTATCATTCTCATTTTTTTATTTTTTTTCTTTCTTTCTTTTGCTGTGTTTTTATTTGATTCTTTTTTTTCTGTTGTATACTTTGTGCGACTTTGTAATTTGCAAAAATATTTGTTCTGATTTCTTCTCTACTATAGAGCACATTGCTGCTTTTGCTCATATTTGTTGTGCTAAAGAATTTACTGTGATTCTTTGCTTACATTTTCTTTATTTCCGTGAATGCAACACATTTATTTGTCAAGCGCGCCAGCAAAGTTTAAATCCAAGAAACTGTCACTTATTGACTGTTTTAGGAACTGCATTTATTTTTCTGTATAGAGGTTAAGGTATATTTACTCCAAAGAGTAATAACTCGAAAAGTATGAGTTTAATTTGAGAAATTTGAAGATTTAGTTTAATAAAGAAAAATGGCATTAAAAAATAGAAATAATTTTCCTCATGGAACTGCGCCATAAGCCTGAAAATAAAACTTTCTGCAACTTCAAGCAAGGATATCTCAAAATCTTGAAGTTAAATTTTGACCTCGGATTTGTATTTACGTGTACTTGATAAATATATATAATATCAAATGGCTTAGCATAAAGTTCATAATTATGTATTAAAATAACTATAAAATCTATGCTTCTATAAAATTTCTTATATGAAAACCCTATGTAACGCTGTTTTGAAAAATATACCGAACTGATTTTAATAATTTTTTTGTAAGGCATTCTATGTATGCTATAGTTCCTTAGCTGGAAAACTTTTTTATTTTTTATTTTAAAGAGAAACCTTTTTTTTAGTAGAATTTGTTGAAAAAAATTCAATTCTATCATAAAACTGATACGTCTCTTTAATTTATGGTTTTTCTTGCCAACTCAATATTTTGCGATATATTTGGTCCTTACCGATTTCTTTGATATTTTCCAATGCTTTTGGTCTTTTACCTATATTTTAGATGTTTTTCAATATTTTTCGATACTTTTGGAATTCCTCCAATATTTTGGATGTTTTTCGATACCTACACTTGGACTTTTAATGATTTTTTCGATTTATTTCAATATTTTTCGATACCTTTGGACTTTTTCCGATGTATTGGATGTTTATCGATATATTTGGATTTTGACCGATTTCTTTGATGTGTTCCAAATCTTTTGGACTTTTACCGATCTGAGGATGTTTTTTGATATATTTGGACTTTAACCGATTTCTTCGATGTTTTAAAAGTCATTTGGACTTTCACCGATCTTAGATGTTTTTCGACATTTTAAGATCAGTACCAATATATTAGATGTCTTCCAATGTGTTTTTGATACTTTTGGCCTTTTATGGATGTATTGAATGTTTTTTGATATATTTGGACTTTAACTGATTTCTTCGATGTTTTAAAAGTCATTTGGACTTTTACCGATCTAAGATGTTTTTCGACATTTTAAGATCATTACCAATATTTTAGATGTCTTCCAATGTGTTTTTGATACTTTTGGACTTTTACCGATCTTAGGATGTTTTTCGACATTTTTAGACCATTACAGATGTTTTTGCAATATTTTTCAATACATTTGGACTTCTAACGATATTTTAGATGTTTTTCGATATTTTTGGGGTTGAACCTATACTTTAGATGTTTTTCGATACTTTCGTACTTTTGCCGATTTTTTCGATGTATTTCGATACCTTCTTCTTGCAACTTAACCGAAATTTTGGATGGTTTTCGGTACACTTGAACTTTACCGATTTCTTCGATGCTTTTCAACATTTTTCGATAATTTTGGACTGTTACCCTTACATACATATTTTTGATGATTTTTGATGGTTTTTGATACACTTGGGCTTTAACCGATTTCTGCGATGCATTTCGATATGTTTCAATGCTTTTGGACTTTTAACGATATTTCAGAATTTTATCGATATTTCTCAATACTTTTGGATTTTCACTGAAAAAATTGGACTTTTTTCGATACTTTTGATGAGGTAAATTTATGGAAATAAATAAAATAAATATATTGAAGCATTTCTTTGCGGCACATTGTTTTAAATAATGTTCTTCGCTATTAGCTTTTTTAATGCATTTTTGTAATTCATTTTAGTGGAATAAGTGATATAAAGCAATTTAATGTTTTTGTTTTTTTGCGAATAACCCCGAGCAAATGTATGAAAATAGAAATAAATGATAAGGCACAAACACATATTTATTTCGATCAAACATTTTTCTACGAAATAACTATTTAAGTTCTTTATACCACGAACCAAATAATCAATTTTTTCAGTGTCAGGTCCAAGTCATAAACTGATAAGCACTCAATCCGAAAATTTTAATCATTTGCACTTTTAGTTTAAATTTTAAGTTCAATAGAGACGAAACAAATTTTTTACTAAAAAAAAAATAATTAATTTTTAACACCAAAAATAGTGAAATATTATTGAAAAGCATTGCAGTCGAAGAAACAAAGGATTAATTTCGTATAATTTTTTTCTGTTCTCAACAGTAAAAACCGACATTATGTCGAAATCAACATCAATTTCTCAATCAAATATATCGTGGTGTAAGTCTTGCAATTATAAAGAAACATATGAATGGTAAAAGCTTTTGGAAATTTTTCAAGGCGTAACCTGAGAAGACTTTATTATGGCCTTGAGTTAAAGTCTTAAGTTAATATTATTTCCAAGAACTTATAAGTAAAATAACTAATAACATGTAAGATAAAGCAATAATACGTTAGTTGGCCTTTGATTTGAAATTTTATGCTCGTTTTTGAAAGCAATATTTTTCTACCTATAAAAGCTGTTGCAGAGTTCTTGACTGCACTTAAGTAAATGTCAGAGAATATTTAATTGAATTTTTAAAGATTTGTGTTGGCCCTGAGACCCGAGAATATGTTAAGTTACAAATAGAAGGAAGAGCAGCAAAGATTATGGGGATTATTGTGAATGAATATTCCCAGGGAATTTTTCTCAGACTGCTGTGCATTCTCCATAGCAGTCTAAGAAAAATTCCCCACGAATATTTATTCACGATAACCCTCATATATGTAACTGTTTGAAACTGGAGTTTGCTTATCATCGGAGATAGTGTCAGACCTCTTTTAGAATTATTTATTTTTTTGAACACTTGAGGAGAATAATGAAAAGAAGTATGATAGACTGCCACGGGCCCCTTTTCGGTAAACAATTTCTCTTGAACCATTGTTCAGAAAATTTTTAAAAGAAAAGAATGTAAAACCCTAGATCTCAGGATGATTATCTGTCGATTTTTCGATAAAATAATCGAATAGAATGCAAGAATTGGTCAAGTGATATTGGGCATCTCCAAAATCAAGTTCGAGTGTTCTTTATTACCATTTTGCCCTCTTTTTTGGAAAAAAAAAGATTTTTTGTTTGCATTAGTGGGAATCTCACAATTAATAAGTGACATTATCAAAAATAGTCTCGGCGTATAGTCCACTTTTTGATACAGTTTTCGCAAAAAGTTTTTGTACCATTAGATTCCGGAAAGGACTGATTTTTATTCTCATTATCAGATCACATTCGAAACTGATATGAAGGCGTCAATATTAGTGACACTCAATTTGTTAGGGACTCATTTGAATAAATTTTGAGGAAAATATAAAGATATTAAGAAAGACATTACAGCCCAGGAAAATAAGACGAAAAAAGAGCTTCTGTGCGAAAAAATTTTCACCGGAACTGTCTTTATTTATGCATGATACACAAACTGTGAAAAGTCCATTGCAAGGTCGTGTGCGCATAAAAAGTTATTCGGGCTCAAAGGTCCCTTAAATCAGGTTTTTGCAAATATCTCGCTAATGCTAACTTTTACAGAAAAATGTTGGTCTCTAATTTTGTAGCACAGGAAATTTCCTGCAAAAGTACGTTAAAAGTATTTGCGTACGACTTCTAGTTTAGGAGATCACCCAATTTAAAAAGTTGTTAACAGTTATGATATGAAATACTACCTATGAGTTCATATTAAAATATCTTACTTTTTAAATTGCAATAACTCTTCAATGTGAAGTTGTACAAACAAAATTAAAATGCCGTTTGAAAGATAATTTAATTTTCTATATACCGTACAAAATTTTTTTTTTCGAACGGCTTATGACCTTAAAAATATTCTTGAATAACCGTTAAGGCTTCGAAATTACTGCTTTTTTAAGGATATCTGCGAATTGGTAAGTACTACGATAAAAAGTAATGTAACCAAATTTGTAGAAAATTACAAGATCTACAAAAAGTAAGCGATATGTGTACACATGGAAGTAACCGTTTAGAAGATATTCCAAAAAAACCCTTAAAATGCCAAAAAACCGGTTTCCGTTGAATATCTTTTATACGGTTACTTCCATGTCTACACATATCGCTTACTTTTTGTAGATCTTGTAATTCTCTACAAATTTGGTCCCATTACTTTCTATCGTAGTACTTACCAATTCGCAGATATCCTTAAAAAACCAGTAGTTTCGAAGCCTTTACGGTTATTCAAGAATATTTTTAAGGTCATGAGCCGTTCGAAAAAAAAATTTTGTACGGTATATAGAAAATTAAATTATCTTTCAAACGGCATTTTAATTTTGTTTGTACAACTTCACATTGAAGAGTTATTGCAATTTAAAAAGTAAGATATTTTAATATGAACTCATAGGTAGTATTTCATATCATAACTGTTAACAACTTTTTAAATTGGGTGATCTCCTAAACTAGAAGTTGTACGCAAATACTTTTAACGTACTTTTGTAGGAAATTTCCTGTGCTACAAAATTGGTGACCAACATTTTTCTGTAAAAGTTAGCATTAGCGAGATATTTGCAAAAAACTGATTTTAGCGACCTTTGGGCCTTAATAACTTTTTATGCGCACACGACCTTGCAATGGACTTTTCACAGTTTGTGTATCATGCATAAATAAAGGCAATTCCGGTGAAAAATTTTCACTGGGAATTTTTTCGCAGAAAATGTCTTATTTTCCTGGGCTATTACAAAAGTACGCAAATTTTTAGAGAAAGTATTTAAGATTAAAGAAATTATTTTTCGGGATAGAGTTTTTTTGCATTCCAAGGTGAAATTTTCAAAATCCATATTGCATATTATAACTATAAATGGTCCCAAATACTGAAAAAGTATACTTGCTTCAAAAATTTAAAAACAGTTATTACAAGAAACATTTTCACTTTTGGTACTCGAATAACAATTTTCTTTTTTCAGCAAAATTTTTTATTTTCTATGCAGTCTTTTATGGTGTGCTCGTAGATTTATTGATCATACAGGTAGAGTCATGTCATGGTCGTGTTCCAAGGAAAAGTCCCGGTATGATGTTTTAAAATATTATCTAGTTTTAATGGCAGTAAAATATTTTTTTTTTATTACAGTCTTAGAGTTCAAACCACAATCTCTAGATGCTGAAGGTACATTAATTAGGGTACGAACTGAAAATAACGACAAATTGAGAGATTCGCTAGATAACTTTTTGAAACGTAAGCTTATTAAACACAAAAATTGAAAATCTACCCTGAATTCTATTGACACAAGATTATTGTAATTAATAACTTTGAAAAAATCAATTTCTACAGCCTACAAAACACCATCCCTCCAACCTGGTAGGGGTGGAAACATCTACAATTGCAACTATTATCAACCTGCACCGTCCGGTAAAGTATGTGATGTTGATATGAGAGCGTTTGGTCCATGCATTACAGAAAACAACTATAGCTTCCATAAAAGTTCTCCATGCATTTTTCTGAATCTCAATAAAATTAATGGCTGGATTCCAGAATTTTACAATCGTTCCACAGAACTTCCTGCTAATATGCCAGCTATACTTAAAGATTATATTAAGGATGTTGAAGAATTCCAAAGTCAGAAGGTAAGCAAAAATATATATTTTCAAGTTAATATTTCAAGTTATCACCTACTTCTATCATTCCCCACAATACTTAGTTGAACACAATTTGGGTAACATGTGAGGGTATAACTCCAGCTGATAGGGAATTTATTGGCCCAGTTTATTATTATCCTAGCCACGGATTTCCAGGATATTATTTTCCCTATGAAAATGCTGAAGGCTATTTAAGCCCCTTGGTAGCAATTCATTTTATGCGACCATCGCGTAAGTAGTATCTACGCTGTAGACTGGCATTGTTTATTTACACATGCAGTCATTAATCAAAGTTAACATATTAATTTTTTCCAGGTGGAGTCCTTATCAATATCGAATGTAAGGCCTGGGCACGTAACATTCTTCACGATGGCAACGACAACTTAGGATCAGTGACATTTGAACTGTTAATTGATTAATTAAATATGGAAGAAAATGATTTTATTATAAATATTAATTTTAATGGTTATGTTGTAATTTATAATACATATGTTCATATGACAGCATAATTTGAATTATATAAACTTTGTTCATGCATTTAAAAACAAACACCACATAATCCATAAGTACATATTACCATCCTTCGATAAAACTAATTTTTATCTTGATTTTGTCCATTTTTTGGAAAAAAAAAAACTTTTAACTTTAACAACGCGGTTCTTGATACGTAACCTTTTTGCAAAAAAAAAAATTTATTGCACCAAGCGCATGGGGAAATGTCGAAAATAAACTTTAGAAACAACCAGAAGTGTCTCCGGGCCCTTCAACGATATTTTAGAATTTTGATACTTTTGGAATTTTACCGATCTTAGTATGTTTTTCGACATTCTAAGACCATTACCAATAACTTCGATGTTTTTCTATATTTTTCAATGCATTTCGACCTTTACCGATATTTTCGATGTTTTTCGATGTTTTTCGATGTTTTTGGGCTTTAACCTATATTTTAGATGTTTTTTGGTATTTTTAAACTTTTGCCGATATTTTGGTTGTTTTTCGATACATTTGGACTTTTACCGGATTTTCCGATGTATTTTGATACTTTTGGATCATTACCGATACTTGGATTGGTTTTCGATACACAAGAACATTTTTCGATAATTTTGGACTTTTACCATACCTATATATTTTTGATGATTTTCGATACACTTGGACTTCAACCGATTTTTGCGTTGTATTTCGACATTTTTCAATACTTTTGGAATTTTAATGATACTTTAGAATTTTGATACTTTTGGAATTTTACTGATATTTGTCGATACTTTTTGATTTTCACCGATGGATTTTTTTCCGAAAGTTTTAATGAGTTAATTTAATGGAAATAAATAAAGTAGATATATTGGAGCATCTGTTTGTGTCACATTATTTTAAAAAATGGATTCGCTTTTAGCTTTTTTAGTGCTTTCTAGCTTAAGAAACACATTTCTATAGTTAATTTTAGTGGAAAAAGTGATATGAAGCATTTTTATACCCTACACCCAGGGTATATTCACTTTGTCCTTCCGTTTGTAACACAGAGAAGGAGGCGTGGCAGATATGGAAAGTATATATATTCTTGATCAGCGTCACCTCCTGAGTCGATATAGCCCTGTCCGTCTGTCTGGCTGGCTGGCTGGCTGTGTGTGGAAATACATTTTTTGGGAAAACTAAGCAAGATAATTCAATGAAATTTGAAACACTGCCTTCGCCGTCAAAGTTAGCTTGGGGGATTGAAAATGAGCAAAATCGGTCAACGGACACGCCTACCGCCTATACAAAAAATATCTTCAAAATGCAAATTTTGGAGTATTTTTCACAACAATGCAACCAAAATACACATAAATGCAAAATATCAGCGTAAGCTCTGGGCAAAAACTGTTCGAATTTGGACAAGAGGGCATGGCACCTCTCATATAAGCAAAAGCTTCAAAACGCTGTACTGAAAACGTTTTTAGAGATAATCGAACTAAATTGGACTCTGACACTAAAAACTATAAATGCAAGCTTTAAGCAAAAACTGGATAAAATCGGACAAGAGGGCGTGGCTCCTCCCATATTAGCAAAATTTTCAAAATACTGCTGTGAAGGGTATTTAATGTTTGTCCAGGCCAAAGGTAACACCCTTACTATCAAAAGTCAAAAATTAAACAAAACCAGAACAATGCCGGGTAAATCAGCTTGTATTTAAATAAATAATTAGCAAATGTTTGATAATAATATAAATAAATGATAAGACACAAGCACATATTGATGTTGATCAAATAATTTTCGAAATAACTATTTAAGTTCTTTATACCACAAACCAAAAATTAATTTTTTCAGTGTCAGGTCCAAGACATAAACTGATAAGCACTCAATCCGAAAATTTTAATTATTAACACTTTTAGTTTAAATTTTAAGTTCAATAGAGACAAAACCAAAAAAAAAGGAATTATTTTTAACACCAAAAATAGTGAAGCGTCTTTGAAAAGCACTTCCATCGAAGAAACCAAAGATTAGTTTCGTATATTTTTTTTTTTTTTTTTGTTTGTTCTCAACAATATAAACTGTCATTATGTTGAAATTTACATCAATTTCTCAATCAAATATATCCTGGGGTAAGTCTTGCAATTTTAAAGAAATATAAGAATGGTATAAGCTTTTTAAAATCTACGTCTGTTTACGCTTATAAATTATGGCCTAGACTTAAAGGGTTAAGCTAATATTATTTCCAAGAACTTTTAAGTAAAATAACCATTTTTGTGGTTAAACCAAATACTAGTTTATTTTGGATTACAACGTTGATGGCCTCTGATCGAAGTTCTAAGGTTGTTTTTGAAAACACATACTATAAAAGCAGTTGTAAAGTTCTTGGTTATTGGTTCTTGCTTATGTAAGCAGAAATGTTGGATAAAATTAATTTAAATACATGTAGGCTTATGCAGGCTGGGTTATTATCAGAAATGGTCTCAGACTACAGTCCTCTTTTGGGTACAGTTTCGTGAAGAAAGTTTTTGTAACATTGAATTTCAAAAAGTTCGGGCGACTGATTTTTGTGCTTATTATCAGATAATTTTCGAAGCTGATTTCTAGACGTCAACAGAAGCGACAGCTAATTTCTTAGAGACCGATTTGTATACATTTTGAAAAGTAGAAATAAATGAAAGTAGCTCAAGTTTTAACATTCGACATTTCAAAGAGGCAAATTTTTTAAGAAAATTTATTAAGATTTTAAGAACTCCTTAATTCAGTATAAAATTTTTGTTGCATTTCTGGTAGAAAGTTTCAAAATGCACTTTGTATATGATAACCCTTGATGGTCCCAAATAACGGAAAGGCATGCTTGCTCCCAAATTTTAAAAACATTTTCTTGCAGTTCTTACAATGAAGAATTTCAATCTCAATACTCCAATAAAAATTTTCTTTTTTCAGCAAAATTTTTTATGTACTACGCATTTTTCTATGGTGTATTCATGGATTTTTTGGTTACACAGGTTTGGTCATGTCAAAACCGTGTTCCTAGGAAAAATCCCGGTATGATATTTAAATATAGGAGTATTCAAGCTAGTTTTAATGGCAGTTAAATATTTTTATTTTCATTGCAGTCTTGGAATTCAAACCACAATCTCAAGATAATGAAGGCACATTAATTACGCTACGATATAAAAACAACGAGCAATTGGTAGATTCGCTAGATAGCTTTTTGAAGCGTAAGTTAATAAAACACAACAATTAAAAATCTCCCCTGGATTCTATTGATAATGAATACAGACACAAGATAATTGTAATCAATAACTTTGAAAAAATCAATTTCTACAGCCTACAAAACACCATTCCTCCAACCTGGTTGGAGTAGAAATGTCTACAGCTGCGACTACTATCGACCCGCACCATCCGGTAAAGTATGTGATGTTGATATGAGAGCGTTTGGTCCATGCGTTTCAGAAAACGACTTTAGCTTTTATAAAAGTTCTCCATGTATTTTTTTGAATCTCAATAAAATTTACGGCTGGATTCCAGAATTTTATAATCATTCCACAGAACTTCCTGCTAATATGCCAGCTGAACTTAAAAACTATATTAAGAATGTTGAAGAATTCCAAAGTCAGACGGTAAGCAAAAACATAAATTTTTTTCAATTTAATATTTCAAGTAATCTTTTTCTTCTACACAACACCTAGTTAAATACAATTTGGGTATCATGCGAGGGTATAACTCCAGCTGATATGGAATTTATTGGCCCAGTTTATTATTATCCAACACATGGATTTCCAGGATATTATTTTCCTTATCAAAATTTAGAAGGCTACTTAAGCCCATTGGTAGCAGTTCATTTTAAGCGACCAACGCGTAAGTATCTACGCTGTAGATTGACATTGCTCATATACGCATTTAGTCATTAATCGAAGTTAACACATTTATTTTTTACAGGTGGGATCATTATCAATATCGAATGCAAGGCCTGGGCACGTAACATTTTTCACGATCGCGACGATAACTTAGGAGCGGTGACCTTCGAACTATTAATTGACTAATTAAATATGCTAGAAATTGAATATGATATAATAAATATAATGAATTAAAAATAAAGATAAAATAATAAAATTTTAATTTTCCTCCGTGAATGGACAATATCTCCAAAGTTACAGAGCTTATATAGAAATAAATTGCAGATTTACATTTATCGGCTTAAAATCCATGTAAAATAAAAAACTATTTGAATTTTAGAGCAAAGAATTTTTTCCATTTCTTTCTTTATATGGGCTTTCGGTTTCAAAAGATGTATTTAAGAAGCAATAAATTTGTTTCTTTTCGTGATGTATGGAAGAAAAGTAAGAATAAGTCTGAGAATTTTGCTCTTAAACCGAATTTACTGAATAAACATATCTATAGTATAAAAGCGTATGGCTGTATGTATGTTTACTCATAATAGACTCCCAGACGACTGGACCGATCACCTTGTAAATTTATATATGATGGTTTTCGGGTACGGTGCGCGTTTCTGAGTCATTAGTTTTTGGGATTGGGAAAGTTTTTTTTTTTCGCTCAAGGGTCCCACTTGGATGTCGGAACCAAAAATTTAAAAAAAATTTTTTTCACTTTTCACAAATTAAAAAAAAATTTTATTAGTATATCTCAGAAAATATTTAACGGTCATGGATGAGATTTGGTACATGTATTAAGCGTATCTATAGGGAAAATAATGTTCAAGGGAAAAATGGGGGGTACCACGCCTAAAACTATTTAACGCACATTGATTTAATTTAATTTCAGATGACCCGCCTTCCATACAAGAATAAGTCTAGCAACGTACACCAGGAAATGCTAGTTTATAAAGGGTATTCTATTAAGACGTATGGTACTTTGATTCTGAAAAGAACGCAAACGGCTCGGAGTTTTTCCAAATACTAATTTTATTTTTCGTTCAAAACGTCACACAGGATTATATGTGGATAACTATTTCGCGGATATACTCACCGCGACTATTCCATAGATATATCACTCTTTGGCCCCAGGAATGGCCCGAATCAACGATGTAGTATTGCTTTTCAAGTCTGGAATCGTCTTCGGATCATTCATGCGCGAAATTTGATGCATGGAGCTCGCGGAAGTGGCCAATTATTGCGAGCAATGGCGAAAAGAGATTTCAGAAGACTCGACGAAACTTTCACTTACGGCAGCATTATTCTCAGCACTGCGTGCACTCCGCACTCTGGTTGGCTTCGGAACATCAAGTATGGACGCAGTTTGATTCACAATGTTGCGCAATGTTGTTTCACTAATGTAGTGACTGCGACCCCATTTTTGCTGAATCATCGTAGGTGGGTCATCGACTTGGAATTTATGATCCAAAATCCACTATGAAAATTACACAAAATATGGCGGACAAGGGTTGATAATGCAAATCTTAATCGATAACAAAGTACCACACCTAATATTGCAACACTTTTTATATAAAGATGTATCGCATAAGGTTACGAGGAGGTGATAGAGGAGGCCTACACCAACCAAAAATTTAACCTGGGAGGCATAAAGTGTACTCCTGAGGAGTTATAGGGTTACTACTGATTTTCGGACTTATCTTACAAAAACAAAATATTATTAAGTCACCCTAACGTCTAAGGGAATACTATTTTTCTTTGTAAGAAACTTTAAGCTAAGTAATTGTATGAGGTTTTTAAGAGTGTATTTGGTTTATAAAATTTAAAAAGATTTCGCAAAGTGCTGAACCTCTTATATGTGATATTTAAATTTTTTCTTTTTCTTTTTTTGGCAGAAAAAATAATGTTATTTTTAGAAATCAATTTATTTCGCCGAAACTTACTAAACAACCAAAAAGTGATGTGTATATTATTTATAAGTAATTTAGTTACCTTTAATTTGACAGTATCTGGATACCGATCCCTGCTCGGTCAACAATCTGATCTTATTATTTTAGTCGATGTCTTTATTCATAGCTTTTTTTTGTTATGATACTCGTATGGTCATGTTTTCAAATTGATATATTAACCGATGAGAATAATAATAGGAAAAAACTCGCAAAGTATTGAATGTTATAGAAAATATCAAAAATTTAAAAGGCTTTTTTGGTGAAATAGAATGCCCTAAAATAAATAAATGGGATATGCCACGAACCCAAAATTTTTTGTTTTATGTATCATAACTCGAAAAGTAAGAGGGCTATTGGATATTTTGATAAGTGTGGCTATTCTATGGCATTCATAAAAAACAATTTCATCTATTTTTGTAGCTACGTTTTAAGACTGAACACAGCGTTTTCTTCAACTTCATGCAAGGATATTTCAAAATCCTGAAGTTATAATGACAGCTCTGCTGATAAAGACGGATTTAGCGTCAAAAAGTTCAATCCATTTTTTTGCGCAAAAGTTATTAACTAAAATTTTTTATTTTTGTAAAAAGTGGGCGTGGCAATTATTGAACAACGCCCACTTTTTGTTATGCTTTAGATACTCATGATCCAGTCCCTCTTACCAAATTCAATCAAAATATGTTGTACCATTTGCGAGAAATAGCATTTAATGTGTTTTACTTTTATGGGAGGTTCCACACGCACTGGCGATATTTCGCCCATTTTTAGATTGTAGATGCCTAATAGCAAGTAGACTTCTTACAGTTAAATTTAGAAAGATTTCTTTAGTAGTTTTCTTTTTAAAGCGTTTTATATTTTTGTGGGCGGTGCCACGCCTTTCACGAGTTTTTCCATTATAACGGCATATCATATATTAATACTTGTTTTCAGGGGTAAAATCTCTTAAATTATCATTAAAGTTGTTGGAGTCGTTTTCGAGTAATATTGAATCAAAATTTTCAAGGGTTAAAAATTGGGCATGGCACTTATTCGATCCCGCCCACTTTTCGTTTATTAAAAGGTATTATTAAGCAGTATCTACATACCAAATATCATTCAAATACCTTTTAACATTTGCGAAAAATAACATTTAACGTACTTTGCTTGTGTGGGAGGTTCCACGCGCAAAGGCGATATTTTAATCAGATCAGAGATGCTTTGTAGCAAGTAGGCTCCCCACAGTTAATTTAAGAATGATTGTTTCATTAGTTTTCTTTTTATTCCGTTTTATATTGTTTTGGGCGGTGCCACGCCCTTCAACGAGGTTTACTAATATAACGGCATATCACATAATAATTTTTGTTTGCAGTGGTAAGTTCTCCTAAATTTTCATAAAAGTTGTTTGAGTCGTTTTCGAGTAATATTGAATCAAAATTTTCAAGGGTTAAAATTTGGGCATGGCACTTATTTGATCCCGCCCACTTTTTGTTTGTTTTAAGGTATTATTAAGCAGTACCAGCTCCCAAATTTCATTCAAACTTTTATGGCTTGTGAGTAATGACCAAATCAAATTTAAAATTTAGAGCGGTGCCACGCCACCTGGTGAGTACCTATTTACAAAGTTTAAGCCTTGCTCATTCTTCATTATATGTTAATATCTAATTCTATCCGAAGTTTAATTAAAATCGCTCTGGCCGTTTTCGAGAAAAAGTTTTAATGTGATTTTCGGAATCAACCGCCGATTTTACATATGTAATGAATAATGATGTTTAAAGTTAATTTTGCCTGTAAACTAGTGTAATTATTTTAATCAATCATATTTCAAAAAAAAAAAAACATATTTTGCTGGTGTACATAGAGTACAATCACATCTATTACCAATAATTTTGCAGCCTCTACTTGGATGTCTTTGATTACAATCAACAGAAATAGAGAAAGCAACATACACATGTAATAAAAGCAAGATTTGCTTCGGATGACCAAGGTCTAAGTCATAAGCTGATAAGCGCTCAAACCCGAAATCGTAATCATTTTCAATTTTAGTTTAATTTTCAAATTCAATAGAGACAAAACATAAGAATTACATAAAGAATTTTTGGTGATAGTGAAAAAGAAAAAATCATTTTTAAAACAAAAACTTGTGAAGTGTCTTTGAAAAGCACTTCCAACGAAGAAGCAAAGGATTGATTTCGTTTGAATTTTTTATATTTTCAACAAAAAAATCACCAATATGACAAAACCCATATCAACTGCACAATCAAATAATGAGTTTGTATTTAGGGCTAAAAAGCCTTTCATACTCAAAAAATTCATCTATAATTCTGAGGAGCATTCAGTATTGGGGCGAACTGGGAAATCTTGGTGTAAGTTTTGAAATTAAAAAAAAAAGTGTCTTTGAAATCTACATCAGATTATGCTTGTTCTAATAGTTTTAACATGAAAATGATATTTTTTTTTTTAAGTGTAACTAACTAAACAAGACTTAAGGTCTGACTAGTTATTACAAGTAAAACTTTCAATTTTTTTTTTTTTTTTAGTCAAATTCTTTATTTTCTATGCGGTTTTTTACGGCATACTCATAGATCTTGTAGCCATACAGATATGGTTATTTTCTAGTACGCTCAATGCACGTTTTCCTAAGCGAATTTTATATGACTCAATAATTGGCGGAAATCCAGGTATAACATTTTCATATATTCAACTTAGTTTCAATGTTTGTCAAATATATTTTTAACACAGGCATGGGATTCAGACCACGACCTTCAGATGATTTCGTAAAAGGTACATTAATATGGTTACGAGATGGAAACACCGAGCAATTGATAGATTCGTTAGATAACTTTTTGGACCGTAAGTTAATTACAAAATACTAAAGCGAAGACTTTTCAATTTGAGAAAGAATTTAACATAATAAAT
The DNA here is from genome assembly GCA_951812925.1 of Calliopum simillimum. Lineage (NCBI taxonomy): Eukaryota > Metazoa > Arthropoda > Insecta > Diptera > Lauxaniidae > Calliopum > Calliopum simillimum. Next base: position 121,806,788 of record OX638369.1, on the reverse strand, counting down.
ATCAATTTGCACAGCCTACAAAAAACCATATTACTATCTTGCTAGTGGTGCTAATATCTACAACTGCGATTATAATCAACCCGCACCACCAGGTGCTGTTTGTGATGTTGATATCAAGAAATTAGGTCCTTGCACTCATGAAAATAATTATGGCTACTATAAGAATTCTCCATGTATTTTTCTGAAACTCAATAAAATATATGGATGGATTCCAGACTATTACAAAAGTTCCACAGATCTTCCTGAACATATGCCAACTGAGCTTAGAAACTATATTAAAAATGTCGAAGAACTAGATAGTCAGAGGGTGAGTAAAGAAAGACTAGTATTTATTTTGTTCTTATTAATATTTCCAGTAATCACTTACTACTATCATTACACATAATAGTTGAATACAGTTTGGATATCGTGTGAGGGTAAAACTGAAGCTGATGCTCAAAATGTTGGTGCAATTTCATATTTTCCAAGACGTGGATTTCCAGGGTACTATTATCCCTATCAAAATGCTGACGGTTACATACGTCCATTGGTAGCGATACATTTTGAGCGACCAGCACGTAAGTAATAAGCTGTAGATATTGATTTCCGTTTAAGGAAAAACTCCCATTTAGCTTAGTATTAACTTTTTTATTTTTCAGGAGGAGTACATATTAATGTCGAATGCAAAGCCTGGGCACAAAATATATTTCACGATAGCAAAGAGAACTTAGGATCGGTGTCTTTTCAACTATTAATTGACTAACTTAAAATGGCTACTTTCTATAAAATTCGGCAATGGAGAGGAGTAATATAGACTAATGAAACTAAACGTATTTTTACATACTTTACATTAGTACTATAAATAAAATACCAGACAAGAAGTGTTTTTTTTTTTTAAAAAAATCATATATCGATACGTCCAACGTAAAAGTTGGTAACTCGAAAATCGTAGTTTTTAGTTACGATCATTTTTGTATTGTTTTCATTAAAACAAGAAAACCCAAAAGAAAAATTGAATAAATACTTTGGAAATCTGTAGTACAAATAAAGGTCTTTCGACTATTTAATCGTTGTCACTATTCCAAATTGATTTACAGAGATATTAACTATTTCAACTTATAATTTGGACAAAAATGAATGCATATGAGTTGTAACTCTAGTTACAACTCATGTTCTCTTTCAGCAACCAAATGTTCCATGAGAAAAGTTGGTAACTTAACTTGCCAACTACCATTAAAAAATATTCTACGGACATTACGTTGGTATGTAGGACTTACAACCACTGATTTTTAAAGAAAAATTAACTAATAACTTTGTAAGTTAAGTTACCAACGCAATTTGTTATTTTTGTCCCAAGAATAAGTTATCAACTTAAGTTGCCAAGTTTTTGCATGGAGACCTCACTAAAATATGTTTAGGTTGTAACTTCAAAAAATGCTCCCAGCTCTTCAAATTTCAAGCTAGAGGTACCAAAATTTGACACAAGATAGAGTCTAATACGCAGATTTCGAAAATCATTGTCCCGTAAAAAGTTGGTAACTTGAGTTACAAACTTTTACGTTGGATGTATCGATATAGTTTTAAATAAAAAATTCTCTAAGGAGAAATCTATTTTTATTTTTGGATTAAAAATACATTTGTCATAAAAATCCAGATTTCGAAATCAATTTTTTGAAATACCTCGCCAACACTTGCTTCTACAAAAAAGTAATGGTTGACAATTTTGTAGAAAACTTACAAAAAGTTTAGAAAATTTGTTTTTGTAAAACTTGTAGTCTAGAATATATGCCGATTAATAAAGTTATGAAACCAATTTATACATTTGTACTAGTGCTTCTTATCTAAAAAACATTTTTTGTCTAAATTAAATCTGTCATCTTCCATGTGTCTCTGTTTAAAACCAAAAGAAAAAGAGAAGCCAACAACTTACACTTAGACTGATTCAAAAACAAAATGATTTTTGGAAATTTAATGATCAGCCTTAAAAATCTGAAAGATGGCGTCAAAAAAGTGTGACGGATTTTTGAGGTCGCTCAAAGCTGATTCATATAAAATCTTTGTATAGTTAATTTAGGTTAGAGTGATGGGCTGGTAAGAGGTGATGTCAGGAACTGTTTTTTTCTAAAAGAAATTTTAAAATTTATTCTATTGAGGTAGTTGAACACGGAGCCAATGCCAATGTTGGCGAATTCAATCATATCGTTGAAAAATGGTTTCTATAGAACTCCAAGATAGGCTCTGTGTGGAGCAGGACAGTTGCAGAGAAAGTTTTCGAGGAATTCCATCTAGTTAGAAAGTGTTATAGGGGATATCCAGCTTTTCGGCATGATTGTCGATGGCCCTAAAAAGGAAAGTTTTTGGATAGAAGTTAAGAAATGAAGCAGATTGCCCTAGAAATTCTGCATATTTCTAATATTTTCCATTTGGCATTCGCCTATGTAAGGAAATTATACAAAATGCTTTTCTTCACTTCACCTATCGGAGTGTATAGGAACTCTCATTAGGTTTCGCTTAGAGAGAAGCCATGTCTTGCTAGTTCATAAGATTTCTCATCACCCTCAATGATTCTGTGAATTGGAACCCGGATTGACAGCCTAGTTCGATTACATTTTTATACCCTACACCCAGTGTATTTCCACTTTGTCCTTCCGTTTGTAACGCTGAGAAGGAGGCGTGGCAGATATGGAAAAGTATGAATATATTATTGATCAGCGTCACTACTTTAGTCGACATAGCCATGTCCGTCTGTCTGGCTGGCTGGCTGTCCGTGTGTGGAATTATTTTTTACTGAAAAACTAAGCAAGATAATTCAATGAAATTTGTTACACTGCCTGTGTTGTAAAAGTTAACAAGACAGATTGAAATGAGCAAAATCGGTCAAACTTTTTGCCTTAATTTAAAGTAAATAGAAACTAGTAAGGGTGTTACCTTTGGCCTGGCCAAACATTAAATACCCTACACAGGAGTATTTTGAAAATGTTGATTATATGGGAGATGCCATGCCCTCTTGTCTGAATTCACCCAGTTTTTTCTCAGACTTTGAATTTTATAGTTTTTAGTATTTGAGTGAAATTTGGTTGGATTATCTCAAAAAATGTTTTCAGTATAGCGTTTTGGACCTTTTGCTTATATGGGAGGTACCACGCCCTATTGCCTAGTTTTTGCTTAAAGCTTGCATTTATAATTTTTAGTGTTTGAGTAAAATTTAGATCGATTATCTCAAAAAACGCTTTCAGTATAGAGTTTTGATTTGCTCAGTTTTTGCTTAGACCTTGCGCTTACAATTCGTAGTAATTATGTGCATTTTGGTTGCATTATCGTGAAAAATACCCCAAAAGTTGCATTTTGAACATATTTTATTGTATGGGCAGTAGGCGTGTCCGTTGACCGATTTCGCTCATTTTCAATCCCCTGAGCTAACTTTGACGATGGAGGCCGTGCATTAAATTTCAATAAATAATTTTGCTTAGTGTTCTCAAAAAATGTATTTCCACACACAGCCAGCCATACTTTTCTATATCTGCCACGCCTCCTTCTCTGCGTTACAAACGGAAGGACAAAGTGAATATACCCTGGGTGCAGGGTATAATAAAATTTCAAACATGTCATCAACCATACATAGCTCTTTTAGTTAGAATCACCTAGAGTACCGAATTTTCGAAATTTTGGCCCTATTGTAAATTTCTTAAGTTACGTTTTGAGTAAATCTTGTCGTCCGGAAGATGTTAACTTTTCTATATACCTTGAACAAAGATAAATAGTTTAAGGTATCGCTTGACTTATTTAAAACATTTTTGAGATGGTAATAAAATAAAAATCCTTTTATACTTTAATTTGTTTGAATCGGTTTTAAGCGATCTCTAAATGTTCTACAAAAAATTTCTCAGCGCACTTTTTTGACATCACCTTCCAGATTTTTAGAAGTTATCATTAATTTCAAAAAGTTACTTTTTTTAATCAGTCTAATACACATATCATAAGTTTGGCTTCAGAAGCCTAATGTATAAGTCAAGCACTGATAAGCGTTCAAATCAATTTAATTTAATCACTTACATTTTTAGTTAACATTTTAAATTCAACTGAGACGAAACGAATACATTGTATAAATAATCTTGCTGATAGTGACAAAATAAAAATTAGTTTTAAGAACCCAAAAAAAGTGAAGTGTCTCTAAAAACACTTCCATCAAAGCAGCGCAAGGTTTCATTTGAATTCATAAATAATTCGAGTCACCAGTATGCCGAAATCTGCACCAACTTCACAACCAGATGGTGAATTTGTAGTGAGGAGTAAAAAACCTTTCATACTTAAAAAATTCATCTACAATTCCGAAGATGGCTCTATTATGGGGCGCACAGGTGATTCATGGTGTAAGTTTTTAAATTTTCAAAATATAAAAATTTTCCAAACTTATAAGCTTTTGGAAATCTATGTTTGATTACGATTACATTAGTTTTAATGTAAAAAAAGAAAATTTTTTTAAGTGTAAGCTGATACAATTATGTAATGGCATGACCTTCGACTATAACTTTATGCATTAATTTATGAAATAAACTAAGTATGTATATGAATCTCTATGTGCTCATCGAGAAGCTTTTGAAATGGATCTTTCACAACACCACGGGTGGTTTCAAAAACCGGAACATATCCATGAGTATTAACGAATATCGAAAAGAATCGTTTGGTTCCAAATTGGGAAAACATTAATTCTCAAAACTTTTTTTTTATATTTTTCAGTAAAAGCCATAGTTTTCTATGCAGCCTTTTACAGTGTACTTGCTGGTCTTGTAGCTGTGCAAGTATTTTCGTTTTATCAGACTCTTGATGCAAATATTCCCAAGAGAATTTTATATGACTCAATAATTGGCGCATATCCAGGTTTGATATTTCAATATATTCAAATTAGTTTCAATGGCAATAAAATAAGTTCTGAACACAGGCATGGGATTCAGACCACAATCTCCAGAGGATTTCGTACAAAGTGCATTAATTTGGTCACGACCTAATGATTATGAGCATTTGACAAATTCATTGGATGAGTTTTTGATGGGTAAGTAAGTTTCTTTAGACAAACACAAACCCTTAAAGCGGGATTAAATTAATATAAAAAAGAAACCTCTATTAAAAAAAGATTTAAATACAGAATTTTTGAATTAATAATTTAACGAATTCCAATTTTCACAGACTACAGAATGCCTCACAAGCGCCCTGGTGGTGCTAGAAACATCTTCAATTGCGATATTATTCAACCTCCACCAATGGGTATGGTATGTGATGTTAACCCAAAAGACTTTGATCCTTGCATTCCAGAAAAACACTATGGCTACCATAGATCTTCCCCATGCGTTTTTCTCAAACTCAATAAAATTTACGGCTGGATTCCACAATTTTACAATAGTTCCACAGATCTTCCCAATGAAATGCCAAGTGCTCTTAAGCACTATATTGAGGAACTCGAAGGATATGATAGATATAGGGTAAGTACTACTTACTTTTTTTGTTATTATAATATTCCAAGTAATCATTTTTAACATTCCACATACTTAGTTGAATACAATTTGGGTATCATGTGAGGGTAAAACTGCAGCTGATATGGAAAATATTGGCCCAGTTGAGTATTTACCGAGACGTGGATTTCCAGGATATTATTATCCCTATCTAAATACAGAAGGCTACTTGAGTCCATTGGTGGCAATACATTTTTCGCGACCAGCACGTAAGTCAATTTCACGAGACATATTGTGCTAACTCTTATTCTTCATTACTTTACAGGCGGTATCAATATCAATGTCGAGTGCAAAGCTTGGGCACGTAACATTTTTCACAGTAGCAAGGACAGTTTAGGATCAGTGGCTTTTGAGCTTTTGATTGATTAATATTGCAAAATATTTGCGTTCCAGACACATATAACTTAAGATAAATACTTAGATGTTAAAAGTTAAATAAAATCAAAAAATTTTGAGGCCAGATTAAAAATGTTTTTAATTTTTGTCTCGAATTATTCTCTACCTAGATGCTTAGTAAGGAAGTCTGCAAGTATTTTTGTTAAAATTCCTCGCACTAGTTACAGTATTTTAAAGTTTTCGTTATATGTAAGATACCAAACTTTTTTGTCACAGTTCGCAAATATTTTGGTGCATGGATTCTCCTATCCTCTTAGAAAAAAGAAAGTTGGCACACCTCATTTTCGCCGATCTCATTTTTGTTTCTTTATTTTTATTATTATTAGATTATTTCATTCTTTCTTTTATTTATTTTTTATGAATAAGTTGAATAAATACATGACTTCATTAATTGTTAAGTTTAAGACATGAATTGTAATTTAATATAATTAGCAAACAAACCTAATGTAGGAAATTGAATTTTTCTAGTGTCAACCCTGGAACGACAGTCTTGTCAGAAACACCTGTTGACAACTTTGACAAGAAACAGCTGATCGAACAATGTGAACAAGTAGTATGAAAAGTATACATACTTATAATAACACTGGTCTACAAATTTCGAAAAAAATTTCGACTGGAAAAGAGGATAAGTTTCTTAAATAATTTGGGTGCACTGAATTCAAATCTGGCACCAAAAATGTGCCATCAGGTCTAGTTCTCTTTATATAAGGTTATTTATGTTCGTTATACTGCTCATTAATAAATAAAAAAACAAAATTTACAAAAAATTCATTAAGTTTTTTTTGAGACAAAAGCATGCTGGGAGACTACTGTTTGACTCTTATACGTGAAATGGACCCAACAATATACAAACGATGTTCAAACACTGCCATTCCCTTTGGAATTGTTAAAAATTTTCAAATAAATTAATGGTTTTTTCTTGAAAAAAAAAATGTGTTATTGTGGTTGGAAAACCTGACCTGATAGAGAAAAACCGATTGCAGATTCAAATTCAGCGCACAAAATAACCTTAAGAACGCTATTTTATTGCTCCAGTCGAAAATCGTGTAGACCAGTGTAATTGTTCTGTAAAAAATCAGTGAGTCGCTCCAGAGGAGTCCCGCGGTCCACATCGTAGCAGGAGTCAACAACAGCAGTAGTGGCAGTAACAACAGACTGAACTGTAGGAAACAATGGTCATTTTTAACCGTGGTCGTAGTACTAGTGGCTTGTAGCAAGAATTGGTTTTTGGGGACACACTTCGTTAGCCGCACTCACAACTACACACGTCCGGTGCGTATACACACGAAGACTCGCTTGTTTAGCTGTGTCCACTGGTACACGACTTAAAGTGTGCCGACTTGTCGTGCAAACAAAGGAATTCCATCCATAGGCGTAGAAAATAGCTTTCAACATACGAGGAGTGGTTTTGTTGAAACTCGCTTGTTTAACTGTTTTCGTTGATACTGGAGTTGAAGTACGTCAACCTGTTGCGCAAACATAAGAATTCTGTACGTAGGCATTGAAAGTAGCTTTTGAGATACGAAGAGTGTTTTGTGGAAACTTGCTTGTTTAGCTGCGTTCACAAAACATAGCCCCATTTGTTATTTGTTGCGCAAACACAGGCATTCAGGCCGTTGTGATTGGAAATTGCTTGGGACACACGGAGGCTTGCTTGTTTAGCTGTGACTGTTGATCTATGACTTGTGGTGCGCAAACTTGTTGTACGACCTACCTAGTAAGGGTGTGAAACTTGAGTCAAGCTATTGTCATTCATAGTCAAAAGAAAGCAGAAATCAAACAACTACGCTAGGAGGTAGGGGAAATGTTAACAGGAAGGAGTATCAGCAATTGACGTCACGTATAACTTTTGGTCGGAACTAGGAAGGAAAAAAAAGGATATACCTTTAGTTATTTAAGTAAAGAAATAATATAAATTTAATTATATAAACTTGAAATCGCGTCTTTTATTTTAATTAAAACAAGAAGCCGTCGCTAAATTAAAGTAAATTTATGTAACCGAACCCTTGACTACCAGCGAGTTCAGACCCCTGGCGAAAGTGTCGTTGCGCTCAGCGTCTCATATTACTTTTTTTCATAACAAGTGTTACATTAAAAAATTTAAAGTTGCTTCCCAAAGAATAAAAGTTATATTTCATGTGGAACTTTCAAACAATTTATTTTATAGTATGTTATCTGAGTGAAATTCTTAAGTTTAAGGATTATCTAAATTTATAACACAGAAAATTTTAAACTTTTTCTAATCAACAAAATATTTGTTAAATTTCTGCAAAAATAGAGCAAAAATAATACGAAATAAGTAATAAAAACTATCTAAAAAATTAAACTCAAAACTTCAAAGGATCATGAAGGATACAAAGCAAATACAAATACAAATATAAATGTAAAAGCAATAACTAAATGTGCTGTAAAAATAATCCGTACATAAGAGAAAAAATAACAATTTCAGATATAACAAATAACATGTTGTGTTTTTGTTGTTGTACAATCGATTGCAAGTGCTATTTAGAAAAATTCTCAAAAATGGATTTTCCAAATGAAAACCACAAATGTTGTAGAGATATTTTTCTATTTTTGTATGTTGTATGTTGTTTGCGTCGAGCCAGCACTAGAATATTAATACAGTTACTGTTGTTGTTGTAGTTGAAATCGTTTTTGTTGCTGTAAATATTGTCCTCATGTTTTTTATCCTACATTTTTTGGTGCCTGCACGTGACATCTTGAAATACGCGTTTAGTGTACTTTTTTTCCCACGCAAGATTTACACTGAACTGAAGTATTTGATCATAAAAATTCAAGACTTAAATCTTCACTGAATACTGATTACAATTCGGTACTTCAGTACACAGTCTTGTTTTATCAGTGTCAAAAATAAAACCTGATTCTAATAAATACTTTAGTGTGCTGTACTTTACACAAACAAATACTTCAGTGTTAAACGTCCGATAAAAAAACGACAGTAAAATTTCTGTTGGGATTGCACTTGCAAGTTGAAATCCACTGCTAACCCAGTAGTGTAGTAACTTTCATATATTTCCACGAGAGAGAGAGAGTTTTCGAAAAGTTGACAAATATTTTCTGATGGGCTTAGAGACTCTATATTATTAGCTACCAACAATGAAAATACATTGATGGTTGGAGCTTACTGTTCAGTGTTTTTGAGTAAAACAACAATAAAAACACAAAAAACAAGGCAAAAATACACATAAATAAAAAAAGCAAAAAAATATATCGGAAGGCTGGTTTGCGTTACTAGTTTCGGGACCCACCACAGGTCAAAATTGACTATAATAAGTCAATTCCTCATCAGACGCTTTGCCGACATCTTATAGAATTTTGCAAGCATACTTTATTTAACTTTTAGCATAGATTAAACGAGAATCACAGCTACAAGAAAAACACAGCACATGCAAAAATTCCAATTTCTTTGTTTTTTCCTCTACAACCCAACTTCAAAATAAATAACAAAAACGAAAAGTGTCGCTTAAACCTCGTCGAAGTATCCAAATATAGCTTTTATAAAAACCACTATGAATTGGGAAACCCTAATTGTATTTGAAAAGAGTTTTGAGTGAAATGAAAAGAATTTTAAAATTTCATTAAAGATTTTAGAAATTTAACGGTTTTTTTGAATAATAAGCTACAATATCTCGAAAATGCAGCGAGATATCAAATAATTGTATTTAATTTTTTTGACTTCTTTTGTATCGTTTTATGTAAGTAGATTGTCAAAACGCGTTGCCACAGAAATCATAATATCCCCCAAAGCCGCATAAGACCGACTATAGTTTCTGCACTTGTTACATGGTATTTGTTGTGATTATTTTCAAGCTGCTACTGCTGATTGCACTGTGTACACCTGGTTTTTAGCCAGAAACATAACCAGAGAAAACAAAAATCTCAACATCGAAGGTTAAGCTGCAATCCGTAGTATATAATCCTTGTTTTATTAAATGTCTCAACAGCATGATGTAATCCCAACGAATTAGTAGTTGGAACATTGAAAAGGTAGGTTGAAATAAAGACAAAAAAAGAACACTGAAATGGAATGATGGGCGGGATAAGGGCGCTGGCATGGAATACGAAAAAAAAAACAAGCAAAATCAAATGTTTTCACTCGGATGTTTTTGTTTCTTTGGCCGCTCTGTCCTTACAATAACAAAAACAACAACAACGGATATACAAACAAGTTGATTTGGGTTGTCCACATCCTCTACTACCACGATGTTGTTTGAGATTTGTGAAATTATTGCAATAAAATTTGGATTTCAAAAAGGATGTTTAAATGGTACAGGAAGAAGGATTATTAGGGTCAAGTTTGTTGGTTGAGATTAACACACACACACAAAAAGTAAGTCTCTACAAATGTATGTATTAGTTTGTACACTATATAAACTATAAATTTAGTTGTAGTAGGTAGTTGGTGATATTTTTTACCGTCACTTTGTTCGTTTGTCTAATTCTCCGGATGTATTTCGTTACGATTCTTACAAGATGGTTATGAGAAAAAAAGATCTTTACCTTTTTTTTTATTTCTTGCCACAATTTAGACATGTATCGGAAGTTTACACACTTGCACTTGATTCCGTTTAAAACAAAGCAATTTTGTTTTTTAGCATTTGCTATTGCTTTTTTTATAAAAAAATTGTTTTTTTTAGGTTTATTTTAATATTTTATAACAATATTAACTTAATATGTTTTTTGGTATATTATTACACAGAAAGAATTTCTTTAATTACAAAAAAACCCTAAGTATTTTTTTTTTCTATAACTGGAGATACTAACTTCAGTTCCAGAAACTATTCAAATATTTTGAAAAACCATCCAATTAGTTGAAAGAAAACATTAACTCTTGCATGTTACTAAGTTTTTTACAAATTTGTTTAACTTGGAAGCGGAAGCCCCGCAAAAAACCTGTTTTACTCAACACTGACTTTAGTTCTTCATGAAGATCGTTGTGAAATAAATATTCCAAAAGGTTGGCATTTCTTTATCAACCAACTTCCAATAACTGCGGCCTGATTGCCTGTGCTTGCGCAACCAATAGATTTGTCTTTTGTGAAAGCAAGTTCCCAAAAAAAGCCATCCTCGTATGTCAGAAGCTATTTTCTATGCCAACATATAGAATTTCTATGTTTGCGCATCGGCGTACTTCAAACTAAGTCTTGAATTCCTATTTTTGCGCAACAAGTCTTGCTGCAAGCAAATTGCTACAGCCACAACTTCCACTACTACTACGACTACAGTTAACAAATGCCTTTCAAAGATAATCTTTGTTTCCTCCGGTTCCGTCTGCTGTTATTGTTACTACTGCTTACTTGACCGGAGGACTTTCTGAAGCAACTGACTAATTTTTCACAGAACAAATGGTACATATATTTATCGTACCACTTGTGCACATATTCGATCAGTTGTTTCTATCAAAGCTATCAACAGCTGTTTCTGACAAAGACTGACGTGCCAGGGGTGATACTGGCAATTTAAATTTTCTACATTAGGTATGTTCAGTTTGAAAATATTCGATGACACTACGGCACTCACACAGATTAAAAATTCAGTTTGGTTGCGGTATTCATTCAGATCTGTTACTCAATGTACTTGATTTTGAACTGTACTGAAGTAGACTATAATGGTGTGTCAAAAAATTAATGCGTTCATGCAGATATTTATTATGGAAGGAAAAATCTGATGACATTACAAATTACCTTTAGCCAGATGGATTTTTCTAGCTAAGCTCCAGAAATCAAAACTATATTTCCGAAAAAAAATATTTCTTAAACAAAAAGACAACTCGTTCGCTGAAGAACTTCTGAAACTGAAAAGTTATAGCACTTTGGAATTGAAGTGTAAAAAAGTCCATGTTTAGTTGATTTCGAAGATCGAAATCTTGCAACCTTAGTTTGAAAAACTCTAGACCTTGTAGAATACAAATCTCTAAATCATTTTTTTTAAAGGTCGCTTTATTTGTACGAGTAGATGTTGAGTAAAATCGCTCTTTTTTGATATTTCTATTTTAATGATCCATTTGATTTTAAGATTTATGAATTTTTGGAAGTAGAGAGATCTGCCTAAAACTAAAAATTCATAAAATACTACCTAAACGCAATTTTTAACATGTCAAGAGCACAATACTAAGTTTTAACAAACATCTCTGAGTGCAATTTAAAATCCTATATTTTATAAACTTCCTTTGCCTACTCTCATTTTGTTCTTCTTCTTGAAAATTTAATTAAAACTTAATCTGTATTTGATGAGGTTCTTGATAAGGTCTCTCCTCTACACAATGTTTAATGAGTGAGTGTGTTCACAGTGTACATTGTACAGTGTACGTTTATAAAATATTTTATTGGCCAAGTTAGTAGCCTGTGGTTTTATTTAGTTTAATTTTATGCTCGTTAGTCCAGACACGCACACAAATTTTCATATTTATTTTAATTTCAAATATCTATGCCGCAATAGGACGTAAGTGCCAAGGATTTATTTTTAATTATTAAAATATGGTTTTCCTTTTAATAAGTAAAATGAGGACAATTGGTTTAAGGTTTGTTCTTAATAGAAGTAATCTCTATATTTACTAAGAATGTAATCTTGATATTGGATTATAAGTTGTATTAAAGATTTGATTAGGGATGTTAAAAAATGTTACAAAAATACTTGTACGAGTATATTTTGGTTCAGTTGATCAAACTATGATGACTTAATGATCCAAACTACATCGTGGTCTTATAAGCGCTCGGAAACTTCTTGTAGAAAAAGCCAAAAAATTTTGGAAAGGAAAAAATTTATGAAAATGTCGAAAAATGTTGAAATAGTCAAGCCAAGCCAATATTGTTGAAAAAGTTGAAAAATGTTGGAAAAGTCGATAATTCTGAAGATTAGTCATCCGTATCTGGAAAGTGAAAAGATAATGTGGAAGTTGATAAATACCTGGTGGAAACATAATTACAGTGAAATAAACTAAACAGATACCCATTAAGGCGAAACGAGAAGCTAACCACAAGGCATTCATAACACACCACATAAGTGAATAATATACCACAGCAATATTACGTGTGGTGAAAGGAAATAATGAAAAAATTTGAAAGTGTTATACAAGTAACAAGTCACTGGGCGCTCGTTTGATGCCTCCACATATTTGTTTTATATCGATTATTGAATTTAAATTAATTTAATAAGACTTACATTGTATTTGAAGTGTGTTAATTAGTATAATAAGAAATTTGAAGCCAACTCACACAATAGTTGGACGATATTGTAATAGATTAAGTTAAATAGAATTAGTGCAATATGGCAACACCAGGAAACAGCTGTCACAGCAATCAGCTGTTCACCACACTGAGGTGAGTTGGGATAATTACAACCTGTAGAAAATATTTTCATTCTTGTGGCGACCTGCAGCGAGTAAAGGTGGTAAGCATAGTAATTAGAGGTATTAAGCTAGAAAGGTATTGAGTTATGCCGATAATGTTAAGGTAGTAAACATGCCTAGTAGTTAGCAGCATTCAGATAGAAAGGTATTGAGCCAAGCCGATATGTAAGGGCGGGACGAAGAGTAGGAAACACTTTTGGTCGTTGTGTATTCATTCGTATTGAGCTGTGCCGATACTGCGGAGCCGGAACGGACAATAAACTGAATAGATTGATAGTCGGGATTGCTATATTAGCGATTCACTAAGCATTGGTCATTGTGTATGATATTACTTTTTCTATGGCTTTCAATTTTTTAATATATTTTTCATAATCTTTGGTATTGATTTATAATTTTAAGATCTTTTAACAAATGGTGGTTAATTTTTGCTTAAAAATTATAAATTTTTAAATGATTTTCACAAATTCAAATGATTTTTAGTTTGTTTTTTAGACTGTTTTTTGAGAATATTCCATTACTACCAACTTTTCAGAAAAATATGCAATGAACAGTGAGCTTTGGAAATACACCAAATTAAAAATATAGGTTTGACGCTTTCGTTTGAGGGTAATCTTTTTGTTTTTTATGTTTACATATTAAATTAAATATAAAATAATTTTTTTTTTTTTAATTTTGCACTAATCCAGTTACATGCTTACCAACCGTTTTATGCAGAAAATATAAATTTTATTTCATCTGTAATTGCAAAAATAAAAAAGAAATCTCTACATAAAATTGGCCATTTTGCAGCAGAAGTCAAACAGCCAGCCAAACTTCAATTATCTGTGACAAAATAATTGTGAAACGATTTTATTGAATCGCATCGTATATTCAAATTTTCGCCAATCAGCGTAACAAATCGATTTAGCGATTTAACCATGAAATGAAAACGAGACCAACAAAATCAAAGTAGCGTCATATAAATACACATAAGCGCATTCACACAAATATTTCACGTAGAATGTAGTTTTTACACAAAAATGCCAAGTTGGAAATGTTATGGAAATGTTTGGTGGTCCCAGACCGTTGCAAATTAAGACCTTAAATGCAAAAAAGTTCAAGTAAAAAAGGAGTGATGGATAAGACATACACACCGAAAACCACGCAGTGAAGTTTGACAGTCGGGAACATGATGGATCGTAGGTCACCTGAAAATACATGGAAAAGTTTGTCAAAAAAATAGTTTTGAGTACCGGAAAAATCATTGAGATAGAAAACAGTCATGCTGAAGTATCGCAGTAAATGAAGATGTTTAATTTTTCCACAATACTCTTCTTAGAAGTTACCGGAGAAAACACACATGTGCTTGAAATTCCAAGTGGGCACATACTCTCACATTTACGATATTTCCAAAAACACGACTATTTAAACTGATTTGAGTTTATGCGTGTGTATAAAATGGAAATTGTAAACAAACAATTTGACAGCCAATTTGCATGACATAATGGCAACAACAACAACAAAAAGTCTAAACAAAATGACAGCACTTGAAGCAGTGTTGTATGATAATGAAAACAACAACAACTGCAACAACAACAACACAATTGACGTCATAAAATGTTGCTAATTGTTCATTAAGCTTTGCTAAAATAACAACAATAACAATGAAAAATCTTTTACAAATACAACAACACAAAATTTAACAAAACCAAATAAATTTTAAGCCCCATCACTATAAATTTTTTTCAGGATGTATTCATTAATGTGGCCAATTTATAGCCAAATAATTAAATATAATCATAGAGAAAACACTTCCGTAGTAATAAATATATTTAGTGACGTTTTGTTGCGACGCAAAAGCGATTATCCTGATGCTATGCCCCAAAGTAAAGGGAGAATATTCATGGTATCACTAGACAGCTTCAAATTAGTTTTTTTTTAGCTTGACCCAACATTGCGACGAAAAGCCAAATTCAGGTAGGATATAAAAAATTCAAAATTCATTTTCGATCCAACTTGGTGCAACAAAAACCTCTCGTCATGTGCAAAATATATCTCCGACCTTTTCCCATCGATTGGTACAATAACATTTTTTCACAAAAATAGGCCGAAAACGGTCACTTGGAGGGCCCAAAGACCCTTTTGGTAATGTCCGGAATATATTTTCGACCTTTCTTCATCTATTAGTGCAATAAAAATTTTCTACAAAAATGGACCCAAAACGGTCACTTAGAAAGGTCGGAAACACCTTCGGTCATGACTAAAATATATTTTCAACATTTCCCTATCGGTTGGTGCAATACAATTTTTTCACAAAAATTGGTCCAAAATGAGCGCTCAGAATTCCCGGAGACACCTCTGATCATGTCTAGAATATATTTTTGACTTTTTCTCATCGATTGGTGCAATAAAAATTTCTTCCGAAAAATTGCCCAAAACGGTCCTTAAGAGTGCTCGGAGACACTTCTGGAATTAACCAAAATATTTTTAGACCTTTCCCCATCGATTGGTGCAATAAAATTTTTTTTACAAAAATGGGCCCAAAAAAGTCATTTAGAGGAAACGGAGATAACTCTGGTTATGACCAAAACATATTTTTGACCTTTCCTCAACGATTTGTGCAATAAAATTTTTTCCGCTAAAATGGGCCCATAACGATCATTTGGAGGGCGCTTCTGGTCATAACCAATTTTCAACGTTTCTCCATCAATTGGTGCAATCAAATTCTTTTTACAAAAAGGAACCCAAAAAATTCACTTTGCGGGCCAGGTGATACCTCTGGTCATGACCAAAACATATTTTTGACCTTTCCTCATAGATTGGTGGAATACAAATTTTCTACAAAAATGGTTCCAAAAAGGACATTTAAATCTGGTAATGATCAAAAAATATTTTCGACATGTCCGCTTTGATTGGTGGAATAAAATTTTGGGACCATGTCCAAAAAATATTTTCGACTTGCGCAAATTAATCAAACCCTCAAAGTAATCTAAACATTTTGAGTAACTGCTAAGGGGCCGACCATAAAGGACGTCACGGCTTGAGGGAAAGTGGAGGGGTCTAGCAAAATGTGAACATTTATGACTGGGAGGGGGTCGGCTGATTAAAATGTGACGTCCGGAATAATAATTCCAGTTGAGTATTTTTCTAGCCGAAAACTTACCTATTCCTTTGGATCTTGCACTTCAGTCTAAAAAAATCTGGAGTCAATCAAGCCACATATATTTTGCTTCAAAGTAATGCTCCAGAAACACAAAGTTTTGCCCAAGACGAACAAAAAGTCGAGTAATGTATTGCCGAAAATTAAACCTATCAGAGTAGCAGCAAAGCGTCAAAGAGAATGGATGGCCATCTTAACCAACAATCAAATGGATTGACTAGATGAGGACAATTTAGATTTGACTAGTTTATCGGATATTCCGAAGAAAAAGGAGGACAATGGAGAATCGGAAGCTATTCCGATAAATTCAGCAGATATAGGTTTCGAAATCTATGGCAAGAGATTTGATGTGGTGATGGGTGGTCTGAAAAAATGTGACCATTTGTGACATGGGAGGAGGGGGGGGGGAAAAAAATCCTCTGAAAAACCGAGACGTCCTTTATGGGTGGCCCCTTAGAAAATGTTTAAAAAAAATTTCTATGCACCCTGTGCCACGCAATTATCGAAACAACTGCAGAAACCAAAAAGACGCTGTATGAAGGATAAAGAGTTTTCGAGAAATTTCCACTAAAACAATCAGCTAGCCACGTCTTTGCTACGCTTCATAACCATTGCTTAAATATGCGTTCACCGTCTCACACCTAAAACGAAATAGTAGTTTAAACTGCAAGTGAAGAATCGGAAAGACGAAGACGATATCATCTGCTAGCTAGATTATGTCACGTTTTTGGAATGCGACTCAGATAATTTTTCAAAACCGCACATGGCAAATGTTATACTAACTTAATAATAAAATCAAGAATGTATGGCAACATCTTGCGAGGATCGAATTCAATGACTTCAACTTCAAATTGGTTTCTCATTCACCTATGTTTATTAGGCCACATGGATAATTTTCGCCTTGAAATTTAAAAAAAACGTCACGATGGTAAGTGTTGTAGAAATGGCGTCCGCTGTGAATGGCTATTTTAAGGATCCTAGCTAGAAAAAGTGAAAAAATCTTTGGAAAAAGTGAAAAATGATTAAAAAAGCTAAAAAAGGACTATGTTGAGAAATATAGTTTTTGTGAGGTCACTTCTGGCAATAACGTCACGAAACTAGAAGTTGTAACATTTTTAACAAATTTTGCATGCGAAAAATGTACAGAACACATTGAATATTTATTGGGCTGACAATTGTTGTAAATGAATTTTTAATTGGTTTTCATTTACGCAAGTTGCCACACAGTCGCCATATTGGTTTAGGTACAATGATGTTTTTGTTGTTGTTGCTGCTGTTATTCTTGTTTTGGTTGCTGTTGTTTTTTGTTGTGTTGCTTGTTGTCCGACTATTTAGACAGATTTCCTATTTAACATAAAACAAACGATTTGTTGGTTTTTTCTTTTTTGGAAACTTTTAGTTAGCGGCCATTTGTAATTTGTTTCTAATTGCATTGGCGGTTAAATTTAAATTTCATGTGCGTAAATACGCCATGCTTTAGTTTGAATATTTTTATTTTACAAATTTATTTTGTTTTGTAGTTTTTGTAGCGTTATTTACTTGCTATCATTTGTATTTTATTTTTGGTTCATTGTTTTTTAAATGTTTATACTAAATGGTTTTGTGGTTTTTTCAGCCAAAAAAAAAAAAAATACAAATTTTATTTTATTTGAATTTTACTATGATAGTATTTATATACATTAGTTTGACATAAAACCACAAAAAATAACACCGCAAATTGCCATAAATACAAAAGAGAGAGCTTGAAAGAAATGTTTATTTTTGAATTCGAAAACATGTTCCACAAAAGCAAAGTTTATCTAGCAAGTACTGTACGAAAAAATAAAATAAAATTTTCAAAAATCCCTCACTTTAATAGCAAAATATTTATCTCTATTATCTTTGCTGTGCAACATTTTTCTACTTATACGCGCAGTAAATGTTGCACAGCAATCATGGGTTTAACAATAAATCACTTAAGTCGCAAAGAGCGCGCTCCTTACGCATTTCACTAACAAAATGAAGAGGAAAAATATTAAGCAAAACACACAAAAAAACGAAAAATTGACAAAGACAGCAAGAAATTGGTTTTAAAAATTATATTCACTCATCATAATCATCTCTTTTCCATCATCATCAAAATGATGCTGCCGTAGCAGCACAGCAGACAAGTTGAACTTCAACCATGTTGTTGCTGTTGAATGACTGCACTGTGGCACACAAGCAACAACTCGAGCACACATTTCTCAGCAAACGCACAGTTGAATGAATAATTTTTCATATTAAATTTGGCGATTAAGGCTGCGAACAGAGTGGTTGCTATGTGTTCTCCACTCCAACTTAAACTTTTCCACATCACTTTTTTTAACTCAGAGACTTATTATTGCAAATTTATTTTTTGTAAAGGTAAAAATGATTTTAAAAAGGTTTATTTGATTTCAGAAATGGTTTAATTTATTTGGAAAATGTTCATTTTGAATTGGAAAAGTGTTATTTTTATTTGAAAAGGTTTAAATTGATTTGAAAAAGGTTTATTTTGTTTGCAAAAAGTTTAAATTGAATTGGAAAAGTTTGATTTGATTTAGAAAACAGTTATTTTTGATTTGGAAAAAGTTTAATTTGATTTGGAAAAAGTTTAATTTGATTTGGAAAATGCTTACTTTGATTTAGAAAAAGTTAAATTTTATTGGGAAGAGGTTTATTTTGATTTGGAAAACGTTTAATTTGACTTACAGCAGGTTTGTTTTCATTTAGAGAAAGTTCAATTTAATTTGGAAAAGTGTTATTTTGATTTGAAAAAGGTTTAAATTGATTTGGAAAAGTTTAATTTTTTTCGGAAAAGGTTTATTTTAGTTTGGAAAATGTTTTATTTGATTTGGAAAATTTTTATTTGATTTTGGGGAAGAGTAATTTTGATTTGGAAAAATTAAATTTAATTTGTAAAACGTTTATTTAAATTTGGAAAAGTTCAGTTTGATTTAGGAAAGGCTAATTTTGACTTAGAAAAGGTTCGATCTTATTTGGAAAAGGTTGATTTTGTTTTGGAAAAAGTTTAAATTAGCATGGAAAAGGTTAATTTTGTTTGGAAAAAGTTTTATTTGATTTGGAAAAGTTTAATTTAATTTTGAAAAGGATTATTTTGATTTGAAAAAGTTTTATTTTTATTCGGAAAAAGTTTAATTTGATTTAGAACAGGTTTGTTTTTTTTTAGAAAAAAATTAATTTGACTTGCAAAAAGGTCATTTCGATTTGAAAAAAGTTAAATTTGATTTAGAAAAGGTTTATTCTCATTTAAAAAAAGGTTAATTTTGATTTGAAAAAAGTTTAATTTGTCTTATATCATTAAAATTTATTATAAGATTAAAAAAAAACTAAGGCCTGGCCAAGCCTTTAATACCATACACTGCAGTATTTTGAAAATTTTGCTCATATGGGAGGTGCCACGCTCTTTTGTCCGAGTTCACCCAGTTTTTACTCAGAGTTTGCATTTATAGTTCATAGTGTCTGAGTAAAATTTGGTTGGATTATCTCAAAAAATGATTTCGATATATCATTTTTAAGCTTTTGCTTATATGGGAGATGCCATACCCTCTTGTCCGATTTGGTCTAGTCTCAGCTCAGAGCGCGCATTCATAGTCTATAGTATTTGAGTGAAACTAAGTTTATGTGTATTTTGTCGTGAAAAATAATCCTAAAGTTGCATTTTTAAATATTCAAAAAATCTGAAATAAGTTGTAAAAAAAGTAAGCTGAGAATTTTAAAATTTTCTTTGAAGGTGTTTAGAGGTCACGCAACGCTAAACTATAAAAAATATATTTTCGAAATTTCATCCCCAAACTCTTAATCTTCATTTTGGATAAAAATTATTCTACAAAGTTCACCATGAAATCACAAAAATAATAATTTTGTGAAATACATTAACCCTTTAAAGCCTAGTTTTATGGGTCCATTAGGCACTTTTTTCCAAAAACTCACTTAAATGGGTTAATGGATTCTACAAAAAATTTCACTAGGCATCACTTAAGATGAAAAAGGCTTAGAGATTAAGAATAATGCTTAATATATGTAATAAAATGCACTACAAACACTCTGTTCGCACCCTAACAAACTAATCCACTCCAACGAGAGACTTCCACTTCATCGATTCGCGATAAGTGTGAGTGTTTCTTAAGGAATTTTCAGTGTAGACATTGATGTAGCGTATTTCCCGTGCGTGTTTTTCTACTAGAGTTTTTTATTTCCTTGCAACAAATACATATTCGCTTTTTTTTGCAATTTTTTCTTAGAGTTTTGCAAAATTTATTTTAATATTTCTTTATTTGCCATTTTATCCTCGATTTCATTTTACCCTATAACAGACAGACATACTTACATACGCACACTTTCGTAAGATTTATCTGCATTAACCGTGCGTATTCGTATATAAGTATTTTGGTAACAGGGTATTGGCGGGTTGATATATGCAGTAGATTTTGTTTGATTCTTTTTTTTTTTTCTTTTATGGAGTCTTACCATATAGAAACTTATTCATAATAATTTTTCGCTTCATCTAATAATTGAGACAAATGACGAATTATTGTGATTTCAGCAAAATTCACTTACATTTTTTGCTTTTGGTTCAGCATTGGTTGAACATTCATTCATTTAAGCTGGATTTGTCTCATCATTTTGGGTGAGATATTGCTATGTATTATTACATATATGTATGTGGCTTAGATTATTATAAATTTCTTTTGTCTTTGGGGAAATATATGGTGGATTCATAAGAATTTGATAAGTAAAAAAGTTAATACTTTTATAATGCGCAGAGTTTTTAAAAAGGCATGTTAAAGTATTACAGAAAGATTTACTGAAATATTTAGTTGAACTTAATATTTGTATTACGTTTAAGGTTACGAAGCTTCTGAGAGGTGATAAAGGAGGCCTAGACTAACAAAATTGCGCTTGTGGATATACAAAAAAAAATTTCTTGGGTCACTCTAAGGTTTTACAGAAAAGTTTTTATAGAAAACTTTTAGATATTTATATGGTCTTTCCAAGAGTGCATTTGCTTTATAAGGTTCAAAAAAGTTTTGCAAAGTTCTATTCCTTTAAATTTGATATTTTCAATTCTTGTACTTACTTTTTGACCTTGGCGGACATTTTAGTATGAAAAATGTTCTATTAACATACCCTATAATTTTTTTTGGAATTTTTTTTTAAATTTTCTTTAATTCGGTGACACATTTTTTACCTATACCAGTTTTTTAATTTGAGGTCAGAAAAAAGTATGTTTATGTCACAACACATGCGTTACTCGCATGCACTGCATACGTTGCGCACGTTTCCCTTTATCAGAGCATTCAAACGTATTGATTTTAAAAAGTATAATTTTTTCTGACCTCAAGTCAGAATATTGGTATGACAAATTTGCTATAAAAATAAAGAAAATATAAAAAGGCATCTTAATAGGACCTTTTTTGTACTAAAGTGGCCGCCAAATTCAAAAAAAGGAAAAAATTTAAAATTTCAACTTAAAAGGTTCAGAGTTTACCGAAATCCTTTTGAACCATAACAATCAAATACATTTCTAGAAAGCACATACAATAAGCTAAAAGTTCTTATAGAAAAAACTTACTCTAAATGATTAGCGTGACCCAAGAAAATTTTGTTTGCATAACAAGTCAGAGAATCAGTTTTTTCCTACAACTGACCAGCGTTATATTTTGAACACCCCAACAGGTGCAATTTTTTGTTAGTCTATTCCTCTTCTATCAACTCGCAGAAGCTTCATAACCTTATCATTTACCTCCTGTAAATCATTTGTTGGTAATGGTTTGCACCTTCTTGAAAAATTTCTAAACTGTTTCATCTCTTCGTAACTGAACGGACTATCTCAATGGTTGTAGCAACTGCTTTGTGGAATAAACTTACTGTTATATGCAACAATGTTACTGCATACCTCTCAGCGTTATAATCAGTTCGTTCGATCTACTACGGCACAGGGTGTAAGGAAAATTGCATTTTGTAGGTTTTTGAATTTACATCACAATATTCAACAAAAGCAATAACATCAATAAGAAATTCATAAATATTGTACAAATATCAATAGATTTTCAAATTTAATCTCTGCAGCTAATCGGCAGCTTAAAATCCCTTAACAACATTTACAATTATGCGCTTCATTGTTTCGCGGCGCACTCCCAAAAGTAGGCAACATTTAGGCAAAATAGAATTTTTAATCGCTTCCGCAAGCTAATCTACGCTAATCGGACAAAATTAAAGATCGATAAATTTTCGCGTAATTAATTTTCATTTTGAGGGGAGGAGGGGCTCAGATTATTAAAAACACAAAAGTATGCAATAATTTGCTATTAGAGCTTGGAGGCATTTAAAAGTGACGCACAACTCACACTTATTGAAATTATATCCGTGTTGCATGCATGGCTTTTTGTCAGTGTTGCAATATACACATTTTTTATGTATTGTGTGTCTGTCTTTTTTGTGGTTGACCATAATTTTGAAATTCGAAAATTTGGTAAAATAGATTTTTAGTGTATTGTGTGTGTAGCTATATGTGTGTGATTGTGTGTATGAATGCATTTTAGCGATTTTGAACACGCTTCGATTGGTTTTTGTGTGTAAACAATGGTTTCTGTGGTCAAAATAAATATATTTTGATATTTTGTGGCTCTAGGGAGAAATGAAACAACAGTTTATTGTTGTTGTTGTTGTATTTGTTTTTGTTAAGTAGTAACTTTATTTGGTTTTATTTGATGGCAGCTCATATTTTAAATTTGGTATTTATAGAAATTTAATTGTTAAGAGATGAGTTTGGTAAAAATAAATGGTGTTATTTGAAGTTCTCTGAAAGGGGAAAAAAGAAGAGAACACATTTTTAAAAAGTTTTTATTGAAATTTATATGTTTGTTGAGTATGGAATGGAAGTGACTTGACTGCCTAGAGAAATAATTTCGAAATTTGGCCCGCGCTTAAAAGTTGTGAGCCAATGTAAAAATTTAAAAAGTGGATATTGATTATTCAAAATTATAAAAATCAAAAAGATCAACATATCGATGCCTGCGATGAAAAGTAGGATGATTCATTTCTCCTACGAAAGCTAAGCTGTCAATGATTCTTGGACGAAAAGTAGGATGTTTCATTATATATAAAGAAAGTAGATTGTCTTCAAAGTTTTATGGCAAAAAGTAGGCCGTTAAAGATTTTATGTCGAAAAATAAGATGTCTTTACATTTTGGACGAAAACTAGGACGTTTCGATGCCTTGCATGAAAATTAAGTTGATTCATTATTCATTCAGTATGAAACATCCTATGTTTCGTTTAAAAGTTTGGAACAACCTACTTTTTGTTCAAAAATATAAAACATCCTACTTTTCGTCAGATGCAGGCGAAACATCCTACTTTTCGTCACCCTAACGGGCAAACACAGCGGACCAACATATGAATATCACTTGATTGTGTGGGCCATTGCAAAACCAACGGGGAAGTGCCTACAAAACTACAATTGTCCTCTTTCCACAAAAAATATTTTAGAAGGCATGAAAAGTAGACCATGGAGCGTTTTGATAATTATTCTTAGTACTAAAAAAGAAGTAAAGAAGTGCCTTTTTCAAAATAGAAGAAAACTAACTTTGCGCATCAAATTTTTCTTTTTTTTTTTTAGTTTTGTAAAGTAGTTTCAGTCATTTTTGTTTGGAAAGGTAAAAAAATCAGACATACCATCATAATACTAACTACGTATAAGAAAATTTTTTTTTTCTTTCCATAAATTATATTTTGGAAGGTCGTAAAAGTAAGTCATGGAACGTTTTTGTAATTTTAGTACTAAAATAGTAATAAATTTTAGTACTTAAATATGTAGTACTAAATTTAGTACTTTCTGCCAAACACGAAAAAACTTTAATTGTGAATAAAGTCTGAGTCGTTCAATATCTTTCCAAAATCGCCAAAGAAATGTCCAAGCTATGGAGAATTTTGTGAATGAACGTTTGATTTTTGCACCCCTCCAAAATCCATTTTTCCCCAATTTTACCAGTTTTGGCATTTAACAAACCTAAACAAGAATGTACCATATCATGCTAGTTTTACATGGGGACTTTTGCTGGTCAAGTTTTTATATTTTTACTCTAGTGGGTCATTTCTGGTTTAAAGACTACCTATTCATACAATTGCACTGCACTAGTTTTTGAAATTTTTTATTTTTTTTGGTCTGAAGTGAGATAGATCAATCTCACCTTATTCGAGTACAGAGTGAATGCAGTGGTGTTAAACGTTTCGCTTTAACTCTCTCAATAAAGAATTCAGGCGTTCGTGCAAACGACAAAAGAAAAATGTATAACGACCTCAAAAGTGAAACGAAAAGCGCTGCAAATGCTCAAAACCTCAGACAGCTTTACAGTGTCGTATCACCCTCAGACTATTGAGTAAAAAATGGTTTTTCCGACCACGTAAAAATCGATTTTTGGAATCATATATTATCTATACCCCAAAAAAAAAAATGTATAGTTTTTTAACGTCAAAACTTTTGTGAAGCTTATTTTTGAAGCAAACTTGGATATTTATTTTGCAATGAAAAAAAAAGTATGTATAAAAGTACTAATAAATTATGAGTCACATAATATGTAACGACGAAATAGGTCCTTAACAATCTATTCAACCTGCTAATTCATGAACTTAAAAACGCATGTCTATAATTTGCACTATCAAAATTGGTAAATTCAACATATTCTGATAAAGCCGTACTTTTCTAGTACACCCACGCTAATGTCTACTTTTTCCTTAATGCCTTCAAATTAACAAAATGTCCTTTAATTTAATGCCATAAATTAACTTTGCACAATCAACTTCAAATAATTTACTTTTCTTGCAATTCCAACTTAATTTTTTCTATTTGCGACTTTTGATCTTTCTTTTAATCATAAGACAAAACCAGCCAAACTTCATTAATAATGAAAAGAAAGAAAAAACTTTAGTTTAGTACGCGTTTAAAATAATTTCCCATAATAATATCCTTTGTATGTCCTTTTTTTATGTCAACTTCTTCATATTGATGTTGCCTTTCTTTCCTCATTATGTGGTATGTTTTTGTTGCTTTTGTAAGCTTTTGGCTCATTTCGTTGAATGATTTGCTGGAGACCACATCAGAAATAATAATGAATTGTTTGGCAACAACTGTAGTAGCGAGTGAGCGAGTTGCGTGTAAAATGAGACACAACGTCTCCGTCTCCGTCATATCGAAATCATATTAAGTCACGTACGTCACATGTTGCGCTTTTTTCTGCTTTTGTTGTGTCAATTTATTTTTTTATGTTTCTTTTATCTTTTCTTTTTATTTGTTTTGGTTTTGCTTTTTTTTGGTTTTTGTTTTTGTTTCTGTTTTGTTTTTTTGTTCATTGACTAACTTGGCAGTCATTATTGTCATTTGGACAAGGAAAAAATACATTTAACTTTTTGTGCTTTGTTTTTGTACTTTTGTATGATTAAAGACTTTGTATTAATCAATAATTACTAGAGATGTCAGAAATATTTGGCCTCTATTCGGCACAGTGTCGAAAACTCAGTTTAAATCAATTTTTATGAAACCAAATTTTTATTGCATATATCGTCACTCTTAGGCCAGATTCACGAAAGTGAAAATTATTGATTTTTAGTTATTGCTATTTGAAATTTTTAAAAATATATAAATTATATGAAAATTCTGCTTTTTCGGTTTATAAACTTAGCATTTGTTGTTAAACTACTTCTGATATCGCTTTCATACTTCTGGCATATTTTTATTGAACTATTTTGTAAAAGAAAACCACATTAGTCCAAAACTAAAAAATTTGCACTTTCGTGAATCCTGCCTAAGTGAGGATATGTGTTTTTTTGAACAAAAACTACTAAATCTATATATTAAGACGCAAGACAAAAATTTGTCCTATACATATTTAGAAAGATATTTGTGTGTAAATGAGCACAACGACAAAATACGCAGTCACACACAGCTAAAAAGAGGATACAGCACAAAGAGAAAGCCAAAAAGCTGACCGACACTGGTTTCATGTTTTTTGTTTTCTTTTTGTTTCACATTTTTCATTGTGTCTTTTCTATTTTGTACCAAATAGCAAAATAACTGTCCAAAAAGTACCAAAATTATTTAATATATTTGTGGTCAAATTTTAACCATTGGGTGATTAAAGTATAAATTAATCAGTATTCGCAAAAAGCCATAACAATTATCTTTTCAAAAAAATGTCCCCTATACTAATGAATTTCTAGATTTTCATAATAAATATAATGTAGCTCTTAAACAATTTTCTTACTTCTATGATTTTATCTCATAACTTTAGTCAAAAATATCAACAGAGATTTCGTGCCTGCATCTAAAAATAAAACTGTGACTTCTCTGACTTCAAGTCAGCATGACTTGGCGCAATCATTTAAAATTATGAAACACTAAAGTTTTATTGTAATGACTGTTTTTGTTAATGGTTGCTTAAAACCTTGTTACTTTTTTCATTCTGAACTTTAAGCGTGTGATCTTGCACCCTTCCGCATACGTACTCGCTTTCATTACACGAAAGTGCGTCATTAACCGTGCATATTGGCGGTTAAAAGCTTAAGTTTATTGTTTTTGTTTTGAGAGTATTTTTTTTTTTTTTTTTGTTTTTGTTATTTCTCACCTTATTATTGACATTTGACGTTTGATGTGTTGACATACGCGCAAAGCTTTTGTAAAGTTTTGTAGCCAGTGGCGTCAAAAATTTTTGTTTGATTTTTGGAATCTTCTTAATTTTTCTCAAAAGTTCTTTTAAACAGCTTTATTTGTGTTCACTTGAGCTAACATCACTGAGATGTTGATGATCTGCGTTTCTTTAATCTTCTCCCTTCGACAATTTTAGGTACCATTCCTCACTTACATTAGTATATTTGCCTCTATAACTCATGAAGTATATTAATGCAACTGAAACATTCTTAATGTTCATCGTTTTTCAACTTACGCAAACATTTTATTCGCTTTCACGCCACATTTGTTATCTTGCTTCATTTATTTCATTTATCTTACAACAAAGCATTGATTGAAAGTAAAATTTTAAAAACTTTGCTTGCAAGGGAGTTGCTACGCTTTCTGGTCCGAGTTTTTCACAAAGTTTTCACTTTGAATTAGTTTTGACTGTGTCAAGGCATTTTGTAAAATTTTCATGTGTAGGCGGTGCCACGCCCTATTGTCCGAGTTCACCAAGTTTTTGTTTAGAACTTACGTTAATGTTTCTAGTGCTAGTATGTATTTCAGTTGCATTCCCGTGAATGCTGACAAAGTGAATATACGCTTGGTGTATGGTATAAAAAGTGAATACCTATAGCTACCATTAATTAAAAGTTTTCCGAAATTGGACTTATTCAACTTTAAAAATAAAAATAGAAAGGGTGTAACCTTTAGCCTGGTTAGACATAAAATACCCTACACTGCAGTGTTTTCAAAATTTTGCTTGCACATGTGGTGCCACAATTTCTAGTGCTCAGATTTTGCACTTAGGGGAATAGTGTCGCCTGCGGGAATGGATCGGGTGTGGGCACCCATCCGTAACTTTTGATAGAAAACAAATACGGCTGTTCTAATAAATGCTAAGCGTTCATTATAACAGCGCGAAGGTTTTGTGCATATACCCGAGCAAACAAACGCATTTGCTTTGTGGTGGGAAGATAAAAATTTTTGAATAATTGAAAAGCAACACAAGTTTTTTCAATGATTTTCCAAGTGCGATAAATCGAAGTGGATCAATCGAAAACCTGAATTCAATCTATATTTATTGCTTTTCAAAATGGCTGTCAAAATCGAGTGTGGGCCCTGAATTGGTTTGGGTGTGGGCATCACTCTTTTTTTATTTAATGCGGGTGATTTACTGAAATATCGTCATATATATCAACATAACAAATCATCACTTTTTACGCTTTTTTAATGGAAAGGAAAGAACCAATAGGCGTTCTAAAGATATCGCAAAAAAAAAAGTTGTTTTCATTAAGTGTGGGTAGTAGGGTGGCATACCACTTTGAAAAATATCTTGTTATTGAGATTCCAGACAAATGGATCGAAGAGCAGATGGCGGAAATGGATTGGTACAAAAAGATCATGCTTGGCAAAAGAGCAATGTTCATATTTTCTCATTTTTAGCCGATTTTCTAAGGGTGACCACAACCGACCCAAAAATTTTTTTTTTTCAAAAAAGATCGCTATTTTTTTATATATAGAGTAGAACGGGGTTATGTCGTGCAGGGGTTAATGTCATGCACTGGCTGTTTTAGCCCAAAGAATTGAATGATTTACCAACTGTTCGTAAGGTAGGGACCTGCTGACCTACTGAGCTTATGCATGTAATACTAGCAATTTTCACCAGTTCGTCTCTACAGAGTAACCTTTTTTTCAAAACGCACGGGACGATAAAAGTGTTTTTTTATCGGGTCAGAAAAATAATTTTCCTTCCGGGAAAATATACCAGGTAAGTGTTTTCTGAAACGAAATATCCTGCCAAAGAAAAGAAGTATTTGGTTTTCGAAAAAAATTTTGGGCTTCACCGAGTTATCGAAGTTGACCTTTAAAACGACCATTGGGGTAATGTCGTGCACATTCACTTACACAAACACAATTTCTCGCAACACAAATGTAGTTACACATGGATGTAACCAATGAAATTATCTTTCGATCGGGTGCTTACTCGTTGCATTCGCTTGAGATGTACAGCTTTACGAGCATGTCAAAGTTGAGTGCACGACATTGCCCCGTTCTATTCTAATTTTTCCAACTGACGAAATCAATTTATTTTCTTCAACAGTAGTTAGCTAAGGTATCTAGCTATCCATCGATACTTATATGTCTAATTAATGTACATTTGGTCAAAAGATATGAGTCGAAAACTAAATGATGCCCACGCCCGACATTATTTCCCTATACTTTATGCTTATTTACTACCTTTCCGAAATAGGTCAAAAAACTAAAATTGTTTGAGAAATATCCTTGTCATGGATCATTTTTGTAAGTATTGTGAAGCAGTTTCGGTGAATTTCATATTTTGGAAATTTCAAAAAAAATCATTACTCCTAATTCTATTCCTACTTGTCTGGTTAACCAGCCTTAAATCAGAAAATCTGGATAATCACAGAACCACGTTCACACTTTTTACCTGAATGAGTCATCAATCATTTCAATGACACTTTTTTGGCGTTTACCAAATCACGACACTATTATCGCTTTTTTTAAATATACTTATTTCTATATATATCGTCATTTAAATTTTTTTTAAAACAATTGAGACGAACACATTTTGGATTTCAGCTTTAATTTGCTTTTTATTAAAAATATTTTATTTGTTTACATTTTGCATTTGTCAAAAGAAAAGGAAATTTCCTTATTTCCCTGGGATTTTTTGAATTTGAAGATGCCACCTTCCGATTTGTTGGGTTAAGTGATCTAGTTATTTAAAAACTAGCTAATCTTTTCCATACAAATCGAAAAGCTTTTAATATGGAAAACTATCCTGGTTAGTGCTTAATCAGCATTCATCTGGTTAACCAGGCAAGTGAGAATAGGGTATAAGCCGTTAAACAAACTATCTTAATTTTTGATTTATATGAAAGGTTATTTTTTTCTTTCCATAAAATACTTATACTTTGGAAGGTCGAAAAAGTAGGTCACGGAGCATTCTTTATAATTTCAGTTCATAATTTCAGTTTTCAATTTAGTACTTTTTGCCAAATAGCCTTATACAATACCTTTCTAAAAATAGTCCGAATATAAAAATCGGTTAAGAAATTTCCAAGTAATGGAGAAGTGAGTGTGTGTCTCGATTAACCGATTTGAGCGGGTGTGTCAAAAATTTTTTCTCTAGGCATGTAATGGCCGTAAGATATTTTTTCAAATATTTTTCCAAGCCGCCACTGCATAACCACAGTAGACAAAATAAGCAATAAAAGCAATTAAAATCTTAATTATGGCTAAACACTTTAAAGAAAACAAAAATCGTATGTTCACTAACAAGAGGCAAACAAAAGCAACAATAAAACAACAATGTACGTAGGGGTATTACAAAAACCTTGTGTGGTAGAGAATTTCGTTTATTCATAAATTGAAATGCTTCTCACGTGCCTGGCGCATTCGACGACTGGAACTCTTCAAACTAAAGCTTTCAAACCAAAGACAACAAGCGGTAACGCAAATTCAAACCGATAGATAGATCACCTGAGAACAAAGTGAATAAAGTAGTGATTGTGATTAAGCCGAAGATTTTAGTACAGAGAAGTTTAAATTCAAAAATAAAATATAAATTTGCAAAAACAAACATTGATAATAATAATTCCAATGAATCTCAAAATGTTGGAAAATTTAGTATTCGACTATAGTCCCGAAGAGAAAACAATGATTGAAGAATTGCGCGGCATGGTAGAAGGTATTGCGTAGTGAAGTGCTAAATGGAATTTTGATTGTTAAAAAAACATATTTCTTCATAGGCTGCGCTGATTTGCATGTCGGCACCGAGGATGTACTCCTTTCAAAATTTTTAAACTATACACACTGGGATGTACCAAAAGCGTATGCAGCTATGCGGCGTTACTATAATTTCAAACATGAAAATCCAACATGGACAGCAAATCACACTGTGGAACATTATCGTGAACATTTTTTGGGCTTAAAATCGAAGATTGTAATGCCGCGTCCAGATAGAGAGGGACGTGCAATTATTATTTTTAAGACAGGTGAGAGAAATACTACGTAATTAATAGCCGTGTTTCTTTTGACGCGTATATACAATTGTGGTAATTTTCAATTTGCGATAACTTATGAACGGTGAGTCGTACGATAGAAAGTCCATTGAGGACCACATGCTCTACAAATAATTTTAATCTCTTGTAAAAAAAAATAATTATTTAGAAGTTATTTAGAAAAAACTGATTTTTTGCCGTTTATCGGCGCTCAACCAGTTTTTATAGAATAACTCCTAAAAGATAAATTTTTTTAAAAATAAAATGAAATGTTTTTGTAGAGGACGTAATTCTCCATAAAAAAGTTCCTTTGAGTTTTATTGCACGACTCAATGTTCATGAGTTATCGCAATTTAAAAATATCCACAATTGTATATACGCGTCAAAAAAAACACGGCTAATATCTGGATAAATTTTAAACAGATATGTTAGTATGTTCTTCTGCCAGAGAGATGCTCAGTTGTTGTACTAAATGCTGAGCAAAAGGCAAAAGTAATGTTATAATGTGAAGTTCGGTCCTGTTTTCACAGAAAATTTATCTTAAGATCATAACTTGATTATGTTAAAAAAACGATACTGGTGAAATGACCATTCACGTGAATACGAAATCACTTACATCCAAATCGAATTTGGGGTTCGCTCAGGTACGTGAATTTGGAAAAGTTCTAACATTTGATACGAACTTTATACTATTCGTACCTCGCACTATTTGTATCTCGTACATGCTAGTATACCAAACCTTTTGAAAAGGCTTAGGGTTCCCACCTGGTTATTTCCCAAAATTTTGTTGAAACTATAATTTTTGTGACTCAATTCAAATTTTTGGTTTCAGAAACGCTCAGATAAACTTTTTACAAATTGTCTAAAAACTTTAAGAGTTTCCACTTGCCTTCTTAAAACTTTTTTTTAAATTTATGGTTTAAGCAAAACTAACAAAAAAACAGGTGGCAACCCTGATAGTTTTTGTACAGTTTTTAAAGAATGTATCTGAGCGTTTCTGAAGCCAAAAAATTTGAATTTAGTCAGAAAAAGAAAGATTAAAAAAAATTTTCGAAAAAGCCAGGTAGTAACCCTCAAAATGTATGTTGAATTTTTAAAAAGTTTATGTAAGCGTCTAATGACTAACATTTAACTTTTTTTTAGGTATACGTTTGAAGCAAAACTTACAAAAAAACCTGGTGGTAACCCTGAAAGTTTTTTTACAATTTTTAAAAAGTGCATCTGAGCGGTTCTGAAACCAAAAATTTGAATTTAGTCACAAAAAGTATGGTTTAAAAAAATTTTGGAAAATTTTCAGGTAACAACCCTAGAAATTTATGTTGGATTTTTGAAAAGTTTATCCGAGCGTTTTAGACTAAAATTTAGTTTTTCTTGGACTTTCATGATGTTCAGTATACTAGCGCGTACGAAGAACGAGGTACAGATAGTACGAGGTACCAAATTCACGTACTTGAGCAAATTTCAAATTCACGTGATTTGGAGGTACGTGATTTCGTACTCCTGTTTATGATTTCACGTACTGACGTGTAGTAGGTACGAACTCAAGTGATCCGACGGCTCTACTTGGTACTACATAGAGCTCAACAAAACAATATCATTTCTTTTGCCTCCTTATGCATATGTGAGCCTTTAAAGCATTGACACCCAAGGCCTATGCCGACGGGCACTTGAGCTTTGTGCTTAAAAGCTTTTCGTATACATATTCACTCAGATCTGCGTCACTTGCTTGCAGCTTATTCAATTCATAAAAGCTTTCAACGATATGCACAAGTATTGAGTTTGGCCGTCATGTCTTTAAACCATTCCATAGGTAGTGTCATCTTTGAATCATACTCTAAATCAGTGATAACCAATCTCAATACTTTCCCATTTTGTCAATGCATAAAAGCTCTTTGAAAGCTTTTATATTGTGCATAACCTGAGAGCAAGTGACGCAGTTCTGCAAAACTACAGTTGAACGCTTATCTATTAGGGAATTCCTATAGGAAAAGCTTTTGAGCTCAAAAGCTCAAATGCTCGCGGGCAAAGGCTTTGGACATCACTACTCTAAATAAACTAGAACAGAGTATATTCTGCCTAGGAAATTTTTTTCTGAAAACTACCAAGAAATAACAACATGAAACTGATAAAATAAACTCAAAATTTTTAAGCTTACATGATTTTGATAATTTAAGCATGTCCGACTCTAGCCAACATTTCAAAAGCTTGCGCGAAAAACATTTTATAGAAAAAGAAACGCACTATTTTTAGGTTAAGCCTTTAGATTCACGTATCTTTTGCTTTGCCGAATATTTTTATGATATTTTCGGACTCCAAAACATATACTAAGTATTCAAAATAAGTTAACCAGATTCCTTGTTCTAATTTTTTTAGTTCTCTACCACATGCAACTCAAACTTTACCAAAAATGATATTAATTTCTTTTTTTACTTTTCTAGTGGACGCTTTTGATAAATACCCAAATTATTTTCAAGATATCGTTGAAATGGATGATTTAATTTTCGAGTCGCTCTTCATGTTGCCACAGGTGCAAAAAAATGGTCTCACCATCATTTATGATCTAAGCGGGTAAGAATTTTTATTTTTTTATAATTTCTTTTTATTTAATAAAAATAATA
Source organism: Calliopum simillimum (assembly GCA_951812925.1). Classification (NCBI taxonomy): domain Eukaryota; kingdom Metazoa; phylum Arthropoda; class Insecta; order Diptera; family Lauxaniidae; genus Calliopum; species Calliopum simillimum. The sequence continues at coordinate 121,773,064 of OX638369.1, read as the reverse complement.
ATGTTAAATAAATACATATATTATATTTTTGCAGTACTTCGAAAAATTTTCTTCGCATGTTATCACCAAAATTCTCCCGCTTAGTTAATGCCAAAAATGATGTTATTCCTGTTACAAATCGTATAGTGCACTTGATACAAAAGGGTTTCCTCATGAATGCCACATCAACGCTGGTAATGCCATTTATGAGTAAAGAACTTAAAGAGCGCGTAAGTAAAATTTTCGCTGAATAATGAGGGTATTCCTTAAAATGTGCAAGTAACTCGAAAACCTCATAAACTCGTAATAATTGCCAAAATCAAATCAAACTTTGACAGTTTTACGAGTTACAAGACTTTGACTCGTTTTAAGTAATGTTCTTAATAATAAAATCAGTCTAAGAAATTTTTTTCCATAATTTTTTGCAGATTTTTACACACGATGGTAAAGACTTTGATAAATTACGTAACATGGTCGGCGCCGAAAATTTACCAACTGAATATGGTGGCCCTCCTGGGTATGAATGTGATGCAAATATCATTTATGATCATTTACTGCGACATGCGGAATATATTGAAAAATTACAAAGTTATAGAAAATGCGTATAATTAGAGAAAACAAATAGAAGAATCTATAATGTTCCTAAACTAACAACTTTTTTAGCGATTTCTTTCGAATGAATTTACAATAAATTTTGGTTTCTTAATAAAATTCTTAGAAAAAAAAAAACACCGTTCAATATTATTCAAAGTACAGTGAACTCGCGGTAATGTTAACATTCCAGCATATGAACAATTTTTCCTTACCACATTGACTATTCTAAAATATGAACTTTGTGTAAAAGCTCGAATTATGATCTTAATTTTTCATAAAATTGAAACAGAGTACTTCTATGTAAATCTTATAAATAGTTAACATGGTCTCTGTGTAATCAGCAAAATGCATAAAAAGTTTCTTTTGAGTCCTAAAAAAAAGTATTTATTTAAATAGGAACAAATAGTTCATATTATCGCGTGCACACTAGGTAGTATCGATCCCCATACAAAAAAAACTAGTAAGGGTGTAACCTTTGGCCTGGCCAAACATAAAATACCCTACACAGCAGTATTTTGAAAATTTTGCTAATATGAAATTTGCCACGCCCTCTTGTCCGTGGTCACCCAGTTTTTGCTCAGAACTTGCACTTATAGTCCTTAGTATTTGAGTGAAATTTGGTTGGAATATCTCAAAAAACGTTTTCAGTATAGTATTGGTGATGCCACGCTCCCTTGTCAGATTTCGCTCAATTTTCATTGAGAGCTCGCATTTATAATTCTTAGTGTCTGAGTCCGATTTGGTTCAATTATCTGAAAAAAAGCTTTCAGTATAGCGTTTTGAAGCTTTTGCTTATATGGGAGGTGCCTAGCCTTCTTGTCCAAATTCGCCCAATTTTTTCTCAGAGCTTGCGCTTACAGTTCGTAGTATTTATGTGTATCTTTGTTGCATTGACGTGAAAAATACTTCTAAGTTTGCATTTTGAATATATTTTTTGTATGAGCGGTAGGCGTGTCCGTTGATCGATTTTGCTCATTTTCAATCCCACGAGATAACTTTGATGACGGAGGCAGTGTACAAAATTTCATTGAATTACCTTGCTCAGTTTTCCCAAAAAATGTATTTCCACACACAGCCAGCCAGCCAGCCAGCCAGACAGACGGACATGTTCTGCAATATTTCTGTAAAGCATATTACCCCATTGTCAAAAACAAATCCTCAATGCTGGGAAAGGAAAAAAATTTTCAACGATCCACATTAATTTTTTCTCTCTTCTCTTTCTTGAACATTCTAGCCTTTTATTTCCATCTCTTAAGGGGCGTCCCATACAAAATTGATATTTCTGTCTAAATTTTGTTGAAAAAATTAGTTTAAACACGAAAAAATCGATGTTTGGAACCGAATATTAGGTATCTACATAAAAAAGAATATGTAATATTTTTCCGATTGGGTGGTTGTGCGCCACCGTTTCAAAGTGACCTCTACTTGTGAAGCTTAAACTCTTTTGCTTCAAAAAGAAAAAGCGCCTCTATTTGTGAAAATTAAAACTATTCTGAGAGTACTTTGGACTTTCAACTTTTCTTTTTGTTAGCAGATACATAAACCTGTTAATTCAGCAAAGTCTGTGCCGAAACCAATACCAATGAATCTCTGTAGAGGGCGTAGCACTTGCTTAAGAGAAATACTTCACTTAGTGTGGTGAGTAAAAGTTAACGAAAAAACGAGAGGATTGAACGAAAAAAGGAAAAAGACGAAGGAGGAAAAGAGATGCCATAGTCTTTCGGCGTCTTTCGAAAATCTTTCATTTCTTATTTAATTTTTAACGAAACACATCTTAAGTTCAAATGTTGATGCTTCAGTTTTAAATTCACTATGGGGGTTATCGTGAATCAAGATTCCCGGGGAATTTTCATAAACTGCAATAGAGAATGCACGGCAGTCCGAGAAAATTCCAGGGGAATCTTGATTCACGATAACCCCCTATTAATTAAATAATTAATACTAATATAAGTTTACTATCAATTAATAAATTAGTATAAATTTTATAAAATATAAATATTTTAATTTTATCATGAAGAATTCAAGATGTGCAAAATTTGGGAGTAATTTACTTTATTTATTAGCAAAATTTAATAAAGATTGCCCGCGCAATTTGACTAGCAAACTATTTGTTGGCAAAATGATTTTAAACAAGCCTAACTCATTTAAACAGGCAATGCTGGATATTATCAGAAGATCCAAAAGTGGATGCAAAAATAAGCAAAGCGACAGCCACATAGCATTCCACAGCTGATTTTTATAAAATACGCGATGGACGCGTCCGTCCGTGCGAAGTATCCGATGTTGTTCACAACTGATGACACATCGATGTTGATGAAGTATCAGTTTCTTATAATACTCTCCTGAAGCGTACACCCAAAGCTAGGTCAACAGCTACGGCCAAATCGGCTACTACAGCGAAATCAACTAAGCGCCGTCGTTCAAGTCAAAATGCAACCGCATCAAAGCGTAAACGCAATGCATCGGTATCTTTGGATGATTTAAGTAATTTTATTGGCGTTAAAACTCCCGCTCGTCGCAAAATTAATACTGAGGCTTTGGCTCACATTGGCACCTCGTCACGTCTTGGGTATTATGGGTTCGACCATTGTTAAAGACTTGATATGCACCGGACATAAGGTGGTCGTTTGGAATCGTGCAGTGTCGAAGGTGAGTTTATTATTTTTTCATGTGTTTCATATTTAAACTATCAAAATTTATAAGGAATGTACCGGGTATGAGACGGGTTTTGTTTTTGAGCCATAACTTTTTACTGGTCAAACCGTTTCAGGTGTTTTATAAATCACAAAGTAGATATAAAATACTAAACGCTTACGCATGACACTTCCAATTTTCAGTTTATTAAATCCAAAATATAGCACTTGGAAACAGATCATAAAAAACTTTTTACAGTCAAGTTGCGACCTGAGGTGTACAACTTAAATAAGCAATAGATCTTTTCACTTCGGTGTTGGCTTAAAAACTTGGTCATAGTAAGAGGATAGTTCGATAGTAGGCAGATTGGCAATATTAATTTTTATCATAGAAAAAAGCGACTGTTTCATACCCGGAGGTGTCTCATACCTGGATACATTCCCATAGTATTAACAAAAGATGTGATCGCCCAAATTTTGATTCTTAAGAAGTATTAATTTTTTTGAATCAATTTCCCAATCTAACTTAATGCAAAATTTGGAAACTAAAAATAAAAAAAAAAATACAAATTTTTTCATATTTTTTAGACAATATTTAACAATGTTCAAAAGAAATTTTGTCAATATTTTGTTTTCAGTTACAAAGGCGAATGTCCCCTTAACTATAAAAATAAGTTATGACCCTCCTCAATAGTCTGGATGAATTAATAGCGTACAAAACTATTCAAATGAAATTTGGTAGATTGGTGCTAAACACATCGTGTTGACATTTTTATTGGGTGTACAACTTAAAAACCGGAATTTTTTAGCGAAATTAGATGCTTTATTGTGGAAAAATGTTGCAATATATTTTATTCAAAGTATTGTCCATTGGAAGCTACAACATTTCCCCATCTTTCAGGCAATTTATGAATTCCATCCCAAAAAAATTGCGCCGGCTTGGCGGCCAAAAATGAATCTATCCAATTTTCGATATCTTGAACTTAAGTGAAGCGTATTCCTGATAGGGCATTCTGCATCGATCGGAACAAATGGTAGTCTGATGGTGCAAGGTCTGGGCTATAAGGCGGGTGAGCCAAAACTTCCCATCCACTATTTTCCAAATAGTTTTACACGGGTCTTGCAACATGCGGCCGAGCGTTGTCATGATGAAAAATTATTGCTTCGTGTTTGGTCGCATTTTCCGGGCGTTTTTCGATGATGGCACGCTTCAAACGTATTAATTGTGTTCGGTACAGGTCACCTGTGATTGTCTGGCCCAATTTCAACAACTCATAATATAACGGTCCCTTCTGATCCCACCAAATACACAGCATAACCTTGGCGCCATGGATATTTGGCTGGTTGGCCGGGTTTTACGTATGACTTTTTGCGCTTGGGATTGTCATAATGGATCCATTTCTCATCCCCAGTCACAATCCGATGCAAAAATGATTTGTTTTTATGGCGCTCAAGCAGCATTTCAGACATACAGAAGCGCCGTTCAACGTCTCTCGGCTTCAACTCATAGGGGACCCAATTACCTTGCTTCTGAATGTATCCGGCGGCTTTCAAACGTTTCGAAATGGCTTGCTGAGTCACTCCCAACGATTTGGCAAGCTCGTCTTGTGTTTGACACGAATCCTCATCGAGTAGCTTCTCTAATTCTTCGTCTTCAAACTTTTTTGCCTGTCCTGGGCGATCTTTGTCTTTGATATCAAAATCGGCACTTTTGAAGCGTTTAAACCATTCAAAACACTGTGTTTTTCCTAAAGCATCGTCGCCATAAACTTATACAAGCAAACTATGACTTTCCGAAGCAGTTTTGCAAAAAAATGACCCAACAGAACCTCCCGCAAATGCTGTCTTTTTCTCGAATTTTTGAAGTTATTCATCGTGAAAAATAATAATGATGCACACAAGATAAAATTGTTTTGTTGACTGATTTTGACAGCTGTCAAATGTACCTTCAAAATGACATATATATAAAGTTCGAGCTTTCACGATATTTGTTAGTACGGACATCCACCGTCAAATTCCGGTTTTTAAGTTGTACACCCAATACAAAAATTTAAAAAGGAGTTTTTTGTTTTATTTTTTTTATAATTTTATTTTTTTGTTTTTCGTTATTTTTTTATTATTGTAATTAACTAGGTATTTTAACACAAAGTGGTGCTATACATAAACAATTATGTGTTAATCCTAATAAAACATGTAGTTTTTCTAAAAAAAAAAAAAAATTTTGTTAAAATTTTATAAATGTAATATAGAAAAAAATAATAAATAAAATAAAAAATGTACAACTCTGAAGCAAAAAACAATTATAAACAAATTAGTATTTTTAAGAATATTTAGAATATGCAGCATTTGACGTTTCTTCAGCATAAAACAGTGTTGCTAACCATACACGTTGTCAAGGACCAAATAACCAAAACAAAACATTGGTTTGGTATCAACAAATTCGTTCTCAGTGCAAGTGACATTTAGTTCGAAGGAAAAAAAGTATTTGTCGTATTAAAATAATAATAAATTAATAAATAAGTAAACAATAAATAAAAAAACTTAAAACTTTCACAATATGACCACAAAGGGTGTAATTTGTTTTGATATATCGAAAAATGAGCGATTTCAGTTGTCCGATAACTACAAAATGTTACATCGTAAAATAAAAATTCAATGGAAAGTTGAACAGTAAGTACTCTCGTTGTATGAAATAGAAAGAACTCAGCAATCGAATTAAGGTTTCACTCTAGTACTTCATTTTGTTTCAGTGACGGTGCTAAAAAAATTTTCTTGTGGCATTGACAGTGAAGAATTCGTCTAGGCGTATGTGATATATAGCTTTTTGTACACATGAGCTATGATAACTCAGTATCCTGACTTAAGAAAAAAAGTCAAGTTCCGATTTATAATTAGCAGTTTCCAAATCACTATATACGGGTTCTAAGTCGAGTACAGAAAACTATATATAAGGTCTCTTACTAAAAGACTTCTTTTGGCCGGAAATTGATGTGAAAGAATCCAAAATATATTCAGAAAAGATTGTTGTATTGAAGGAAAAGTTCGAGAATAGGTCCCAAAATCATTAAAAACTCAAAATCTGGATATTTATCTATTCTTTGATTTTACAAGGCCATTTATATAATAAATGTCTGGGCGCGAAAGTGGACTCATTTTAAAAGCAATTTTGGAATAACTAAGTAAAGTTTTTGGAAATAAAAAAATGTTAAGACTTGTGATTTGTCTTGCTAAGACTCTTCTAAAGCTGTTCTGCGTTCAGAAGTTGTCCATAAAAGTTGTTCACAGTAAGGGAGAGGAGTCGTAACATCGGTTAATAGTAGTGAGAGAAAGTTGAGAGAGTTCAAGAGTTTATTTTCATATTATTTAGAGCTTAAGGCATTTCACTTCACTCAAAACTCGTTAATGTTAGTATTTTAGAAAAGAAAAGCCTCATTTCCCCATTTGACCTATTTTTGTTTTGCTTTTCAGTTCCTTAGTCCCTATTGTTGACACTGAAGTTCTGAGGACTTGGCCTTGGAACATGAATCATAGTTTTGATAGCGAGTTTTGGTTTTGTCTTATTTTCAGCTAGTCTCGGAATAAGCCTTGGTTTTGACCTTAATCATAAAAGGGTAAAACCTGAACTTGAGTGAAATTATTGTTCATTTCTCCTAAATTTACAAATATTTAAAATGAATAGGAAAATTATGGGCCCTAAATGTTCTCGAAAATTTTCTATCAGACTGCTTTGCAGTGTCTATTGCAGTCTGAGTACAATTTTCGAGAAAGTTTATGAATGATAAAGCCCTGCATCTTTCAATGCACCATAATATTCATTCATAATTTCAGAAGCGATATCGAGCTAAGCAAAGAACGTTTGGCACGTGTAAATATTTTTGTACTTGCTGGACCACAGGATCGCTTTACTGAAGAAGAATTTCAAGTTTTGAAGGTATGATATGCACTTGGAACATCCACAGATAGGCAAACATAATAGATTCAATCCCGGTTTTTTTTTTTTTGTTGGCAAGATTATGAGAAGCAGTGAACAAAATTTTATTTTTCTTAAAAGTGGGCGGTGCTATGCCCCTAAATGGAATAATTCAAAAACGTCCAAATAGTTCAAAAATTATGACGAGATAGAAAATGACGATAGATTTTGAAGAAGTAACAAAATTCGAAAGTCAAAAAAATATCATAAAATCTCGAAAAACTTGGAATAAGTCAAAAGGTTTAGAAAAAGGCGAAAATTCGAAAAAATCAAAAAAATTTTAAAAACTCAAAAGTTTCAATAAATCAGAAGTTTTGGAAAAGAATCAAATAAATTATAAAAAGTCGAATATTATCGAAAAAGTCTAAAGATTTTTAAAAAGTTGAAAATTCGAAAACATAAAAAAATTTGTAAAAACTCTAAAAATTTCGAACACGTCAAAAGTTTCTTAAACAAATCAAATAAAACAAAAGAATGCGAAAATTTTTGAAAAGTCAAAAGAATTTCCAACAAAAAAAAAAATTGTAAGCTCAAAAAATTTTGAAATAAATTATAAAAAGTTAAAAATTTTCGAAAAAGTCAAAAAATTAAAAAAAAACCGAAAAATTGCGAATTAGTCAAAATTTCGTAAAAAAATCAAATAAATTATAAAAAGTCGAAAATTTTTGAACAAGTCGAAAGTTCTTCAAACAAATCAAATAAATTATAAAAGTCGATAATTTTTAAGAAAGTCAAAAGATTTTGAAAAATTTGAAAAAATCGAAAAAATCAAAAAAATTTTAGAAACTCGAAAAATTTCGTATGAATCGAAAGTTTTGGAAAAAAATCAAATAAATTATAATAAGTCGAAAATTTTCGAAAAAGGCAAAAGATTTTGAAAAAGTCAAAATTCTTCGAAAACGTCGAGAAAGCCGAACTCTGGTTTATTTTTAATTTAGCAAGTTTATACATAGTTTGTTTTCAGATTATGTCGACATACACATAGTTGTAAGTTCCTATTTTGATAGGTTAGGTATTAAAAAAAAAAAAAACTTTAAAACATGAAAATGTTTAATGCAATCCATCTCCTTATATTTCTAGGAATTTGTTGAAAATGGCGGCAAACTCCTTGTAATGCTCGGCGAGGGCGGTGAAAATGAATACAATACGAATGTTAACTTTTTTCTTGAACAATATGGCATTTATATAAATAGCGGTAAGTTTGAAAATGGAAGAAAAACAAAGAGAAAACGAAAACAGTTTTATTTATTTTACATTCTCCGCGTAGACACTGTCGTACGCCCCCATTACTATAAAAATTTTCACCCTAAAGAATGCAACGTTGGTGGCGGTGTCGTTTGCGAGTCAATGTGGCGTCAGCTGATTAAACAAGAAATTGAACGTGTTGACTATGATTTTAGTGATGAAAAATATAAAATTCATTTTCAATATCCCTATGGTGCCACATTGAATGTATCAGAGCCGGCTAATGTGTTGCTCACAACTGGGCCAGTGGTTTATCCCTTCAATCGACCGCTAGCGGGGTATTACTGTAATGCAAAGCAGGGTAAAATATTGGCAATTGGCTCTGGTTATATGTGGCATGATAAATATCTACAGAGTGATAAGACCAATGATGCCATATTGGAGTATTTTTTGCAATTACTCGGTGGCACTGAGTTGCAATTTACGCATTTGGATTTTAATGATGTGGAGGTTTGTGTTGATTTCTTACGAGTTTTAGTAAAAAGTAACTTTTCAAACTATTTCAGTTAAATGACAATAAAACCTTTACGGATATTGGTTTTGTCGCTGATATACCCAAGGCATGTCTAATTGATTCTATAGGCAGTGAGATACCTGCAGATTTTAAGCAAATGTTTGACATGTCGCTTTTTTCGCTCAGCAATCGTCTGCTGAAGGATGTCATCGATGCGCATGAGCAGCTGAATGTTAAATATGAGACGCTCAAGATTATCAAGCCACAATTTGAGATACCGCTGCCGTCGCTGCAGCTAGCGGTGAGCGAAACATATAACTAAAATAGTCCTTAAAAAAGTTACAATCAAATAACTATTTCTTTTCGATAGACTTTTCCACCCATCTTCAGCGAACCGCCAGCTCCACCACTGGAACTCTATGATCTCGATGAGGTCTTCAGTCCACCACGCTCGCAGCTGGCGCAAATGACAGGTAAATGTGTGCAAATAATGCAATCGAAAGATCCACGTAAGGCGCCCAACTCGAGAGAACTTGAAAACTACATCAAGGAATGTGCGCGCATTACTGGCATCATGCAGGACAGTCAGGATATGGCAGCTCGTGAAATACTCAATATACTGGCAATGCAAATTAGCAGCTATAGACCCTATGCCGATGAATAAGTTCACGGGAAATGTTGTCACTGTAGTGGCAACAGGTAGAAGCACTAGCATTATCTTCTTGCTGTTAGCATTAAGTTTACTTTAAGTTTTGCATATTGCAGCAAATTCTTCGACTATGACTTTTTTTGTGTAATATTTTTATAAGAATTTGTCACACGTTTCAAAATTGTTGACGGCAGCCTTTTTTGATTTTTTTGTTTGGTTTTTTGCTTTAATCGCTTTTAAATTGCATTAAAATATTTTTGCTTAGAACTGTCGAAAAATAAGTAGGGTATATGTAAACATGTTTTCTACTCATATTAACTCATCCAGTGTCCGATATACCTGCGTGGAACTTTTTTTTTCTGATTTTTTGCTTTGCGCGCATTGTAATGGGAACCAATTGGCACACAGACTGGCTGGCAGACGAATATCAATGGTGTGAAGGAATGGTGACAACAACAAGAATTGAATAATTTTTATAACTGCCATCAAGGAGTCTATCATTTGAGGTATTCTTAAAACAAATATAATTTGATTGGCCCTATGCTCCTCCTAGGAGTTAAAGGAGAATACATACATACATACCTAGTATAAGGTACCAACCATCCCGGATTTTGCCCTCTTGTCCCGGATTCAAAAACGTCCTGGAAATGTCCCGGATCTTTCTGTATGTCTCGTAACTGTCGCGAATTTTAGATGAACTCACATTGAACTGTGTAAATTTTTATTTTATTCTACAACAGTTTTAGGTTTTGGACCATAGATAGTGGACCATAGACCATATATTATAGAGCATAAGTCATACTGGATAGACCAAAGTCTGAAAAGCACAGATCAGTGGCCATATATTATGGACCATAGACCATAAAGGACAGATCAAAGGCCATAGATTATGGACTATAGACCATAAAAGACTAAAGGTAATTAGCAATAGATCATATCTTATTGACCATAGACCTTAAAGAACGGACCACAAATCATGATAGATAGATCATAGGCCATATATTAGTGACCATAGTTCATAAAAAACAGATCATAGGTCATAGATTATGAACAATAGACCATAAAATACCAAAGATAATAGACCATATATTATTGAACATAGACCATAAGTGACAAATCATAAGCCATATATAATGGACCATAGACCATATATAGTATTACTGTCCATAGACCATAAAAACAGATAATAGATTACCGATTATGGTCCATAGGCGATAAAAAACAGATCATAGACCTTATATAATGGACTAATAATTTTGGCGCACCTGTAAGAAATAATTTTTTTTTCTGTCCCGAACTGGGGCATCAAGAAAATGGTTGGCCTTACATACCTAATATTTAATGTCGATTGAAGGGAACATTTAAAAAAAATATAAATTAAAAAAATGGGAAAATTGTCTAAATATTTACTCCTGATACCCGAAATAACCTTTTTATCTTGAAATAAACTTTTAAAACTTATTCGTAAGGAGTTTTTATTTGAATAGTAGGAGTGACATCAATTGAAGATATACTTCGTTTTGACTATGAAGGCTTTGGGTGTCCAAGGACATGAATCAGTTAAAGATTGTTTACAGTCCGTCATATATATTTTCTCTCTAATAAATATATCTGGATATTCTTCGTTTTAACTATGAATCCTTCGGATGACTTTCGGGAACCATTGTGCATCCAAGGAAACATTCAATTAAAGCTTGATATTTTTGTTGTAGCATACCTACTTAGATATTCTTCGTTTTGACTATGAAACCTTTGGGAGACTTTCAGGAGCTTTCGGGTGTCCAAGAAAGTATTCAAATAAGACATGTTGATAGTCCGCCATAGATGTTTTTCTTCCAGCATACCTAGATATTCTTCGTTTATACTATAAAGCCTTCGGGTGACTTTCGAAAACTTTTGGGTGTCCGAGAAAACATTCAGTTAAAGCTTATTGATAGTCTGTCATAAATGATTTCCCTCTAGTATACCTAGATATCCTTCATTTTGACTATGAAGGCTTCGTATGACTTTCAGGAACATTCGGGTGTTAAAGAAACCAATTCAATTTAGGCTTGTTGATAGTTTGCCATGTGTGTTTTCCATCTACCATACCTATTTAGATATTTTTTGTTTAGACTTTGAGGCTTTCGGGTGCCTTTCGGGAACCTTTAGGTGATAAATAATTTCCTTCTAGTATACCTTGATATTCTACGTTTTGACTATGAAACCCGCAGGTAATCTTCAGGAGTCTTTGGGTGTCCAAAGAAACATTCAATTAAGGCGTTCTAATAGTCCGCCAAGAATATTTTCCTTCCTAGAAATTCTTCGTTTATATGGTACTCACGTTCTAAACTTACCCACAAAATAGCTTGTATGGTTTGCGAGATATAACGAAAATGTAAGGAAAAGTGTATCAAACAAAATTGTCTATAAAAAAGAGTCTTTGAGAAAGTAGATATGAGCATCCTTAGTAAGTTTGGTCGCGGTCTTGATCTTGAACATTCAGTCTTCATCTAAAGTTTGTTGAGTATTCAAAATTTCCAAACCTTAACTTTGCAAGGCAGTTGAGTTTTTAAGATGCGAAATTTCGAATTAAGAGATGATTTTGTGTTTAAAAGGGGCGTGATACACCTATTAACTATACATTAACAAGACCAAAAAGCAGTCTTGATCTTGGTTTTGAAATTATATGAGAGTCTTGGTCTCGAAAAATTACCAAGACCAAAACTCAAGACCACTGCTAGTTTTCCTCATCACTATGAAAAAGTGTCTCAGAAAAAAAAAAATATCATAGCATTGAATTTTTTCACCAAAAGAAGTTCCTTTTCAAAAAACTTTAAGGAATAAACTTTCAAGGATGAAATTTTTCATATAATCGGAAAAATATATATTTCTAATACCAATAGATAACCTTTCATCGAAATACGACTTTCCAGCAATAACATTAAAACGTATGCAAATTTTTAAAAAAAAAAATTTGAATGAAATATCTGACATACAGGATTTACTAAACGAATTGACTTGATTAACTAATTCTGTTCAAAGTTTCATGCCAATATTCTATCTTAAACACATTCCTACACTTTAAATCTTTGTTCCTACAGAACCAAGTGATGAATAAATAAAACCGAAGAAGTGCATAAAATCAAAACATCATTAATGAATGAATTTTTTTTTTCATTCGGCTCTATTTAAACAATTGACAGCTGCTGATGCTACTTAATTTTGTTTTTATAAGACCGCAATCATTCAAGGTCTCAATGAGATCCCAAATTCATTGAGTGTTTTCCTCAAGCGAGCATATTTTTGCAGCAAATATTTATTTAACTTTTTGTTCGTCGTTTCCCAGCAAAAAGTCACAGAAGTCAAGCAATGTTGCTATTGATGTTTTGATGAGCCTCTATATAGTTTGTATAGGAAAGAAGGATGTTATTGGAATAGTCAGCTGCTTTTGTCGCTTTATTTATATTTGTTCAGTTTGAACTTAGGAGCGCACTCTATGAACTTCAATCAGACTAAACAGAACTGGAAGAAAAATTACACTTGAGTACCATAATATGAAGATTTATAGATGATTCAAGCAAATTCATGCCTAGCCAAAAACCTGCTCTCGAATCTTATAGAATTTCATTATAAATTATATACTTATATATTCTAAAATATATAAATCACTATAGCTGTCCAAAAAAAGAAAAGTGTTAAGAAACATAACAATAACATACGTAATACACCTGTTCTTGATAGATAAAATTCCAGGAAACTCTTATAAGAAAAAGACCCATTGTAGAAAACATAAACTAAGACAAAACGTTAATAATTAAATTACAAGAAAATAAAATAAACAAACAAAACACTTTAAAATGCATTTCATTGTCATAAAATAGTCAATGTATGGTGGCGTAGTAAATACCATGCCATACCTTGGCATTAAGCGCTGCTGGTGAAAGGTGACACAAACAACCACCTTAAGAGAGTAGCATCTTCGTTTTTCTTTTTTGTCTGGCTATGCGTTATGTCAAGGTACCTACCTTTTTTTTTGTATTAAATTTTTTTTTTTTTTTTAAACTAAAAATTTCATTGAAAAGGTGACACTTAATATGATGTTATGGTCAAGCATTCTAATAAATGACGTACACGTAAAAAAACATTGTAAAACAAATATACAAATAATCTTGTTTTAGATATAAAATAAGGCTTATAATAAATGTTACAATCAATTAACATGCTCAAGATTTAGAGATTATAAAATAAGAATTATGAAGCTGCTTCAAAAAAACTAAAGCAAGAAAATTATGTAACAAAAAAACTAAACTTTTGAAACAAATATAAAGAAACAAAATAAATTTTCATTAAGAGTGTAATTACAAAAATAATTAAAAAACAATATATGTAAAATTTAGCAGACGACAGCCATATGATGAAATCAGTAAACTAGGGAATATCTCAGTTCCATAGTCTCCCACACTATATAGAATAGTACAGAACGAAATATAATTAGCGCTGAACAAACCAAGACCACAGCAGTCTTGGCCTTAATCTTCGACATTAAGTATTGGTCTTGGTTTTGATATTGAATCTTGGTTTTGATCTTGGGCATTAAGTCTGGATGTCGATCTTGGTCTTGGTCTTCGAAAGATTGTTGAGCATTCAAAATTTCTAAACCTTATTTCTTCTAAGCAGTTGGATTTTAAGATGCCAAATTTCGAATTGAGAGTTGATTTTATGCTTGAAACGGGCGTGACAAACTTTAAATTACATAGACCGAAAAGTAGTCTTAATCTTGATTATCATCGTGCCCATTGTAGAATATAGAATTTCGAATATAGAATAGGTACCTATAGATTGTAGGCTAAAAATAAGAGATATGGTAAATTTTTACGTTTTGCAGTTAAAAGTAAGAATTCAGTGTTCTGAATTCAATAAAAGTATTCTTACCAAATTCCTACTTCTTTGGAGAAAAAATTGAGTGCCTTTGAACTTCGAGATCTTCAAACTGGATCTTAAAACTAGTTTTTCATAAGTCCATAATTCAATAACACAGGCCCACAAAAAAAAAGTACCCTTCACGAAAAATCTGACCACATGAACGTTTTTGCGGTCGCTGAATCTGAATATGGTGCCAGAATAGCGAAATTGGTTCGCGATTTTCAGAAAACAACAATAATACTGAAAATTAGAGATTTTTGTTGGGTTCTGAAAAAACAAGAATCAACTTCGCTAATCTGGTACTATATTCGGGTTCAGCGACCCCGAATCCATAAAGTTCCGGTGGTCTAATCTTTCGCGCAGGGTACTTTTTTTTTTTGGTCTGTGCACAGAACCACAAAAAAAAAATTCCCTGCGCGAACGATCAAACCACCTGAACTTTATGTTTTCGGGGTCGCTGAATCCGAATATGCTGCCAGAATAGCGAAGGTGGTTCGCATTTTTTCAGAAATCAGAAATAATGCTGAAAACAATCTCAAATTTTCAGCGTAATTGCTGGTTTTATGAAAAAACGCGAACCAACTTCGCTACTCTGGCACCATATTCGGATTCAACGACCCCGAAAACATAAAGTTCAGGTGGTCTGATATTTCGCGCAGGGTACTTTTTTTTTTGTGGGCCTGTGTAATTTTTTGAAATGTTCCGGTTGATATGTTTTGAAATGTTCGCACAGATCTATGATATAAATTCAACTTTTTTTCTGGCGTTGCGTTATGATAGATCTATAGGCTAGATTATAGAATAAAATACTTAGTAATAGTTGTACGACAAGTAAACTTCTTGAAGAAATACCTACAATTAATTGAAAAGCCCATACAAACTCGACTATTAATCTTTTAGAGAGTTATTTAGCTAACAATAATTTAAATACATATTCACTCTTAACACAAACTAGATATTTAGCCGAAAATTTCAAATATTCTCATAAGGAAACATAAAACTTGTGTGAAATTTTTCATAACTCATTTTTGATAATTTTCTTTGTTCAAAATATATAATTTATTGTCATAATTCATAAAGTTATTTCAAATATTTCCCGAACTATTTGTCGAGGTATTTCAATTTTGGGGAAAATTTTAATACATAAAATTGTCTCCAGAGAATTATTACACATCCTCCTAAGTGAAATTCCCTCAAAAAAAAAAAAAAAAAAACAAATAAACACAAATGACAGCAATTAATCACTAAACGATCATGTTGTGATATGTTCTCACACTTACGTGATCAACAACATCAGAGATAAGTACGTATGATAGTTAGCACAAGTCTTGGCGCCCTCGTCGATGCATTTTAAGTGTTTGCCATGATATCTCAAGTGTTACAAAATGATGTACAAATTACTTGTTGATTTAATTTTTACCACATAAATTAATTGAAATGCATTTTGTAGGGGGGAAGAAGCCTAGAGTTAGGGAAAATACTTACTTGGCATATTTTGAATGCAGCCAATGCTAGGTAAATATACAAATATCCTCAAGAGGAAACTGTTTTTTTTCATTGAAATGTTTTTGAAAATGTTATTAAATGTTTTATTTATGTCAAAATAGCTGATAATTAAAAAACACGCGCTAGAAAACGGAAATAAAATTTAATTTGTTAAAAGAATGTTTTTAGTAAGATGACACTTTTGTCTTTTTAATTCCCAAGTGTTTTTTAGCATCAAAGTGGTTATAAATTTCAAATAGCAAGTAATGCATATGTACATATATGTTGACAGACATAAGTTGTATAATAAAAATTTTTAAGTCATAATTTTTTACAATAATTTTTTAAAAAAATATATCAAAATCTTTGTGATTTCCCATATTTTATACATTATCGGTGACAGCACCTACTCCAGTATACATTCACCTTTTTTTAGCAAAAAAAAAAAACATGGCAGGATGTTTCTTTTATTATGTTGTACGTTTACTACTTCTACTACTAATTTTATATTACAATAAAAAAAACGAAGTACATTTAATGCTTTACTTATGTGATTATGTACATTCTTTGAAGTAGCACAAGTTGATGTTTTTTTCTTTTTGCTCCGGAAATTTGACACCAAAGGAAGTTACCTTGAATGCGTCTTTTTTTTTCTTTTCGTCTTAACTTTTAGTTTTTTCTTCTTTTTTTTCATTTCTTTTTCCCTTTAATTTGAAATTATTTCAACCATAACTACGAGTACAACAATTCATTCATTCATGTTTCAGTTGATGTTTCTTTCCTGATGCTTCATTCCAGAAAATTGGCGCTGTTATCTTGCAGGGTTTCCTTGCATTATTGACAGTTATAAAAGCAAAGTGACAGTGGTGTTGGCAGTGAAGTGTTAAGAAATTGTGTAGTCACTCAGGTGAGGCAGAAAAAACAAAAAAAAAAAAAAAAAAAAAAAACAACAACATGTACAGAAATACGTAATAAGCAGTTGATTCAAGGACTTCCCAGAATTCTTTTAGCTGTTTTTTAAATAAGCTGCTTTGAAAATTTTTTTTCAATTTTAAAATAGTTGTTCTTTTAGAGTAACATAAAACTGGATTGTTCGACAAAATCCATGTAAAAATTATTAGATAAGATTAATAGATAAGATAAATAGATAGATAAATCACGAAAAAAAAAACTTTTATTGTAAAAACTAAATTGACTTTTTGAAGAATCTTTAATTAACCCAGAATCATCTGTAGAGCACTTTCGTTAGTGTAGTAAATCATTGACAACCTAAGTTTAGTCTTGTCACAAAATTTTTTCATTGGTTATTTCTTATTTACCTCTGGAAGTTTTATTCTTTAACGTCTCAACTTTCTACAATCGACCCACGATCTTTGTGATTTTTCAAGGCCAGTTAACTCGTTGTTTGATTCCATAGATTTTGATTATCTTTGCAATATCTTTGGTATTCATTAGAACGCTAGAGGCTTAAGTCATTGGAAACCCTAGCAGTCAGCCTAGCAATCCAGTTACAGTGAATTGCACCCATGTCTTTTGTTGGTTATTGAGTTCTTAAGTAGGGGAACTGATGCTATTGTGGTATAGTTTTTTAATGTGGTATGGTCGCATTTCTCCGATTTGGAAAAGAAACTGCGAACGTCACAGCTTTTATCCCATCAGCAAACATGAAAAACCAGGGATGTGTTGCTGTTATGCACCAAACAAAATTTTTCCGGTGTCAATTGAACGAAACTTAAGTCGCGTGTGGTTGATTTTTTTTTCCGGATTCTTTGCAAAAAAATTTTGTTAAGAAAAAGTAGCTTTTTGGTGAAGTTTAATTTATATTCAATAAAGGTAAGTGCTAAGTATTGCGAAATAAGTATTTAACTGTGTAAATTCACAGAGTTTCCCATTTTATTTTTAGAATATAGTAATTTCTAAAAATTGGCCTGTGTGGTATAGTCGGAGTTCGCTAATGTGGTATATGAATATTTCTTGTTATTTTTAACATTATTTGATTTCTGTTTATTTTTTAATAAAAACTTTGAGTTTGAGAACCAATGTAAGTGTTATTATGAACTGTATTTCATACCTTCCAAACTTTATATTTGGTTATATGGTTAAGTATACCACATTACCCTACTTATATGTACCACATTACCAGCCCACTTTACAAGTACTGATCAGTATATATACCACATTGTGCCACCATATATACCACATTACCTCCCTACTTTTTGAAAAAAGCTTTTTTGACTTTTTTCAGATTTTGCTCAATAACTTTTTTTAATGAAACACATTTTATTGCAATATATTCCGTAGCCAATACTTCAATGATTAGCATAAGAAAATTTGGCTGAAATTGATTCAACGGTTCTCTTTCAAATTCCACTTAAACATAAGCTATACCACAATAGCATCAGTTCCCTTACGTGGGAATGTTGTGACGTAAAATTTTAAAACATAAAAAAACTATTTTTTTTTCTTCCAACGTCATCTAACGTACAACTAGTATATTTGAGTTAAAACTAGTACAGTACAAAAAAATTAGTACAGTACGGTTTAAGAGTTTGAATCATAATAAATGTAACAACCGAAAAAGACGATATGGTTTGTGTATAATCAGTGGCGGATCTAAGTAATTTGCCGCCCTAGGCACTTATTTTTTTGCCGCCCCCCTTCAGATTTTTTTATAGTAAAAGAAACTTATAATAAAAATATAATAAAAACAAAAAATAGGTTACATTAACACTTAAATTTGTATTTGTATTTTTTTAAATACATCGTTTATTCATACATTAAAAAATTTTTTTTCTAATTTTGTTAAGTGCAAATTGGTGAATAATAAATATCTTCAAATCTCTTTCAAGCAAAATATCTTCTTCTATTGTTAAAATAGCAATTTATTTTTTACTCGCTTTAGAACAGAGAAAGACATTTCAGCAGTGGAATTGGAAATTGGTGTACATACGCACATTGTACTCACAATGCCAATATTTGGGAATAATGTGCAGAGATCATTTCTCCGAAGAATTTGACGCAAATCCTGATGCAAATTTTGTATTAAAGCTTTTTCAGCACAATAAGACTTGAACTGGAGAAGTTTGTCACTTAATGATTTTTCTAAATCTTAAGGAAAACTTTTTCGTAATAGTTCAGCTTTTTTGAGTAGTTCATTGTTTCCCAAGGTTTCCATATTAATTTTCCAGAGCCTTCACATATGACACAGGTCTTATTTTTAAATCACAGATCAATGCGCACGTTCTTTTTTTTGAAGAAACTATTTTGTATTCCTTAATGACAGATAGCTTTTTTTTCGTAAAGATCAAATTTGTCACGAGAAGCTTGAATTATACAGATTAGGCCATCGTATAGTTCAACCACTTTCCCCAGGTTTGTTTTGACATATTGCAAGAATGTGCTAACGGCGTTATTTTTTTTTTTAGTACAAAATTCCATATGCACAAAAGAAATGATGTTTCTAATTTATTTCTTATACTTTGAGCTTCACATCGAACTTCATCTTGTTCCTTGGAATCATTTTCAATGGCTTCAAGAGCTTTGTATATTTTGGGTAAATGTTCACAGAGAACACGAACCGCATCACCATGAGCCGACCATCGCTCGCGGCCGCATAATTCATTCTCACGAATTCCCGTGATAAGAGATCACTTATTTTGCCACCCACTACAGTTCTTTTTGCCATTGGATAAGAGTTCTTGAGCTTATTGTTCTTTGGTCTTATAGAACAATATCTATTTCAATCACTCATTTTGCCGCCCTCTACAGTCCATTTTGCCACCCCCTACAGTCCATTTTGCATTTGATAACAATTCTTTAGCTTATAGTCCATTGTTCTTATAAAAAAATATCTATTTCAATAACTCATTTTGCCGCCCTGGGAATTGAGTAAACTTTTCTTAAATATCTTTTATATTCGTCTTAATTTAACCGAATGGTACACTACATGGTCGTTTTTAATCAGTTAAATCATCTATTCGTATTGCTTAAATAGTGCCAAATTTAAATGTTTTCAAAGAACCATTTATGTAAAATAAATTCAAGTTCAATACTTAAATTATAAAAAATTTTTTTTATCACTCGGAAAATTTGCCGCCCCCCAAAATCTGCTGCCCTAGACAGGTGCCTACTGGTGCCTTAGGGTTAATCTGACACTATGTATAATGCCAAATAAATTCAACTTACATAGGTCTTGCTAGCACCACAGAGAAGGTTCGTGTTTACCAGAAAGTGAGAAAGGAAAGAGTATTCTCGATGTTGGACAGTAAGAAAAGACGATGGCACTTATTTTTAAAAAAATGCAATTATAATCTTAAGCAGTTGACCAGCAAAACTATGTATATAGAACAAGGACGTAGGATTGTGCTTCGAGGGGGTGGATCGTTTCTTGTAAAAGTCATAGTAATGCATCTGCGTAATTGAGACTACTTCTTTTCTCCCCTCTATGTATACTTTTATATAGTGATGAGCAGATCAAAACAAATGCCATAGCAGTCTTGGTATTGATCTTGGACATTGAGCCTTGATCTTGGTTTTGATATCGAGTCTTGGTCTTGGTCTTGGTCTTGATTTTGGTCATTAAGTCTTGATCTTGTTCTTAGTTTTGAAAAAATTTCTAAAGATTGTTGAGTATTCAAAATATCGATAATTTTATTAACTTTTAACAAAATATCAGACATTATGTATTTTAAAATTTTTTTAAAGATATTTTTGAACATCTCATTCAACGGAAGTCATATCGAGACTCATTTCAAACTAAATGAAGTTGAGCAAATTTAGCAGTCGTATTAAAAGAGGTTCAAGGAAAATTTTTTGTTAAATTAATTGAGTATAAAATTGTTTACTCTGATGCTTCGTGTCCGACGTTCCATATTTTTTCACACAATAGAGGCGAATTTCTCTCTTAAAAATTTAAATAATAAATCGATGAATTTTCATCAAAAATATTCTCAACTTGTTTTAGCACAAATAAAGCACTGATATTATACCAGTGGTAGAAATATGGTCAAAAAATTAAACTAAGTCTTAATTATAATTTAAAGTAGTCAATTTAATATCATTAATATTTGTGTAAAACTGCTCCAGCTATTACAAGATCGTTATTCGTTATATTGCTAACAAATGTACATAAGTATGTACCTTAGTGCATTATACCGGATATGTTTTTTATTCGACTTCAAAAAACCAACTTTTAAAATGGCTACCATTAGCTGATGCATAACGCAAAAAAACAGTTTCATCACAAACAACAAAATCTTGACACTTTTCAGCAGTAAAGAGGTAACTATGCAGTTATTTTATCTAGGAGAAGTTGTGTTTGCAATTTACAGACACTACATATAAGATATATGATTTTTTAGGTTGACACGCTTGCTGACTTTGCGGTTCCTATGGTTAGATATGAGAAGTCTATGAAGAAAAAAAAAACCAAAGATAAAAAATTAAAAAATAAAAATGTGACAATAAAATAAAACCTTAGGAAGCAAAAAGGAAATCAGACATATTGTAATATAAAACCATTCAGATGAGAAGTTGTAGAAAAATTATGAATAAAAAATATTTGAGTTACGAAAAATAATATAAAACAAATAAAATAAAAGAAAAATATAAATAAAAAATGGAAAAATTTCATAAATATTTACAATAAAAACGTAATGTTTAGAAATAAGAAATAAATTTTTTCATAATATCTATGTTCGAATTTTGAAATTTCTGCAGAATAAACTTTCTTTTAAAAGATTTTCATCAATTTTTTAACATAATTCTATCAATTTGAACTTGAAGCACACAACAATTGAATTTGAATTTTCAAAATCAATGACAAACCATGTCGTCGTCTTTGACAAATAATGACGCAAATGTGAACGCTCTTTGACGACCGCCATACGCCCATTCGACGACGACGACAATATTCAATAAGTAGCTTAACAATGACGGTGGTCTGCAAATAACTTTGTCTAATGACTTGGAAATCCGTCAGTTTTATTTAACATGCGCCTGCTGCATATGCATAAACGTTAATTTCAACATCATCATCATCATCGCCATCATCATCATGATCAATATTATCATCATAATCGTCAACAGTAACAGCAACAGCAACAGCATTGCAACGCGCGCTGCAATGCATTGATGCAAGTGAATTGAACGACGCGTCGTTAAGTCTCGTTGTGCCGTGGTGGCATGTCGCGATTGTTGCACTTCTTAGGCTACATAAGACATCCGTCTCTGTTGGGAGACTTCGAATGGATTAGATTGAATTCGATTGGTAAATAATGTGAGAGGCATTGAGTGCTTGAATTAGTGATATATTGCAGGCAGCACGTGCTTAAAATTGTATGGAAAATTTGACTCAAAAATGAACTTAAGTATTTTTGGATTAAAAGACAAAATGTTGGCGGTAATGATGCTGAATTTAGTTTCAGCAATAATTCCTATTATCTAATAAGCTAAGTTTTAGAATTTAGCAATTTTCTGAAAATTAACTTTTATGTCCAATGCAAACCTTTTTTTTTTAAGAACTTAGTTGTCTACTAAAATACTTTTTGTTTTCATTATTTCCAGACTGTCCCCATAACGGTAAATTTCTTTCAGCAACATATTGTCATCATTAATTAGCGTTACTTCAATGATTTTCTGTTAATTTCACTAGCATTTCATATCAAAAAAAAAACTTTTAAAACATGGCTCAGTTTATTGAAAGAACATAAGAAAAACATGCTTAAATCCTAAGCATAACTTGATGTTGCAGATAGCCAGACAGAGCCCATATATATCAATATGTATGTATAAAGAATTATTATTAGCTACGATTAATATACAGATTTACTCGGTATATTGGTAGTTTGATATTATGAACGTGGCACAACAGTTGAATGCTCTGTTGCATCCACAATTCATTGAATTTTGTGGCTAATTAAACAATTTATCAGAAAACACAAAAAAAAAAAATCTTCAACAAGATGTTCCCCAAAAAGGACAAGACAAGGACGTCTTCATATATGAGCAATAAGGTGGACCATATTTGAGAGATTCATATATTATGTCAAGAAAGAAAGAAAACTTAAGAAAGAACCACAAATGAAATTGATTTGATTTTGGTATATCGGATCTGAATGTCGAAAAATGTAAAATTTTTGTTTTCCAACTTAAACTTAAAAAAACTCGAGAATCATTGAGTTGCATCAAAAAACATGTTTAAATTGAAGCATAGAAGCATTAGAATACGAAAAAAAAAATTAAAAGTATCGAGAAAAACTAACACAAAAACAAAACTGTTCACAAGCATCGAAAAATAATGAAATTAGTAATAGTGTATCGAAATATGTATGAAAGACCGAAATTTTTAGAGACACAATAAAAGGAATATAACAAAATCTTAAATTTTCGAAAAAATTTAAAAATATCGAAAACTATAGAATGATATAGTTTTCAAATGTTATTGACAAAGTCGGTATACTTAAAAAATATCGTAAACGCCATATGCATAAGAAATTCTGTAAAAGTCAGAAATAATTGCCACGTCCTTATTTCCAAATTCACCAAATTTCATTGAATTATCTTGCTCAGTTTTCCCAAAAAATGTATTTCCACCCACAGACATCCAGCCAGCCAGACAGAAGGACATAGCTATATCGACTCAGGAGATAACGCTGATTAAGAAAATATATACTTTTCTATACCTGCCACGCCTCCTTCTCTACGTTACAAACGGAAGGACAAAATGAATATACAATGGATGTAAGGTATAAAAAAGAACGATTTATGCATTCGGTTAAAATAAGTAACACTTTATCCTGGAAATACGCCATATGATTGAATATAACGCAATTCGGATTTTGAAGTAAGAATAATTCAAAATCCAGATGTGAATCTGCGAAATAAATTAAATTAAAATTGGTGGAAAAAACCCATGTTCAGAATCGTATGTGCGAGGTCTCAAACCTCTTAATTGGCTACAAAATTGGATGATGACGATCTAGACGATCGATCTTGATATGAGACTTCATTAAAGTCCAACAGTTGTTCCGATAGATTGACAAGGTTCCAAAGAAAAAAAATATGGGATTTCATTAAAATCCAATAGTTGGTTTCAGAGATATTGGCAGTGACAACTTCATTCAATGATTCTGATAAAAACCAAGCATATAATAACACTAAAAATGGGTACTAATACGAAGTACATATCTGTAAAAAAATTACAAAATATGATATTTTCCACTGTTATAAGTTTTTCAGGAGATGGAATATAAATTTCTCTTTTATAGAAAAAAAATTATACGTAGGTAATCTGTCATATTATAGACTTTTTCTCGGAAACCAGACAGCGCAAAGGTTTAAGATTTTGCCAGCTCCTAGATCTCACTGAGAACACCCTATATGAAGAAAAAATCTTATTCAGGCCTGTTCCAAAATCCGTGTGACTTCAATTACTTTTGTTTTATGAGGCTTTTTGATGAAAACGGTGAATCGAACGATAAAAAGTATTAGAATCTCTTTTGTGGAGAATTACAGCTTTTATAAACAACATTGATTTGCATTAAAAAAAAAGTAACCGTTAAGGAAATATTGCTTTAAAACCTGGTAAAGTCGAAAAACTCGATTTATCGAGTATTTCCTAAACTTTTATTTTTTCGTGTGTGCAAATCCAAATTATTTGTAGAGCCTGTAATTCACCACAAAAGAGATTCTAATACTTTTTATCATTTAACTCACCATTTTCATCAAAAAGCCTACTAAATGAATAGTAATTGAAACCGCTCGGAAAATAACCTGATTACAAAAAAATCTGTCTTTGAGTTTTTTCAACTAAATGAGTGTCTCCGACCCTCTAAGTGACCGTTAAACTGAGGTGTCTCCGATCCCACCAAGTGACCTTTTTGGTCCCATTTTTGTAAAAATATTTTCTTTGCACCAATCGATGAGGAAAGGTTGAAAATATATTCTGGTCATGATCAGAGTGTCACTTAATCCTTTAAGCCCAATTTTTCTAAAAAATATATTTTCGACCTTTCTCCATCGATTGGTGTGCATGGCATGAATTTAAGTCACCTACCTATTATTTAGGGGTATATTCGATGCCACTACTGTACTCACTTCAGTTTGAAAATTCTTAATGACTCTTCTGTATTTAATACAAATAATTTTTGGGTCCGACATTCATTCATTCAATCATATCGATGTACTGAAGTATTGAGCAATATTGTCCCAGGTAAAATAAAAAATGTTTTAATATTTGTCAGTAAAGTCTCTTAAATAAATATACTCTCTTCGGTTCATTTGCGTCTAAGGTTTGAGAAGGATTGTTTATTGCTGATAATAACCAACGAAAAGGCTCCAGGCTCCAACAGATTGTTTATAAGCGCATGTTTATTAGATTACAGTGCAGTTATAGTTTGATTGCAGTGTTTTATGGTTTAAATGTTGACTGTTGAATCAAAATTTTTTTTTTCATAATACAACTTCTGTTGCGAAGAAAGCAGCCCGACTATGAAGCAAAAAAAAAAAATCCGCAAGCAAAATTTTTTATAAACTAAGAAATTAATAAAATAATTAATTAATAGAAGTTTTGGTCCACTCTAATAGACAGTCTGTGTGCAATATTCAATTTTGTCGCGACATTGTCATATTTTCGGACGACACTGCAGCTGCTAAAAATTTCGTCTCTGTGCAACAGCAGCATCTTCTTATTTGTCCTTTTGAGTGGTGGTTGACCGGCTGATTGCCTGGCTGGCTCCATTCAAAATTTTTTTATTTTTTTTGCTTCTTGGTTTGGGTTCCTCTATGCGCAACACCAGCAGTTGTTTGCTTGTCTCGAAGTTTTGCCTGATTTTTAAAAATTAATCTGAATAGACACAACTGGCGCCCAATCATGTATGCAAAGGAGATGCATAAAGAAAACTTTAAAAAAAGTTTATTTTCTTTTTAATAAAAAAAGAGACCATTTGTGTTGAAGGAATAGTGAAACTTATACATAGTTTTTTCCTTTAATTCTAAGTTTAGCTTGAGCATAATTAATGAATTTAAATTATCAAAATTTTAATGAAAAAATCAATAAAATTTATTCCAATTTCAAACGAAAAAAAAAACTTAAAAAACATTCCCCAATTTTCCTAAACAAACACAAGTTCTACATAACAAATATTTGTGCAGCCATTTTGAATTACAATCCCCTGTGGCAAATATTCTCATGAATCCTAACAACTGGTAGTCATGCTACACCCTCAACATTCCATTGGTTTCATCACCAAACGGATGGTTGGATGGTGCGGTTGGCAGGATAACGAACATGCGCATTTGAAAAGCACTCAATATTGACAGAACCTTTTTTTCGTTTTTCAGAGCCTTATGGTAAGTTAATATAATTTCTTTAACAGACGCTTTATTTTTTCACTTTTTCATTAAAACTAAAATCAATACAACTGATTTAGTGAACTATAAAAGAAATAATTAAAAATTCGGAGAAAAAAATTTATGAATTTATTACTCATTTGGGTCCTTGTTTTGTACTATGCCTGCAAATGATATTTTGTAGCATAGTGTAGTTTTTTTCAAGGTTCAAATCTTCACTGTACGCTGATTTCATTTTGACACTGAAAGTCACTGTATTGTTTCATCAGTATCAAAAAAAAAATCTTTATTCTAACGAATACTTCAGTGCAGTGTGTTTTGAAAAAATACTTCAGGACAGTGTCAAATATGAGAGTAGAAAAACTAAAGTAACATTTATGATTGTGGTATTTTTAATATACTTTTGCGATAGGAAACAAAAGAGCGTTAATAAAAACTAGTAAGGGTGTTATCTTTGGCCTGGCCAAACATTAAATACCCTACACAGCAGTATTTTGATAGTTTTGCTTATATAGGATGTGTCACGCTCTCTAGTCCAAATTCACCCAGTTTTTTTTCAGAGTTTGAACTTATAGTTCTTAGCGTTTGAGTGAAATTTGGTTGGATTATCCCAAAAAATGTTTTCAGTAAAGCGTTTTTAAGTTTTTTCTTATATGGGAGGTGCCACGCCCTCTTGTCCAAATTCTCCTGGTTTTTGTTCAGAGCTTGCGCTCACAATTTGTAGTATTTATGTGTATTTTGGTTGCATTATCGTGAAAAAAACTCAAAAAGTTGCATTTTGAACATATTTTTTGTATGGGCGATGGCGTGTCCGTTGACCGATTTTACTCATTTTCAATCCCCCGAGCTAACTTTGACGCCGAAGGCTGTGCACCAAATTTCATTGAATTATCTTGCTTAATTTTCCCAAAAAGTGTTTTTCCACACACAGCCAGCCAGCCAGCCAGCGAGCCAGCAAGCCAGACAGACAGACAGACAGACGGACATAGCTATATCGACTCAGGAGATGACGCTGATCAAGAATATATGTACTT
Organism: Calliopum simillimum; assembly: GCA_951812925.1. Lineage (NCBI taxonomy): Eukaryota > Metazoa > Arthropoda > Insecta > Diptera > Lauxaniidae > Calliopum > Calliopum simillimum. The sequence continues at coordinate 121,745,766 of OX638369.1, read as the reverse complement.
TTCTATATCTGCCATACCTCCTTCTCTGCGTTACAAACGGAAGGACAAAGTGAATATACCCTTGGTGTAGGGTATAAAAAGGCACAAGAAGAGAGCAAAAAACTACTTTTGTGACCAAAGAAGTATTTTTTAGTGTACACTGCAACAACACAATTCGGACTAAACTGAACTGAAGTAAATCAAACAAGCCAAGTCTGTAATTCAAATCTTCAGTGTACACTGATTTCATTTTGACACTGAAAGTCACTGTCTTGTTCCGTCAGTGTGAAAATAAACCTGATTCTAAAGAATTCTTCAGTGTAGTGTATTTTATACAAAAATATACTTCAGGTCAGTGTAAAACATGAGAGTAGAAAAACTACAGCATAATTTATGATCATAGTACCTTTCAAATACTTTCGCGACAGAGAGAGCAAGAGAGCGTAAACAAAAAAGAGGCATAAGGATTGAGCAAAAAAATATTTTTGTGACTAAAGAAGCATTTGGTAGAGTACATTGCAACTACAGTATACGCACTGAACTGAACTGAAGCAAATCAAACAAGACAAGTCTGTGGAGTATATGTTTTTTCTTCTTTTACATATATCTGCGGACTTTTGACAAAACAACCTAACTCGAAATTGGCAACTTTTTAGGAGAGCCTAAAAACTGATTAACTACTTTTCAATAATGTGGCTCAATTTTGTTGACACAGCGTTTAATCTCTTCTTTCTATACATTTTTAACCTTGAAGTGTCAGCTGTCAAATTGTTTTTGTTTTTGGTTCATATCACTTCACCGCACGAATGGCGCTAAGTTCAAATCTTGCGTGAACTATGAGACACCCTTATATCTCATTAACAAGAAATCATCGAGACATGACGATTATTCAAATTTTTTATTTAGGACTTGAATCCTGGAGAATTGTCTTATCGCGACTTTGGTTGTTTTGTCAAAAGTTTACAGATATATATATGCAAAGTTTGACAATTTTTACGGATCTCTCATGAAATACGAAAGCGATTTAGACGATGAAAATTTATCTTTCTTATAGAATTTTTTGTGTAGATTTCAAATCCATAAAAGATATTTACCACATATTAAGTTAATAAAGTCTGTTTGCAGCTTAAAGACGATAATAATTAACATGTAAAACTAAAAAAAATCATGAATAATGCCCAAAAATATACCCATGCAATAAAACAACATGATAAACACACCATAAAAATTATAAAAAAATGTTTATAACTTCATTAACTTATAAAAAAAAAATTCAAACAGCGAACCAAAGTGGCGCCAATGTTTAATGGTTTCTAATTTGAATAAAAATAAAGAAAATGCAGTTTTATTGAAATCAAACCAAAACACAGAAATATAAGTATTTGGTATTATCAAGTAACTTGAAAAAAATCACAAAAATGTATTTCCGAGAAAATAACATATAAAATCCCCTCCACAAAAAAACATTTTCAATTTCATACCAAACCAACTTAATATTGACAGCTGACTGTCAAACAATAAAATAATTTACTCCTAATTTGGGTGTCAGTTTCTCGCTGTGTTACCGTGACTGCCACACACACGTCGCCAAAGAAAAAAATTAAAAAAAAAAAAAAATGTTTAAAAAAAGTCGATTGTTAATATATCAGATTTGAAACATGTTTTCATTAGATTTCAACTGCGATATGAGTAGCAGCACTGAATCAGTGTATCGATATGTTGAGTGTTAGGGAAAAAAAAATTAAAATAATAAAATAAATAAAATTTTTGAGCTATGTTTTCTTACTGACACTTGACCATTTGAGGAAAAAGCATACTGCAGACATTTGTGTTAAGCGGTCAGTAAACTTTTGAATGAGTGAGCTTTGAAGTCTTTATGAACGTTTTAGTAGACATATGCATGAACAAATGTACTCCAACGTACTTTTTGACGTTGAATTCAAATCCGGGGACAGAATCGCTCATGGTATGCAGGATTTCGAGATATACTTGCTTGAAGTTGCTGATGGCGCTTCTGTTAGTCTTATGGTGTAGTTCCAGTTCCTTCATTCCATAAAGTGGCAAAGGCATTCACACAAGTGTGAAATTACTCCTCCAGATTAGTAAAAAGAACATGTTTTTCCAAACCAAAAATTTGCTAAAAAAATCTTCTGTGATAATCTAGATGACTTCTCAGATATCTAATGCTCCAATTCCTCCTAAAGAAACCATTATCAAGTACTTTATTCAGAGTTTTATCTAATGATCGTTTATCTTCGATGAAGAGTTTATGATTCAAATTCCGAGAGATTATCGAACTTTGGAGATATCTGGCAGTGCTCTTAGTTGAAAAAACAATTACTCAAAGACTTTAGCCAAAAACTTGAAAAAACAAAATTTTTTTTTGACAAATTTTTTAGCAGTACAACAGCATTCTTTTTTTTATACATGACACCAGCGTATCCCAACCAAAAACCTAATGTCACCCATATTATAACAACAATTTCAGCTGTCAACCAATTAATTTAAAATCAATTTCTTTATTGTTGTCTTGACATGAAAATAAAAAACAAAATAAAATGTTGTTTATAACTTTTGACCCTTTTTTACCAAACACAAAAAAAGCAACAACAAAAACTACACAAGAATAAAATTAAACACCTTTCTTTATTAACAACTTTTTTATGACCCAAAACAAAATCATTCGACTGAACTCCACTCACTCCACTCCACTCCACTTATATGGGCGCATGCACTGCAAGAGATGAGCAGCGTTTAAGTGTCACTGGACCACATGCTGGTTGTTGTGTTTTAATAAACATGAAATGAAAACGTTTAAAACATTTTGATTTAACTGTTATTTTGTTGTTTTACACGTCTGTTGTTGTTGTTGTATATCTGTAACTTTTTGATTTATGGCCAACGTAGCGCCAGTTGACTGACCACCACCATACGTAGTGTCTTGACAACAGTTATAAAAAATAAGTAATTTGTATGGGGTCATGATAGAGATTGTTTTCGAATTTTAAGTAAAAGTAAGAATTGAACCCAAAAACTTCTTTGACATATTAATGAAGTTCATAAACCGATGTTTCAATTCATTAATTGAAAACACTTGAGATAAAGACGGATTTTTGACTACGGTGATAAGAGCTTATAAAATGATTCATCGAAAAAGGCCAAACTGGTCTGATTATGACAATACAGTGTAAGCCCGGGAGACATAGCACCTTTTTTGTAAAAAAATTTTTTCAAAATACGAGTATGTTTTTTTTTTTTTTCAATTTAAAAAAATTGTATGTAAATAGTGTCAAATCACCCGAGATTATGGGTGCCATATATATTTTAGGTAATTTGGCATCCTAAGCGGCTTTTAAACTTTTGTTGCTAGAATTTTTGCATGTTTTCGTGTATGATGTACATGTTTGATATGGCCATATGCAACACATTGCGAATTGGATCCAATCATCTGACCTAGTGGCTTTTGCATAGTCTTCTCCACATTCAACGCAACGATCAGATTTATTTTGGCATTTCTTCATTTTCTTCACCTTCATCGCAAGAAGCGTAACTAATAACCACCTTTCATTTATAAATCCTCTGGATTCAGGATTTTCTTTTTCTGCTGCACTACATTATCAGAAGACGTTAGAGTTCGATCTGATTACACAGGCCTGCAAATTCGACACTTTTTCTTCCTCTCTTAAATTTTGAAGCCAATTATGGTGGTTTGGGACCTCCTAATCACAAATCTGAACTTGGTTTTTTTCCATCACATCAGAATTTTGAGATATTTCAGTTTTCATAACCTCAAAAATAATGGAAAATCGAGTGTTTTTCACTGTTTTTTTTAATTTTCTCAAAATTTGGATGTGATAGAGCAATTTTGTAAACGGATTTGGGCTCAGCATCAACAAAATACATTAAAAAGCACTCTCGTACGATCTTGATAGTTGCTATCCATAATATTCATCCAGATATCAAGTTTCATAATGCAGGTAAAGTGAGTAGAAATGAGTTTTATTTTTTTTTTTTTGGTTTTGGAATGTTTTCTTTATGTACCGAGCGCACCATACTTTCATTCAATTACCCCTATTATCAAGGAAAATCTGTCGGAATATCAGGCAGATATATGGTGTTAATATGGTTTCAATATGACAACTGGTGCGGGCGCAGGAGCGACTCAAATAAAATTTTCAATTATATAGAGATTTTTTTTGTATGAGGGGTACAACACCCCCTTGTCCAATCGATCCCATATTTCTTATAAATGTGTTGGACCACCAAAAAAACATCTGGTGCAAATATGGTTTTGATACGTCCAGTAGTACAGGCGTGGAGGTCTTGTATATACAAAAAAGGCACTTAAGTAGAACTTAAATCAATGAAAATTGTGACGTGGTGGAATTTTTTCACTATTTTTCTCGTAATCCGCACACTTAAATCTATAGAAATCGCTTTTTAAAACTTAGAGAGGAAAACCCATGCAGGACTGTGTTATGTTTTGTGTTTGGCGCAGAGTTTTTTGATTTCTGGTATAGAATTCACTTAACAGCATTTGCGCGGTATGTCACTTGTGTTCTGGGTTTGCATAAAGTTTTCTAAAAATGTAAAAGGAATCATTTAAGAGCTTATTTGACTAAAATTTTGCGATTTTGGAGAGACAGTAGGTATATTTAAGCGCTTCATATTCGCACTCCCAAATATCTTAAAATATGCAAAGGAAAGATAGCACCAGAACCATAACACCCGCAGTAATTGGTTGCCATTTCTCTTTTTCGGTATATACCGTATAAAAAGTTTCGAAACAAATAAATATGTTTATTCGCTCTCGTATTCATTCGAAAACAAAATCACGAGTCCAACCTGACTTAAGTTCTGCGATTTTGGAGAGACTGTACGTTCAAGCGCTTCATATTTGTACTATCAAATATCTTCTAGCATGCAAAGGGAGAAAAGTCACACCCGAACCATATCACGCTCAGTAATTGGGTGCCATTTCTCCGTTTTGGTGTATTCCGAAAAAAAATACCACGGCACAAATAAATATGATCACTCGCTTTCGTATTCATCCGAAAATAAAAACATATTTGACTCTGGTCATTTTTATATATGCACCATATAACTATTTGATATATCGTCGGCTTAATGGGAAAAGGTGCTAGGTCCTTTTTATGGCAAAAGTAATTCATTACAATCGAATACATGAAAAATATGATTTTTTCAACTAAATGTCATCAATTCTACACCACTTTTATAAATTTTTGATTAAATGCCACCCATTTAATTTTACATTGACATTATTTTTGCCACAAAATGGACTTTGCACTTTTTCTCATTAAGCCGACGATATATCAAGTACTTATTGGCTTGCTGCCTCTCAAAATATACCTATGCAAAACATATTCCGCTGTTTTTTCGACTTTTTTTTTTTAAATTATAGCAACTGCAGCTAAACGAACTACTTACCAAAAAGACTTTCTGGCAACTGAAATGAATTTAGTCTTTATTTGAATGCTACGAAAGGTACATGAATTGAAATTGAAAGGGGTGCCATACCTCCTAAGCTCGATTATACCTGATTATGATGAAATGTATAAGATTTGTCTGTAACTATGCAGACGTTATAAGAACAATTGGGTTAATTTAAATATGAAATATTAGAGTTAATATCACATTTTCATTTTACTAGACAGATCAGACCAATTGGTTTATTTTAACCAACAATATATTGGCACATCTCCTTACGAATTCTGCAAACTAATTTTTTTTTTTTTTTAATTTTTATTGAACGAATAAAACTCTCAATCATATTGTCAAAGCAAAATTTTTAATATTTCGTGCATAGAGAATATCTTCTTATGAACTCCTTTAGAAAGTAACTAAGATATAAAATCAAAATTCTCCAGTGCAACATAAAAAATTGATGTTCATTTAAATATAAGTATGAACCAAAAGAAAGTAAAAAAAAAAAGAATAAACACCAAATATAAAACCAGCAACAACAACAAAAAAATGTCATTTTAATGATCTCCAATCGTGTACTTAAGTGAAAAGAATTAATTTCGACTTTATCTTAAGCCTCGAGCTTAAGTTAAGATTCTGCTTGATATTTTATGGCCCCAAAGCAACCTGTATAAGTTGTTGCTGTTATAAACATTGTTGTTGTTTTGGTGCTATAAAACTTTTGTTGTTGTTATATTGTCAACCAGGTGACAAATCTTCTTCCGTATGGCATCGACACAGCAAAATGTTGCTCCATTGCAATGTTGCTCTGTGTTATTGCTGCTGCTGTTGCATTTTGGACCTACAACGTTGTTCCCCAGTCAATGATGTTGTGTAGTTGTTGTAGTTATTGTTGTTGTTGTACTTTATGCTGTTGTGCTGACACTTTTGTAGTGGATCCCCCCTATGGTCACAGCATCAACACGCAGCGACGAAGAAAAGATTTCTTGTTTTACAAATTTTCTTTTTTAAAGTTTGTTGTCTTAGGAGTTTCAAACCCTTAGCTTTTTTTTAATTTTTTACAATACTTGGCGCCAAAATATTTCATATAAAAATATGGTGTTTTTCACGAAATTACTTTTAAATTTTTTCTTTAAAATTTTGGAAGATACTGAAACAATGTTTCTTCAAACTCTAGCAGTTTCTAAAATTTCCAAAATCAGGGGCCACATAGCGTAAATAAAAGGCAAGATGCCGCAACTCGTTGAAAAATCGATAGCAAAAATTTATATATTGTAAAAAATATTATAAAACAGATAGATATGTTAATATTAGAAGTGTATTGTCAAAAAGACAATTCCTTATTGATATATTGATCATGATAACAAAAAACCCGAGCTTTTCAAGATTATCAATGATTTTCTTCATTGCATCTTTCGTATACAACGCCCCCTTTCTCACTTTAGTGTCCAATTAAATTTCATCAAAGTGACAATCTTATCAAGAGAACAATAAACGCTTAAAGCTTCCAAGATGCTTATTACAAGATCATTAACAACAGTAACGATATGCGCAGCTTAAAAAATAATGATGATGATGACGATGGTGATGATGTTCTTGATGCTCAGCAGTGTAAGAACAACAACAGCAATGACAACTGTAGATTTCAACGATGAAAAACACCCATTTAACAAGTCAACATATGATTGAAAAACCATAAATATCAATACGCTTGCTCTTGTCTGTTTTTTTTTTGTACCACTGTAAAAGCAACCCTATAGGAAATGTGTGCAAAGTGACTGTAAAAAAGAAGTCATAAATCATAAAAAAAACTAGTAAGAGCGTCACCTTTGTCCTGGTCAAACATTAAATACCATACACTGCAGTATTTTTGAAATTTTGCCAGTACGGGAGGTGCCAACACCTCTTGTCCTAATTCGCATAGCTTTTGCTCAGGTTTTGCACTTACTGTCCTCAGTGTCTGAATGAAGCTCCTGCTTTTATATTAGAAACCACGCCCTCTTATTCGAGTTCGCTTAGTTTTTGCTCAGAGCTTTCTTTTACTGATTTTACCGCTTGAGTGAAATTAAGTTTGATTATCTCAAAAACTGTTTCCAATATAGCACTTTGAAGCTTTTGCTTATATAGAAGGTGCCCTGCCCTCCTGTCCAAGTTCGCCTATTAAAAATTTGTCATATAACAAATTTTTGTCCCCTCTGGCACTATGTGCGACGGTCCATTTTTGCAGTCCCATAATTCACGCAAGATTTAAAATTGCTGGCATTTGTGCTTAAAAGTATTGTCAACCAAAAAAGAACATTGTTCGAAAGCTGACAGTATAAAATTTATAAAACTAGAGCATAACATGAAAAAATAACTGTTGAAAATATTTCAAAAATAATGAATACAGCTTCGGAATATTGAATATTCTGCCTTAAACCAAACGAATATCAAGTATATTAAGTGTTTGGATAATAAAAATATTCACGATTACCAATGACATAACTCTTAAAATAGTCCTTTTGGAGCATTGAAGGCAAATTTGGTCAGAATTCACAAATAAGCAAATAAGAAGTATGCTCGAAGAGACTAGAAAATTTTTTGATTTTGTTATCAACAGGAAATCAGAGTGTTCAGATTTTGTTTTCGGTTTGTTATAATTTTGCAAAGAATAAATAAGGTTTTTTATTATCTTAACCAAGGTGTTGACTCACTTTTGGCGCTCACAGTATGTCATAAAACTGAACCATCTTCGTCAAATAGTTTCAGTGATATTGTGATTTAATTTTTTCCGAGTTGTGGCACCACTATTTTTTCAGTAGACTTGCAGCAATTCTGGGCCAGTTGCGTTAAAAAGTTTCAAAGATATGGTGAACTTTATTTTTGGGGGCGTGAAATTTAAGTAAATGTAACAAATTGTTTTCATCTACAGCAAATTTTCAGTTTGGAGGACAAGGCACCAGTGCTTTTGGAATGATAGGTTAAATGCTTTGACATCTAACACCACTTGATTTATTTTTCTACCTTTGGTAGACACAATATTAGTACATCGATGTATCAAGATTTATAATGAGAGTTCTAATATATAGGTGCAGAGATATAGCATTTTGTACGTTACTTTTGTTTTAGGGTGCATTGCCCCCTCGCCATAGATGCAAGACGTGGCACTAGCTCCTTAATTAACAAAAAGTAATAAATAGTTTATAGAAGATGTCTGCAGCTGGTAGGTTACGATGGCTATTTCTTTTGGTGAGCTTTTTTTTTAAAAAGAAAGGTGCGCAATTTGAGCAAGGTCCTACAACTAAGTAGAGGTTTTAATAACTTTTTCATTTTGAAATTTTAATACATTTCAAATATTAGGTACATTCTCAACGGTGACTACATTTCCACACTGACAATCTACACAAAACACACACATTTGTATGCTAATACATTAAACATGCACACCGAGCCTATAATACACCTTGTCGAACACGATTCTTATCTGTTTCACTGTCTGTTTGTCTGTCTCTCTGTCTAAATGTCTGTCCGCTGCATACCATTTACTTTCAACGATATGCGGAAGATGCAAGCTGCGTGCCAGAGCCAGCTAACATTCTCCAGCTGATGATACTGCGCGACATCAGCATCTGGGTCTGTTGTTTACTTAACTGTCCGAATGCTTACGGGTGCAGTGTTGCTTTTTAGCTTATCATGTTTTAGCAGCGCGGATGTTACCATTGCCACTACTACCACTACCAGTAACTTCCAAGTAACTTATGTTGTATAACTTGCATTTGTAGCCACAATGTGGCGCGTTAATAAGACAAGTCATAAAGTTATACGAACACGCGTCCAGAATGCATTCCAAACTTGAAAATGTGCCATCAAAAAAAAAAAAAAAAAAGACTGTTCATTTTGTCACCCAAAGCAGACAGAATCTGTCTGCCAACTTTAATTGCAATCGGTCCATAGACAAATTTTATTTGTTCGTTAATTTTGCCGTTGTCCATTTTACAGTCAAGGTAGTAAAAGTTTTGCAGAGAACTCTGGAATTTTGCTTATCTTTTCGACTTGATCTTTTGTTTATTGCAATATTTTTGTTAATTTGAGTTAAGTCATTTTGAACATTTTTTAATAAAAAGAAGTTTGTGTAGCGTATTAAACATAAAAATGTACTTAATTTTAGTGTACCTATAATTTGTAATGCACACATATTGTTATATCATAATTTTATCAAAAACTCATACAGACGTCTCCAATAAAATAACCAAAACAGTTGATAAACCAAAAACGCACTTTTGAAGAACCAGTTATGTATAAAACTAGAAATAAGTTTCGTTTTGGCTTCGATCTTGAACAGGATTGTCGAAATTCTGATCACGAATAGGTCAGGCTTTCTTATTTGGATATGACAAGAAATGTTATACTTCATATGAAGTGCACCGAAGCTTTTACGGAAGGACTGAAAACTGCAGTAGTAAAATGAAAATGATAAGATTTCTTCTTACTATTACGAGTTTTTCATATAAATGTTTACAGAAATTTTAAAAAGATTTTCTCTATGGTTTTGATGTGACTTTCTTCTTGGATGAAAGGCATAGAGATATCTTTTTATTTTTGTTCAATTTTATGTGGTTGTTTTGGCTCTTTATATATTGTAAAGAAAACCCAATCTGAAATGGTTTTACAATTAATTTTATTGAAAAGAAGAAGAAACATTAAACATATGTTATGCAGTACATAAAATACTTCAATACAGTTTTAATACAAAAAAGGTATAACAATGCATTTGTTTTTAAAAACAGAACTGTTAGGTTTCTACTTTCCATAATTTGTATCTGTTATTTTATTCAATATAAAATTATGTTTTCATGTATTTTAAAATTCAAATGAAACGTAATCTTTTTTCAGTTCATAAAATTATTCAATAAAGAATTCATTGATTTTTATACATCAAATAGTTTTATTCAGAAAACTAACATTTGGCGACGAGGAATTTTTCACATCTTAACAATATCATCATGGACTTACGTGGATTATCGGAAGTTCTTCAGCAACTTCAACAATCAAATCAAATATTTCTGCAACAGATTCTTGCACAAAATAAGGACATACTGACAGATGCCTTAAAAAAGGAGAATCACACATCGTCAATTCCTATATTTCACAATTTCAACAAGGCAGCAGAGAAATGGTCAATTTATTTATTTCAATTAGAGCAACATTTTTTGGCAAACAATGTCCATGAAGAACGCACAAAACGGGCTTGTTTCCTCACTTGGGTAGGCAGTGAATCTTTGGAACTACTTCAAAAGTTGTACGACGGGAAGGCAAATGAAAAGACTTTTAATGAATTAATATCAAAACTTTCCGATCATTTTATACAAAAGCAGCATGTTCTTTCTGCGCGATTTAATTTTTACAGGACTTTGATGAAAGATGACCAAACTTATAACGATTGGGTTGCGGAACTACGAGGAGCATCAAGAGATTGCATGTTTGAATGCCAAAAAGAAGGCTGCAAGGAATCATACTTGGATGACAAAATACGCGATATGATTATTATGCATACACCTCATGATAAAGTTCGAAGTGCAGCACTCCAAAAGGCAAATCCTTCTCTCGAAGATGTCTTGAATATTGCCACAATTTACGAAACAACGGTCAAAACTTGTATGGAGTTTAAAGGAGAAAATAATTTCAACACTGAAGTGAACGCAATTCAACAAAAACAAAATTTTTCTAGCAGAACACAAAATTTTAATCGAGTAAAATCGGAAAATGGATCATTTCAAAATATTCGGAAATCGTGTCCTGGTTGTGGATCTTCACATCAGCGTTTTGAATGCTTCCATTTTAAAAATAAAACCAAGTGTAACAACTGTTTTAAAGAAGGTCATGTAGCTTCAGTTTGTCAATCACCTGGGTCTGTGAACACAAAAAGACTATCTGCAGTGTCAAGCAATTATAAATCTAATTCAAACTACAAAAATATTAAAGAAAACGTAAACACAGTGAGTACTGAAAATTTTGAGAAAAATAATGTAGAAGAAATAACAAATACTTCATTCTTTGAAGTCAATCAAATGTCATGCAATAAAATCGAATCAAAAAAAATTTTAATTGATATTATCATAAACGAAAAACAATTTCAATTTCAAGTAGATACTGGAGCGACATGCTCTTTGATTGGTCTCTCTAGCTATGAAATACTAGGAAAACCCAAGTGTAATTCAACCGATAAAATTTTGAAAACTTATGCAGGCGCTCAACTTGCATTAAAAGGAACAATCAAGGTTAACGTCCTTTGCGATAATATCTTACACAACCTACCGCTATTAGTTGTAGACAGCAACAAAGCTACAAATATACTTGGCTTGGACTGGTTTCAAAAACTTAACTTTAATATTTATATACCGTCATTCGATTCTAAACTTACTACTGTTTGCAATTCATCTTCTCTAAATACCAAGTTAGAGACAAATCTAATAAAATCACTCAACAATCTCACACTAGAATATTCTTCATTGTTTGAAGATGGTCTTGGCTTATGCTCCTCATTTGAAGCGGAAATAGTACTAAAAGCAGACGCTCGCCCAAAGTTTTTTAAGCCATATAATTTGCCCTTTGCACAGCATAATGATGTACGCGCTGAAATTGAGCGACTTGTTTCCTCTGGTGTACTCGAACCAGTTAATACAAGCGACTGGGCCGCTCCAATTGTGATAGTAAAAAAACAAAATGGATCAATTAGACTTTGTGCCGATTTTAAAGTAACTGTTAATCCACAATTAGAAATTGACCGTTACCCAATACCTCGAATTGAAGATTTGTTCCATAAACTTCAAGGAGGCCAATTCTTCACAAAGATTGATTTAAGTGATGCATACCTTCAAATAAAACTCTCAGAGATCTCAAAAAAATGTATGGTTATTAATACGCCATTTGGACTTTTTCAGTATCAGAGATTACCATTTGGCGTTGCCAGTGCACCTGGCATATTTCAACGTTTTATGGAAAAAGTCGTAACTGGTATACCTGGCTGTGCAGTATATTTAGATGATATAATTGTAACAGGACAAAATGAAGAAGATCATATAAAAAATGTTAAGTTGCTTTTTGACAGTCTTAAGCATCATGGTTTAAGATGCAGAAAGAACAAATGTCACTTTGCAGAGACTCAAATCGAGTATGTTGGGCACAAAATAAATTCTAAGGGTATAATGCCGTCGGATAAGAGAATGGAAGCTATCAAGTTAATGCCCAGACCTCAAAATGTTCGCGAAATTGAAGCATTTATTGGTAAGATAAACTATTATAACAAGTTTATTTCAAACTTTTCAACAAAAGCATTACCACTGAATGAGTTAAGAAGAAATGGCACTAAATTTATTTGGTCTGAACGTCAAGAAAAAGCTTTCCAAGACCTTAAAGATTCAATAATAAAAGTAGCTCAACTCGTCCATTATGATGATAAATTTCCTATAGTTTTAGCAACAGATGCTTCCAAATATGGTATAGGAGCAGTGATATCGCATAGATATCCAGACGGAACTGAAAAACCAATATCATTTGCGTCAAAAACTCTAAATGGAAGCCAAGTCAACTATTCACAGATAGAAAAAGAGGCATTATCAATAATATTCGGAGTTACAAGATTTCATCAATATCTGTATGGCAGAAGATTTGAACTCGTAACAGATCATCAAGCGCTAACAACTTTATTTCACCCTTGTAAAAAATTGCCAGTAATGACTCTTCAACGACTACAAAGATGGGCAATAGTACTTCAAGCGTACGACTATTCTATTCGTTATAAAAGTACGGTAGATCACGCAAATGCTGATGCACTTTCTCGCTTGCCCATTGGTGAAGACAAGGATTTCGATGAAAAGGAAAGAAACATGCTTAACTGTGAAAAAATTTATCAGTCTACAATTGATGAGTTTCCCATCAATTCCATTACTATTGCAGAACATAGCAAGAATGACAATATACTCAGTTTGTTACTGAGGGTTGGCCTGAATACTTATCTAAATCTGAGATACATTTAAAGCCATATTTTGATAGAAGATTCTGTTTGACTCTTCAAGGTGAAGTTTTACTTTTCAATACAGAATATGCACGTATCGTAGTTCCATCAGCTCTTCAGCAGAAAATCTTAGAAATGCTTCATGAAGGTCATTGGGGACAAAATCGAATGAAACAAATGGCCCGCAGATATATTTGGTTTCCGAAGTTAGATGAAGCAATTGAATCTATGTGTAAAAACTGTGCCACATGTCAAGAATCAGCTTCCAGTCCTAAGCGAGAATTTTCAGCCTGGCCAGAAGCAGCAGAACCATGGGAAAGGGTACACGCTGATTTTGCCGGCCCATTTTTTTCACGGATGTGGCTTATAGTAGTCGACTCTTACTCAAAATTTCCTTATGTCGTGGAAGTGCCAACAGCAACTTCTACAACAACAATAAAAGCTCTGCAGAACATATTTTCTATAGAAGGTTTACCTAAAACTGTCGTTACTGACAATGGCACTCAATTCACATCAAATCAATTCAAGCAATTTTGTAAACTCAACTCTATAGAACATTTGACCACAGCACCTTTTCATCCAGCATCGAATGGTCTAGCTGAACGAACTGTAAGGACTTTCAAAGAATCCTTTAGTAAAATCATGGTTGATGAAAATGATAGAGAACGAGCGATGTACAAATATTTATCAACTTATAGATCTACTCCAAATCCTACAACGGGAAAATCACCTGCGGAGCTGCTACATGGTCGGCAACCCCGAACAGTTTTATCAGCGTTATTTCCAACTACTCCATTAAAAGAAACATATCGAACTAAATTTGAGATGAATGAAAATGTATATACGCGTGTTTTTAATAACAAAGATCGTTGGACTCCAGGGAGTATTCAAGAAATTTGCGGTCGGAGAATGTATGTAGTTGCTACGGAGCGCGGCTTAATACGTCGACATCAAAATCAATTGAGACCGAGACAAAACAATTTACCATCGACAAGCCAAAAGCAATGGAATGACGAAGACTTAGAAATTGTTTTACCAGACACCAATCCTGAACCTCAAATTTCTATAAGAAACTCTTCTGAATATGAAACTCCCATTAATTTTGAAAGCCCAATTTTAGAAGCTTCAGCAAAAAATCAGCAGAGAAGCAAAAGAAGTTCAACTGAAAATTCAACACCACTCCGGCACGTAAAGAGGTTGCGAAAAAAGCCTTACACCACACACCTTAATTCCATTTTCCTCCGGAGATCAGAAAGGTTAAAAAATATGACTTGATATTTCCAAATAAGTCGAGGGGAATGTTAGGTTTCTACTTTCCATAATTTGTATCTGTTATTTTATTCAATATAAAATTATGTTTTCATGTATTTTAAAATTCAAATGAAACGTAATCTTTTTTCAGTTCATAAAATTATTCAATAAAGAATTCATTGATTTTTATACATCAAATAGTTTTATTCAGAAAACTAACAAGAACAAAACATGGTTTAAATCATAGTTCCTCCCATTTTAGTTTAAGTGTGTTGTGTTCTTTTTTTTTTTTCAAAAAAACCGTTTTTCGACCTTTTGTTAAAAATTAGTTGATGAACATATTTTAGAAATTTAATTGATGATTTAATGATGCGATTTTTTCGAATTTGCGTTACTTTTACGTTGATTTTGGGAGAATTTAAATCAAGCAACGCCAAAAAGTTTAATTTTAAGCAAATCACAATAATTTTAAACAATTGGTAAAATCGTACCGTGCCTAATTCCAGTATCTTTTTCGACGAATAACTTTGAGTCCATTGTTTAACGTGTAGAAATGACTAGGAGGTCCATCTTATGAAATGTAGTTAATAATTGCACATTTTTCACTATCATTACAAAACTAGTTGTCCTTTTACAGTGAACTTAAGCACAGTCGACAAATCACTGCCACAAGGCTTAAGCGAGAACTCCGTAGAGGCACGGGAAATGTCTGTAATTGAGGATCTGGAGCAATTGACATTGCTTATAGTATTTGAAATGTTTTCTAGCATTTCTAACATTTTACGGGTTGATGGTGGTGATATTGTCCCTTGGTCACATATTAAGGGCTTGTTCTGCAAGAACAAATTGACGGTAAAGACGATTCACCTAAGTATAACAAAATTACTTACCCTGTCCTTTCGCCACTGCCGCAATCCGGCTTTGAACTTTATTTCTACACCAAAAAACGCAGAGCCATATATATTACCAAAAAATTTCTCCACATCTTCCATTTCTATTATTTCTACGACATAGATGGAGTTCACTCCGTAAACTTTTAACACTAAACAAGCTGAGCCACTTAAGCCCCAAGAATGAAAAATTTCTTTAGTTTCCAGAAGCTCATCTTCATTCCATTCTATAGACGGCGCAGTTAGTATGCACGTATCACAAACATTTTCATTGTTGGTGCTTCCAATTGGAAAATTTTTAAAATTATCCATTTCGCAAACAATCACAATCACTTTTGCAAAAAAACACAAATTGTTTAACTGAAAAATTCAATTTATGAGAAACCTCATAATTTTAAAAACAATGTCACTTAGATTTTATTAGAGTATCTTTTTAATTTTAAGTGACAAACTTTTTTGTGCGGAAAACAATTTATACGCTTTCCTTCTTAAAACTAGAAATTAATAAGTTGCTCACATAACTTACATCGGTTTATGTTGTATTCTATACAAAAATAATGTGAAAATCTTTTTGAATTCTTAAGAAGAATGTCTTAGTAAAGTCATAGGGATTTCTCTATGGAATATTCATATTGTTTACTACTTTTAATGTGAATTCATAGTAAAATAGCTCAATACGACAATCTTCTTGTTTTAGGGGTCATTTTTTGCTCTGTGTATTTTGACATAGAATAGTTTACAATTAATTGTTTTGACATTCAATTTAATAGTTTGCTGCTGACAGCAAGCAAAAATGAAGAAACATTTTGAATATCATGAAGATTGTCTCCGACCACTCTTCAGATGGTCTTGGCCCAATTTTGCACCAATCGAAAGGGAAACAATTTTAGACTTTATCAGAACTGTCCCCAACCATCCTTACGAGTTTTGATCTAATTTTACAAATAATTTCATTACACTAGTTCATAGGGTGAAGTTGGGACCAAAACTCCTAAGACAGGTCGGGAACTCCCCGTGACAGTTTCAAAAATTTTTTCGTCAACCTCTCCCTATCGATTGGAGTAGTAAGTTTTTTGAAAATTGGACTGCTATACGGATAGTTTCCAAAATTATTTTTCGGCCTTTTCGTATTGATTATGGCAATATAATTTTTTTGAAAGAGAAGACCCCTAATATACCTCAAAAAATTTTTTTGCGGTCGATGAGTCCAAAATCCCTGAGAAGTGTCGGGGACATTACTGATACTTTCGAAAAATGTTCTTAAGCAATTCCATAAAGATTCTTTCAATGCATTTCTTTTTTTATAAAAATGAACCTTAAACTTATGAAAAGGTCGGGGACGAACCTAATGCATAGTTTTCAAAACTTATTTTCGACCTCTTCCCATCATGGCCACTTTTCTCCTAAGTGTTTTGTAAGGTAAATTATTTTTTTCAAAACAAAATTCTATTGTAGACTATCTTTTCTTTGCTGGATTTTGAGATAGGATAGTTTACACTTCAGTTTTTTGATAAAAGGCGAAAAATTTTCATAAAAAAAGACCTATTTTTTTGAAATTTCGTTTATTTCTTAAGTTAATGGTTTTTGGTTAAAAAAAGCTATTACCTATATCTTAAAAAGTACACAAAAAAATCAATGTAGCAAAAATGAGATGGGATAGTTTACAATTGGCACAACGATAATGATGCCTGAGACATAAAGTAGGATGGTTCATTTGTTCTATGAAAACTAGGCTGTCGTTGATTCTTGGGCGAAAAGTAGGAGATTTCGAACTAACTTTGATGAAAACTATATGACGAAAAGAAGGTTTCTTCAAAGTTTTATGTCAAAAAGTAGGTCCTTAAAGACTTTATGTCGAAAAATAGGATTTCTTTACATTTTGGACGAACACTATGACGTTTCGATGCCTTGCTTAAAAATTAGGTTTATTCATTATGTATTCATTTAGTATGAAACATCCTACTTTTCGTCCAAAAATATAAAACATCATTATTTTCGTGGGAGAAATTAAACATCCGACTTTTTTAAATAGATAACTTTAGATTGTCTTTAGTATTCAAATCAAACTTTTTTGTATTAAACTCAAAATATTTTCCAAAAAAGTTTGAAATTTCGTCCCTATATAAGTGAAAAACACTAAGTAAGTTTTTTAATTTTTGAGATATTTCATGGTCAAAAAATTAATTTTGTTTCTTTTTTGTACGAAAATCGGTGTTTTGCAGAGATATGGTTTAATGGATATCATCAGACTAAACACTATAATATTTTGGACCAGAAATACCAAATAGTTCAAAACTAATGTGGAAAAAATTGACTTAGTGTTTTTCACTTATATAAGGACGATTTATTCCAGAAAAGTATGAAATTTATTCCAAAATAGTTTAAAATTTATACTTTTTTTGTCAACCCTCATAATCAGTTTTAATAACGAGAATCGTTATAAAGTTTTAAGTTTGTTGTTATAGTTTGATTGTATTTTCATTGAAATATGGAAACTGAAACTTTTTAGATGTATTTTGTTGAAAAAAAAATTACTAAAAATTTTTATCACTAACAGGACTTATGGTATGATGAATCTATAATTCATTATTTTGGATGAGGTACCTTGAAGCCATATGACACCAAGTCACCGAAACGCTCCTGAACAAAACTTTGAATGCATAATAGTAAGTAACTCTTGAGTAGGCTTTGAACTTTCTACTTTGAAAGCGTTCAGTCTTTAATAGATTAAATTTTGAGATCAGACCAAACTCTCAAACTATCAATGAACTTCAAAAATTTTCATGTGCAGACCACCGTGATGGTCTGGGAAAGTTTGCAAAAAATATTTTCTTCAATTTCCGA
This sequence comes from Calliopum simillimum, assembly GCA_951812925.1. Lineage (NCBI taxonomy): Eukaryota > Metazoa > Arthropoda > Insecta > Diptera > Lauxaniidae > Calliopum > Calliopum simillimum. The sequence goes on along the minus strand of OX638369.1, from coordinate 121,727,364 downwards.
TTTTCCCGACATAATAAAACTCATGATCATTTCATAATAGTTTATTATATTGAAAATTTGCCATAATTATGTTGGTATATCATGTGAAAACCCTTTAAATTTTTCTACAAAAAAACTAAATTGACTTCAGAAAGCCCATCCCACTAAATTACGACTACAGCAACAAAATTTATGGCAAAAAATTTTTACAACAAAAATAAGTTAAATATCACATTGCCCACCCATACAATCAAACAAAAAGCAGCATAGGGATAAAAATCAAACCAATACACGCACAGTAAAGTGCAAAAAAAAAGCACTCAAACGTCACACGCGAGAGCGCACGATAACCAAAAGCAAAAGTTTGCAACGACAACAACAACATTGCAGCACCAGCGACAGCTGTCAAGCCCACTTCAGGGACTGGGTGAGAATTTAAAAAATATTTTCATCTACCGAGTTCAGTTTGCACGCAACTTTATGAGCGAAAATTCCGCACAAAAATTCAAATCGCGTTTGTTGACGGAAATGCAACAAGGAATTGATTACAAATTTGATGATTTTGCTTGATAGCGCGCTAAGAAATGCTGCTGCTGCTGCTTATGTCACTGCGGCTGTCAAAAGTGACAATGTGAAATGTCAAATTTATAAATGGTGTGCAATTTTTATTTGAAAAAAAAAAAAAAAAAAAAAAGCCGACGGTTTAATGGCAAATGTATAAAGATAAACTAAAATTTTAATTTGTTAATATTACGAAAACTTCAACATTCACGAACATGACAGCTTAAACGTCAAACAATTTAACACGGTTAATTGTAAGTCACTTCAAGTGCGCTAATAATTTATAGCGCAATAAATAATTTTAATAACATATTCATTAATTTTAACTGATTAGCGTTGTTTTTTAGCAATAATATATATATTACATACATGCTTGTGCTGTCATACAGCTGTCATAATAATACGCCATGCCACATTTAAACGCGTAATTAAAAACGGAAGTTCCCTACTTGCAGTATTTGTAGTGTTAACTCATTCAGTGTTGTATTAAGTGTTTAATTATTTTAATACGAAATGTTCATTGTTTTGACACATAATTTTAATTGTAAATGTCAAATTCATGACGTATGTACTTGGATTTGCCGTCGGTGGTTGATTTTGAGCGGGAATATAAATTTAAAACCATTGTGAAAGTAAATATATTGTGGATTTAATTTTGTGTAAAATTTTGGCAAATGTTGTGTTCCATAAAAATTAATTTAAAATTATTTTCGGAATGTTTTTGTACAATATAATCTTTTAAATAAATTGATTTGTTACAATAAAAGAAAATATATATATAAAAAAATCAACAAATTGTGGCAAACACATTATACAACTTTATAATATGTTGTATAATGTACCCTGCTATCAAAACTTTTCAACGCTGGATTACTATAAGGTAAGCAGGATTTTTCATTTATAGCTTTCCGGTGGTGATTAAGTAAAAAAAGTTTTTTGAAGAATTTTCCGAATAATAGAGCAAACTGATGATTAAAAAAGAAAAAAAGGCAAAAAAAATAAAAAAGTTATGTGATTTGACTAGATTAACGTATTCCTATGTTTCTTGACTCTGCAAAACCGTATTCGAAGTTAGAAGTATTTTATCATGTCTGGAAATTGAGATATTCTTGTCTAAAAGTAAATGGTCACTGTTTTGAAGATTATGGTGCACTTCTAAATAAACCTTACTCTAATTTACCCGATTGGGTTCTTATTTTTCGAGTTATAATCCATTATATTAAAGTTAATTCTATTACATAGAAATATTTATCATTAAGTCCTTTGTATGGAATTAAAATACTAAAAATCATGATTTTCTACTGCTTTTTGCCGGAAATTAATTGAATAATCAAGTTGTTGCTAGTAATCTGTCGGACTCAATTTTGTATGGAAACATTCTTATTGTATGCAAAATTCTTTGCAGTGACCCTCGTGAGAGGCCAAGTTGTGTCAAATGTCTCCTGGTTGATGTTTGTCTATCTTCCCGAATACTCTGCTGTTCCCGTTCAATATTGTCATCCGTGTGTACCGTTCGTCATCTGCCGGCACCAGAAAGGTTCCTTACTGCCCATTGTTGTCAAAAATTGGGAACTTGATGGTTTATTGTTGACTCTGAGGGTCCAACTCGCACATTAAAATAACAACGATATGCACGATGAATCAAAACAATGTACCGATAACTTGAGAAATAAAGTTCAACGATTTGGGCACGTTGTTCAATTGTGTACCCTTCCATTTAAAATTCCTCAAGTCTTTTTTACAACATACTGAAAAGAAATAAAAACTAGTAAGGGTGTAAAATTTGGCCTGACCAAACATTTAATACCCTACACTGCAGTATTTTTAAAATTTTGCTCTTATGGGAGGTGCTACGCTCTCTTGTCCGAGTTCACCCAGTTTTTGTCCAGAGCTTGCATTTATAGTTTTTAGTGTCTGAATGAAAAACGTTTTCAGCTTACGCTTACATAGGAGGTGCCACGCCCTCTTGTCCGAGTTCGTCTAGTTTTGGCTTAGAGCGTGCATTTATAGTCTTTAGTATTTGAGTGAAGTTTGGTTGGATTATCTCAAAAAACTCTTTCAGTATAGCATTTTGAAACTTCTGCTTATATTGGAGGTGCCACACCCCTTGTCCAATTGCATCCAATTTCTGTCGGGAGCTTTCATTTATGATACTTAGTGTCTGAGTCGAATTTGGTTTGAATATCTCAAAAAACGCTTTCAGTATTCCGTTTTGAAGCTTTTACTTATATGGGAGGTGCCACGCCCTCTTGTCCGAATTCGTTAAATTTTTTTTCAGAGCTTGCGCTTACAATTCTTAGTACTTATGCGTATTTTGGTTGCATTGTCGTAAAAAATACTCCTAAAATTGCATTTTGAATAAATTTTTTGTATGGGCGGTAGGCGTGTCCGTTGACCGATTTCGCTCATTTTGAATCCCCCGAATTATCTTTAACGACGAAGGCAGTATACCAAATTTCATTGAATTATCTTACTCAGTTTTCCCAAAAAGTGTATTTCAACACACAGCCAGCCAGCCACCCAGCCACCCAGCCAGACAGACGGACATGGCTATATCGACTCAGGAGGTGACGCTGATCAAGAATATAAATACTTTTCTATATCTGCCACGCCTCCTTCTCTGCGTTACAAACGGAAGGACAAAGTGAATATACCCTGGGTGTAGGGTATAAAAACAGCAGCTTTCAACCTCAATACCTAGTTTTGTAGCTGAAAATTACCAATTCTATTTGTAACACCTTAAAAATAACAAAAATATATGTTTGAGAAATTTTATTTAAATTTTTAGGTAATAATATTTCGGAGAAAAGAAAAATGATATCGCTATAACTCAAATTAGGTTTTGAAGGAAAAGATCAGTTCTCGTGATGGCCAAATCAGCATGTACCTAAGTATTTTTATTTAAAAATTACCATGTTTATTAATAAGGAAAAATTTTGTTTTCTGTAATCTTTTATAACTTTCTTATTAAGAATATTTAAGAAAAAAAATAGATAATGATATAAAACATAGAGGATTTTGAAGAAAAGACTATTACTTACTTTCAACTGATATTTCAACTTTTTTGGCTAAAAATTATCGTGTCTGAAAAAAAGACTTAAAACATAAGAAAAAATATAATATCGATATAATTCGAAGTAATTTTTAAAGAAAAAGATTAATACTTTCAACTACCATATCAGATTTTATGACAAAAAATTTTCTGACTAAATTTTGATACATGCTAATCTTTATAAATAACCAAAAATTGGTACTATTCTAAATAAACCAAATATTTTATGTAAAGAAAATTTCAAATGAGCTTAAATGTTCATAATATCGAGCCCTAACCGCCAAAAAGACGTAACTGACACGATTTTAGATTTGAATTTTTTATAGAAATCGATAATTTGCGACCATATGCGTCTTCCCTCTAAATTTCATAACTGCAAAAAGTACCATTATGAAGTTATAGGGTAAGCAATTTTTACTTTTGTACTACAACGCATGCAAAGAAAATTCAAAAAAGCTTCTACTGTAAAATTTGTTTTTTGTTGGTTGAGTCTTTTTGGCGGTTAAGGCTCGATATATTGACCTATATTTCAGTATTTCATTTTAAAATGTCAACGATTTCTTAAAAATATCAAGCAGCTACCTAAATTTCATTTTAATGTACAAATGATTTTCTTTATCTGCTTAATAATGACTGTCAATCAAATCGACAAATAACATCAACAGCAATAGCAGCACAATCTTTGAAGAGTACAATACACCAGTACTACTCATCTTAACATGCCGAAAGATAAAAAAAATTTTCAGGAAAAAATATCTTTATTTTCAAAAAAAAAGGTATAACAGTGGAACACGAATACTGTGGTTTTAATTCTGGTCAAATGATTTCACTACTTTTCAGCATGCTGTCAAATATTTGCAAGGATTCTGCACACAAGAAGATTTGACGTATGCGTTGATCTTGCTGCGCGCTTTCAGCGAAAATCTGTTTCATAGCAAAAAAAGGAAAAAAATCTAGAAAAGGTACTCGTACACAACAAAGCACTTAAGGATCAACTACAACACTGGCTTCTGTGTTTTGTGATTATTGTTGGATTAGAGGCTAAAGTAAGATAGGCTTTTCAAGGATCAAGGGTTTTTCTTTTTTGTGTTTGCTGAATGGTACTTGATTTTTGCCGCACTAACGATTTTTATAAAAAAAAAAAAAAATATTATTAAGATTTCGAAGAAAGTCTGAATCGAAGCAGAAAATTGAAGTAGAGCTAAGCTGAAAATATGTTTTAGCATGTGGGCGGTCAAATATTAACAAAACAAATAAATACGCTGAGTTATGTAAAAAAAAACCAAATTGGTCAAAATCAATTGTTAAAGCTGACTTTTGGTAGCAACGTGAAAAATCCTTTTTCTGTTATATCCTTAAATTCACTACAGCTGCTGCTTGAAATGCAATAAAGTAAACAAATGTCAAGCATCGCAGAAAATTAAAGTGCTCATCATCAGCAGCAGCAAATGGTAGCGTACTTTGTTGTTAACAACAAATACACCAACTACAACAAAACAGCAACAACGGTAACGACACAACATCACCATCAAAATTCACATCAACGACATCCTCCGTCCTCGTTGTTGTCAGGATAATTTCATTGAAATTTGAGATCACCAAATGAGCGCTCTGCTCTGTGCGTTTGTGTGGATGCGAACCAAATTATTTATTTTACATTGCCGTTGTCATAGTTGTTGCTGCTGTTGTTGTTGTTGTTGTTGTCAGCGTCATCGTTAGTAGCATGAAATCAAAATTACTAAAGGCAAAGCAACAACAACTACAACAACAATAATAATTGTGTAAATTGTATGGTACTTGGCAAAAATGGTAGTCGTGGCAACTTTGCAAAAGTACCTATGCAGTGAAATGAAAAGCAACACAAAAAGGAGCAAAATGAAAAACGGTAGCAACAAAATTTCACTGTGTTAAACATTCCAGAGTTGCCACATTCATAAAAAGAAAAGAAAAAAAATATTTTTCAGTGTTTCAAGTTTCAATATAAGTATCTACATTTAAAGTAAACCTTTTCCAAATCAAGTTGAATAACTTTCAAAACAAAATAAACTTTTTCTAAAGCAAAAAAAACCTTTTCCAAATCAAATCAAACCTTTTTAAAATCAAATTCAACCTCTTCCAAATCAAATTAAACCTTTAATAAATCAAATTTAACCATTTTTAAATCAAATTAAACCATTACCAAATCAAATTAAACCTTTTTTCAAATCAAATTAAACCTTTATCAAATGAAATTAAACCTTTTGCTAATCAAATTAAACTTTTTTAAAATCAAATTAAACCTTTTCCAAATCAAATTAAACCATTTTTAAATCAAATTAAACCAATACCAAATCAAATTAAACCTTTTTTCAAATCAAATTAAACCTTTATCAAATCAAATTAAACCTTTTGCTAATCAAATTAAACCTTTAATAAGAGCTATTACAAATCCAATTAAACGTTTTTCAAATCAAATTAAACTTTTTTGAAATAAAAAAAAACTTTAACATCAAATTAAACCTTTTACAAATCAAATTACATCTTTTTTAAATCAGAATAAACTTTTTCCAAGTCAAATTGAACCTTTTATAAATTTGATTCCGTTTTTCATATCAAATTAATCCTTATTCAAATAAATTTTTTTTTTAAATCAAACAAAACCATTCACAAATCAAATTTAACCATTTTCAAATCAAATCAAACCATTTTCAAATCAAATTCAACATTTTTCAAATCAAATTAAATCTTTTTTAAATCAAACTAAAGCTTTTACTAATCAAATTCTGTTTTTCATTTCAAATTAATTTTTTTCCAGATCAAACTGAAACCTTCGTCTTGCCAAATTAAACGTTTTTCAAATTAAAATAAACTTTTTCAAAATCAAATTAAATCTTTTTCATATCAAACTAAAGCTTTTACTAATCAAATTCTGTTTTTCATTTCAAATTAATTTTTTTCCAGATCAAACTGAAACCTTCGTCTTGCCAAATTAAACGTTTTTCAAATTAAAACAAACTTTTTCAAAATCAAATTAAACCTTTTACAAATCAAACTCCTTTTTTAAATCAAAATTTACCTTTTGCAAATCAAGTTCAACCTTTTGAAAATCAAATTAAGCCTTTTCCGATTAAAATTAAATATTTTACAAAACAAATTTAACCCACACAGAAAAAAAAATTGTATTCCCAACAACTTTATGTTTTGATTCAAGAATTTATGTTGGTTAAAATCTTCCCAACAACTTTTGCTCTTGTTTTAAATACGAAATTGTTATGTATTATGCATAACGAAAAATTGTAGAATCAAGTAAAAAGTTGTTGCAGTTTTAAGAACGAAAATTGTTGTATTAAAAGCGAAAAAATGTTGGAAACTTATGAATGGAAATTGTTGTTTCAAAAGCGAAACTGTTAACAATATTTAAAAGCGAAATAGTTGAACGAAGAATAAATGATTGTTGAAATGTTTGTTCTTATATAAGTCTTTATTAGCAATCTATCTTACGGCAATAAAAAAAATACAGTAGCATGAACATTGGTTGCAGTATGAGCCTAAGAAGTCAAACGGCGTTTTCATACGTGTAACTGATGCTTCAACGGCAACATTTTGCATTTTATCTTGACTGGCGATAGAAAGAGGACATAGTACGATAATCAGAAGCGAAGTGGATCGTGAGCGAAGTCAGGTTTACATCATCCGCGAATCCAAGTATCCAAGTTACGATCAATAAAGCGTAATTTATTATGGAATTCATACGCTACCAGAAAGATGGGAGAAATTAGTGTTTAGTGTTTAGTTTATATGAAATGTTTCTTACCCTTAATCGTTATATAAAGCTTTTTAAATAAAACAGAACTTATTCAGTAATTTAAAAGTTTTTTTTTTTTTTTTTTGCTCACAAAAAAGAGTGTTTGAAGTTTTGTATTTATAATTATTTTTTTTATTTTTTATGACAAATGCGTAAACAAATTAAGTATCAAGAACAAAGTTGTTGATTTAAGAATAAAATATGAATTTCAACAATTAAAAAATAACAATTTTTTAAGAATGAAAAATTGTTGTTTTAAGAATTTTTTTTTTTCTGAGTGCCTTTATCAAATCAAAATAAACTTTTTCCTAATTAAATTAAGCCTTTTACAAACGAAATCAAATTAAACCTTTTGCAAATCAAATCAAACCTTTTTCAAAACAAAATAAACCTTTCTCAATGAAATTAAATTAAAATTTTTTTCCATTATATTAATGAACTTTTTGTGAGTGTTGAATTCGAGTTCATATGAAAATTTGGATACCAAAAGTAGCAGACACATTATTTAATTTATAAGAAATGTAAATTAATCTGGTTTGATTTGTATGAAGCAAAAAAAAAAGCTATCCCAATACTATCTCAAAAGAGAGACTATGTATATAATCGAGCGTATTTGGCGTATTGCGAGCGTTTTTGCCAGCGTATTCGCTAGCAATAGAATGTTTAGGATCTAGCGGAATTACAAGCGACTGAAGACTTATCATACATATTAGACATTAGAAATTCCACGATTACTCCCAAAAACCCGAAAAAAGTTGTCAAAAAAATGAGCTGAGAATTTTTTTAAATTTTTTGAGGGTCATTTAGAGGTTTTCCATTGTTGTTTTATGCAAAATCTTGACTTGATGCGGTTTTTATAATATGTATGTATAACTTATGTCCGAGTTTTCAAGAGCTTTCAATTGTTAAGTTCAAGCGGTTAGAAAAATGCTTGGTTTACTCAAAAGCAAGACATCTACGAAAAAATATTATTAGAAGTTTTTCAAAAATGTTTTTAAGCAATGTTTGGCAACAGTGTTTAAAATCAATGTTTATCACAAGCCATTTATGTCTATATCATCAATAAATTTTATAGATAATGTTTATGGGCATTGCTTACAATCAATACCTACTACTCAACAATATTTATCAGAAATGTATAAAAGCTATTTTTATCAACAATGTATATAAACATTTACAGCAATGCATATAAACATTGTTAATAAACATTATTTCCATAAAATATTATAAATCATTTTTAAAAATATATTTCGTCTTGACACAAGTCTTGCTTAAAATTATTCGTCATTAATATGGTGGCAACTCTGCTCACATAATACAGAAAAGAACATTTACCAAATGAAGCAAAAGTCCTGATCGTTGCTTTATTAATTTTTTTTTTGCAGTTCTTTTCTTGTGACTACATCGGGATACCATTCAAATTGCATTTAACTGTGCATGTTTTGTTATCCTGCAGCAAACAGCAAAGAGAGCAAGCAGCCTAAATGCGGGCTCAGATGAAATAAAGGAAAACGAGTAAATTCGGCAGCCATTTATTTGCTAAGCGCAAATGGGATATTTTTCTGTTTTACAACATTATTCCTTTGATTTGATTGTAATGTGTTGTTTTTGTATAAAATTAAATAGAAAAGAAAAATAAATGGCGTTTTTTTTGCCAGAGTTGCTCATTTTAATTTTATTTCACGATAAAACAGCGGGTGTGTTTTTTTTACGTCCTTCAAGTTGCTCATTTTGTGGTGTTTTATTTGAGGTTACATATGTTGCTTAAGTACCCTTACATTACGCCCTATGTGGCATATTGTGCTTAAGGAAAAGGTGCGGCGTTCTTCTGCCTGGCCACATTTTTTTATTGAGTTGCGTTTTGGCGTACTTATTATCGGTGACCTACGATGAGAAATAATGTAATTAAAAACTTTGGTGACAAATGGTATTTTAACAAAATTTTCCATAAAAAAAAGATTTCGTTTAAGTTTTAGAAGAGAAAATAAAGTTCTTTCTTTGAATTTTCTGCCGTTTGTTTTTTCAGCACTAAACATATGATATTGCTTCAAAATTCCCTTTCTGTGTCGGTTAGAAATTAATCTAAGTCTCAGTAACTGTTAACAATTCAAAAGCTACCGCGCACTGACAAAGAAGTCCTAGAAGTGCTGACATCTAAAGTTGGTTTTTCAATTATGTTTTATGCTCTTCAATTCTTTTCTTTTAAGATCATACTTTGTAGGTACATATGTACATAGATAAAGGTTTTTGAAAAAAAAAAATAGAATTGAAAATCGATATGGTCCAAGAAGAAATCATAAATTTGAAATCAAATAACAATTCAAAATGTCATAAAATACCCACTTGACTATCTATTCTACACCTTCAAACAAGTTTTTCGTAAAAACAGAGTCTAATTAATTCTGCCTCTTACGAAATGTCAGCTAATTCTTATTATGATATTACTTTTGTTTCAAATTTTTTTTCGAGTATCTGCTGAATTGAGTATTTGGTGACCTGAGATTGATATAATGGTAAGCTCCAAAATGCTTACTTCATAGTTAGCTAAGCACATCTAAGTCAGTTTGTCGTTTTCTCGCACATTGCTGGACTTACATCTCTACCCACTAGCGGTGAACTATATACTATGATTTTGGTATTAATGTTGTTATGACTCTACAACAATAGTTTGTATCTCCAAGAATGTCTGGACAAAATTTGGACATTGTTTGGCCAAATTTCTTTAATACTTTGGATTATCGCTTATTAGTACTCAAACTGAAGGCAGAACTTTTGTTTCAGTTATCTTTTTTGTATAATCCGGACGAATCACTCTAAGCAGAGGCAACATGTTGATAAAATAAAGGATTATCTGACGCACCCAAAAAAGACCATTCATTCTTAAGACCTACGAAATGAAAGTTGACGTAAATGATTTGCATTGTTCAATGAACGTACTTGCGTTAAATCGAATATGAGTTTATTTGAAAGAAATTTACTAAAATCTTTAAAAATTTTTGTATAGTTTGTTTGACACAATTTAGATATATATACATATAGTCATTTCAAGTATAAACTGTGGAACCAGCTCTTTCAAATACAGGTCAGATTGTTAAAAAAACGTTTTGAAAATCTGTCACTGACAAAACCATTATACTTCAAGTTTATTCGCTTAAAATAATTTTCACTTGTGCTCTAGATACTAAATGAAATTTGCTTTTTATCGTTAGCGTACCTGCTGTAGATACCTATACTATTAGTTCTTTTTATAAAGAATGTACTTCCTCCTTTATATACATTAAATGTATAAGGGTAACGCCCATCAAAGACAAAGGGATTCATATAAATACAAAACACAATTCGAAAGATTTTCTCCTAAGACAAGCACTTTTCTGTACAATCATCATAGGATGACCTAATTTTGTCGCATACAATAAAAAAAATAATCAAACTTCCTTTTTGCTGTATATGAAATAGCTGCTTATGTGATTATCCTAGATTAAAGACTTTATGAAAAGACAAATATATAGAGTCTTAAGCGATTTTGAAGATTCGTGAGATTTGCAAAATTATTGCTGAAAATGTGCTGCAATAAACGTAACTAAGTACTTGACAAGTAGGCCGTCTATCATACAAATGACAGAGAGTAGAAAAAATGTTGTAGCAGAAAAAGTGGCCTCACTTTTATGAATGAAAATGTACGATTGTAATACCTACATTGTACAAGAACATGTTTTTGAAACAAAAGACTAATCGAAATGAGCATATCGAATGCCTAGTGATCTTAATCGATTCTAAAGCAAGCATTTCTTATTGTCATTTTTAGGTAATTTTTTCACTAAGTGAATTCTTTTTTCATTAGACATTTCATGAAATGAAAAATCTTTACTTAGATTTAATAGAAAATTTCAAACATGAAAGCAACAAATTTATGCCAAGGCTCTCATTTTATATAAAAAATGAAACAATACATTAGAGCATTATATCTAAGTATTGTTTATAAACATTGTGTCTAAATATTGGCACTGAGAAGTTTCGGCAGTTTAATCCAAAATAAATTTTCAAAAGTTATTTTGGTAAATACATTCGTGCTAAAGTTGTCATTTTATACATTGCTAATAAACAACATTGACTCTGAATATTGTTTGTAAACATTATTTCTAAATATTACTTATAAACTTTGGATCTAAACACTGTACCTCAAAATTGTATCTAAACAGTGTATGTAAACATTGTTTATAAACATTGTTCATCAACATTGTATCCAAGCATAGTTTCTAAACAGCGTATGTAAACTTAGTTTATAAACATTGTATCGAAACATTTTCAAAAAAAGCTGTGAGATATTCCCGCAGCTTACATTTTATGGATTTAGTTTGACTAAGGTGATATTTGCTAAGGTCGGCATTTTATACAACATTTGGATATATTACATTTAAATATAGCTTAAAAACATTGTATATATACATTGTTTAAAAACACTAAATTTAGGCATGTTTCTTATAATTCAATATAAATAGCCCAGGAAAATAAGACGAAAAAAGAGCTTCTGTGCGAAAAAATTCCCAGTGGAAATTTTTCACCGGAATTGTCTTTATTTGTGCATGATACACAAACTGTGAAAAGTCTATTGCAAAGTCGTGTGCGCATAAAAATTTTTTGAGGCTCAAAGGTCGCTAAAATCAGTTTTTTGAAAATATCTCGCTAATGCTAACTTTTACAGAAAAATTTTGGTCTCCAATTTTGTAGCACAGGAAATTTCCTACAAAAATACGTTAAAAGTATTTGCGTACGACTTCTAGTTTAGGAGATCACCCAATTTAAAAAGTTGTTAACAGTTATGATATGAAATACTACCTATGAGTTCATATTAAAATATCTTACTTTTTAAATTGCAATAACCCTTCAATGAGAAGTTGTACACACAAAATTAAAATGCTGTTTGAAAGATAACTTAATTTTCTATATACCGTACAAAATTTTTTTTTTCGAACGGCTCGTAACCTTAAAAATATTCTTGAATAACCGTTAAGGCTTCGAAATTACTGGTTTTTTAAGGATATCTGCGAATTGGTAAGTACTACGATAAAAAGTAATGGGACCAAATTTGTAGAGAATTACAAGATCTGCAAAAATTAAGCGATATGTGTACACATAGAAGTAACCGTATAGAAGATATTCAGTAGAAACCGGTTTTTTGGCATTTTAATGGTTTTTTTGGAATATCTTCTAAACGGTTACTTCTATGTGTACACATATCGCTTATTTTTTGTAGATCTTGTAATTTTCTACAAATTTGGTCCCATTACTTTTTATCGTAGTACTTACCAATTCGCAGATATCCTTAAAAAAACCAGTAATTTCGAAGCCTTAACGGTTATTCAAGAATATTTTTAAGGTTACGAGCCGTTCGAAAAAAAAATTTTGTACGGTATATAGAAAATTAAGTTATCTTTCAAACAGCATTTTAATTTTGTGTGTACAACTTCTCATTGAAGGGTTATTGCAATTTAAAAAGTAAGAAATTTTAATATGAACTCATAGGTAGTATTTCATATCATAACTGTTAACAACTTTTTAAATTGGGTGATCTCCTAAACAAGAAGTCGTACGCAAATACTTTTAACGTACTTTTGTAGGAAATTTCCTGTGGTACAAAATTAAAGACCAACATTTTTCTGTAAAAGTTAGCATTAGCGAGGTATTTGCAAGAAACTGATTTTAGCGACCTTTGAGCCTCAAAAACTTTTTATGCGCACACGACTTTGCAATGGACTTTTCACAGTTTGTGTATCATGCATAAATAAAGACAGTTCCGGTGAAAAATTTCCACTGGGAACTTTTTCGCAGAAAATGTCTTATTTTCCTGGGCTAAAAGTCTTATTATCAAAAAGTAGTTGAGACTTTATACACAACTAGAAATTAGATCACGTATTCCGAATAATGATCAAGCACGGTCAGACAAATAACACCTTTAATAAGTTCTTGGTACAGTAAAATTCTAACAACAAATTTCAAAAAATTTGCCCTCAAATTATTGCCGATTTACCATACTTTTCAGAAAGTTTTGCTCTTTGAAAAAAATATTTTTTTTTTTTGATTGGATGCAGGGAGTTTGAGAAAAAATTCTTAAGAATGTCATGTTAAGGCCCAATATAATTCAGTTCTTATGCTCCAAAGATATATTAAAACTGAACGGAACTAATATATCAAAAAGTTTAATTTCCATCAACATTGAAGAAAATTTCAATTTCTGATTTCAACAAACTTTAATTCAAAGATCTATCATGTACTTGAAGAATATTTGCATTCAAAGTATTGAGAAAAAATTTAAAAATTTTAGATAAAATTTTACCTTACAGCTAAAATACGTATTGTAAAATGCACTAACCACACATATTTCTGTTCGTGTATATTGTTTGAGATAACTTATTTTACATTCGTGTATGTATAAATTAATTACCTACTTAAAACTCATACGTCTGAAAAATTATCGGCTATAAAAATGCTAATTTTTTGCATTAATTATGATAAAGTAGAAAATATACAATCGATATTTGTCATAATTTTTTATGATTTTCTCGCACTCTTGATTTGTAGCTATTTATACTAATACAAATGAGAGAGAGGAGAGTATGCACTCAATAAATTCTGAAACTAAGTTTTAATTTTGTGATCCAAAAATACATTTTATCGATAAGAAGTGCCTTTATTTAAGGCATTTATGCCACAACTACATATTAAGTACACCATTTCTATTTTCTGCAATCAAAATTCGATGTATTAAACCATTGCACTCAAGCATCCTCAAAACACTCATGCTCTCACTACGATTTTGAGTGATATCCTCTTGTGTACAGTTTTCTAATAGGTATTGGTGGAAAATACACATACACTGTGAGGTTTTGCTAAAAAATTTGTGCTGTATCGTGTTTTGAGAAGCTCGAAAAATTTCACTCAAAACCAGTATCTTCTTTTACCTTTGACTCGTCGTTTGCTTGAAAAAACTTTTATTTTTTGTTGGAGGCACACCATAGAAAAACGAGGATGGCGCAAGTTTATTGTGTTCTCCTGTAGTTTTCGCATATCATGGCGCGTCTTTTCACTTAATTTTGTTTTTCTCTTGTTGGTTATGTTGGTAGATACTCACATACATATTATGTATGTGAGTATCTCGTACTATGCGCAATCTAGAGGGTGTTGGTTGATATCATTAGATACGCCCTCTTTTTATCTTTTGTCTTGCAATATCTACTTGTATCTATAGAATTGTAATGATTTTGGAATGTTTGTAAGACTTAAAGAGAAAAACTAATATGAGAAACTTTAAGTTTGAAAGTTTTATTGTCTCTAAATATCAGATAACCTATCTGGCTGATGTAACCATACATGAAGATTTTTTTGTAGAATGAAAAAATTTCTGACTTTAAAACTACTTTTTGCATATGAAATGCTATGAATTCATTTTTATATTAAAATCTTCTTTAGAATGACCACAAGAGTTACTGAAATATGATAAAAATTTATCAATGATAGTTCGTAAATTTAATTGAAGGTATTCCTTCAAACGTGTTTATTGCTCCGAAGCCTCTTAAACTCGTAACAGTTGTCAAAACCAATACGAATTTTGATAATTTTACAAATGTACATGTCATTTTCGAGGCATTTACGTGATTTAAGAAATACCCTTATTATATTCATGTAAAGTTATAACTTAAGGTAAGCGCTGAAAAGTCTGTAAAATTTAAAACGCATATTTCTAAGAATTTTCCAAGAAAATCTCATGTTTGTTCACCATCTTTATATGCTTGTCCTTTTTTAACTTAGTTCAAAACATACTCAAAAAATAAATTTAGGAAAAGCAAAAGTAACATTTACAAAGGCTTGTTCACAGTGCACATATTTGATCAACCTTAGTTCAAAATAGTTTAAAAAAACAGTGCTATGAACCGGTCTTGAACCAGAAAACCACTTTTTCTACTAATGAAATGAACCAGTAATTGAACTGAAATTTTCCACAAATTTTAGATCCGAAAAATTGTTTCGACCACTAGAAATCAAATAATATGCAATATGAAATTGATAAGATTTTGAAAATAATTGGGAAGAATGAGACCAAGTTTCAAAATAGATCATTAATATAATAAACCAAATCGTTGCACTTCTTTGAATCTTTAAAATAACTATCCAGACAAAGAATTATCATCATGATTATACAAATAGGCAAACAAAATCGGTCTTTTTATCTCTATGAAGAGAAGAAGTGCACAAAATTTTTTGCATCGATGAACCAATCCAAAAGCACACAATGGTTTGTTTCGAACCGCTGAACCGGACTCACCAAATTTTTGACCCGGCTCACTTCCCTAAAAAAAAATAATTTCCTGTGGGTCTGTGAATCTGGCGCTAAAAAAATCGATAAACTATTTTTTACTTTTAATTGTCCATCAAATTGTGGAATCTTAATATTGAAATAATTTCTGAACCAAGAATGGGCCACCGAATACAAAGCATTTTTATACCCTACACCCAGGGTATATTCACTTTGTCCTTCCGTTTGTAACGCAGAGAAGGAGGCGTGGCAGATATAGAAAAGTATATATATTCTTGATCAGCGTCACCTCCTGAGTCGATATAGCCATGTCCGTCTGTCTGGCTGGCTGGCTGGCTGGCTGGCTGGCTGGCTGGCTGGCTGGCTGGCTGGCTGGCTGGCTGGCTGGCTGGCTGTGTGTTGAAATACACTTTTTGGAAAAATTGAGCAAGATAATTCAATGAAATTTAGTACACTGCTTCCGTTGTCAAAGATAGCTCGGGGGATTGAAAATGAGCGAAATTGGTCTACGGACACGCCCACCGCCCATACAAAAAATATATTCAAAATGCAATTTTAGGAGTATTTTTCACGACAATGCAACCAAAATACGCATAAATACTGAGAATTGTAATCGCAAGCTCTGAGAAAAAACTGAAAGAATTCGGACAAAAGGGCGTGGCACCTCCCATATAAGCAACAGCTTCAAAACGCTATACTGAAAACGTTTTTCGCTCAGACACTAAAAATTATAAATCCAAGCTCTGGACGAAAACTGGGTGAACTCGGACAAGAGAGCGTAGCACCTCACATATAAGCAAAATTTTAAAAATACTGCAGTGTAGGGTATTTAATGTTTGGAAAGGCCAAATTTTACACCCTTACCAGTTTCAAGGTGGTTTTGAAAATTTGTTTTAAGCCGAACGTAGGTAAGGTTCGCGCATTAATATTTTAAGGTATGATATATCAAAATTTTTTTTATCTATTTTTTTGATCCAAAGGGTATTCATCTCAAGCACCCCGTTCTAGTATTTACCCAACAGGTCTCAGTTCTGAACATCCTTACGTCAGAAAATAAATTACCCTCAACCTCAACCACCAGGATATAACGGGAACTCACTTAAATTTCATTGAGTTTGAAGAGACTTACCATTTAACTCCTTTTCACATTACTGTTTGATCTACTTCTAGGCAGAAAGTAAACTTAATGATTATCTCTTCTAAACTCTCACCAAAAGTCGTTTCTTTCTTGAAATAACACTTCCACTCTTAACTCTTAAACTTCAGCACCAACGGAATCCTTTGCAGTTTACAAGTGTGCATCCTTTCATACATGACAGTAACAAGAACAACAACAAATGTTACAACAACTGACGTTTCCACTGACAGTTGCTTAAATCAAAGACACTATGCCGCTTTGGGTTAAGTACACGCAAGCGAACTGTCAATTGCTTGAGTGCAAAAGTCAAAAAAGAAAAACAGCGGAAGATGGAAAATCAACAAAACAACAGTGCATAGCAAATGTCATTTCAGCTGTCAAAATGTAGGCAACAAAATGTTTTGCATCAAAATTTTTTTAAAATATAGAAGGAAATCATTAATAGGCAAGTTTTCTAAAATAAAAGAGTTTTACTTATTTTTATTTTAAATTTTCCCAGAAAAAAAACCAATTTTTCTCAAAGTAATTTTTCCAAAGAAAACAAAATTTTTAACAACTTCGGGAAAATGTTACGTTTTCAATCGTCATGTAAATAGACACCACGAAAGCTGTCAAAAAATTATGACAAGTTCATTTCAACGCTGAACTTTAGGCGCTCTCTCTACCCATTACAAAAAATGCTGATTGCAACATACGCAACATACGCCATGTGTAGTGAGGAAGCGAGAAAAAGTAATGTTGCACACGTCAAAAAGGGGGATCATCTCAAGCACATGTTTGTTTCGGTAGCATCGACTTTGTACCTATATGATTAAATGAATGAAGTAGTGCATGGTGATGGTGGTATTCTTTAGAATTAGTGTAACAGACACACCAATTATCGCAACAGTTGACATAACTTTGATGTGACATTTCGCTGTCGTCTTGTAATCGATTTGTATGTGTTTTTGCTCTGCATTTCTAGTAAACTATTTTTACATTCTAGTTATAGACTTGAAGTGTTTGGAAAAGAAATTGAAAGAAGAAAAAGTGTTGTATCATCACAAGGTCATACATTGATTTGTCGCTCATTCTAACAGCAGTTTAATCAACTGTCACTTTGTTAGATGTCGGCTTTTTGACATACAATTTTTAGTATTTTCACAGAAATATTAATTGTTTTCACTTTCTTGAAAAACTATTTTAAAATGAATTTAAAAACTCACAATTATATGAGTGAATGTTACAAACCTGCTCATAATAAGCTGTCAAAAGTGTCGATTGATGGTTTGCAAATGTTTCTCAAATTTGATTTTTAGTTGACTTTTGTTCTAGTGCTTGGCGACAAACTTCGCTGTATTTTTTCCAGATATTATGCCTTAGCCATACCCATTTATGTAGCTTTATTTCGTTTGCTTTGACTATGAGGTGTGACTCAATATTTAAGATAGTGTTCGAACTTCTTTTTTAGTGAAAGTACTTTTAAAGATATTACACAGGCCCACAAAAAAGAAAAAGTACCCTGCGCGAAAGATCAGACCACCTGAACTTTATGTTTTCGGGGTCGCTTAATCCGAATATGGTACCAGAATAGCGAAGTTGGTTCGCGTTTTTTCAGAAATCAACAATTATGCTGAAAAATTTGAGATTTTTTTCAGCATTATTTCTGATTTGTGAAAAAACTCGAACCAACTCCGCTATTCTGACACCATATTTGGACTCAGCGACCCCGAAAACATAAAGTTCAGGTGGTCTGATAGTTCGCGCAGGGAATTTTTTTTTTTTGGAGTACTGTGCACAGGCAAGAAAAAAAAAAAAGGACCCTGCGCGAAAGATCAGACCACCTGAACTTTATGTTTACGGGGTCGCTGAATCTGAATATGGTGCCAGAATAGCGAAGTTGGTTCGCGTTTTTTCAGAAACCAGGAAAAATCTCTAATTTTCAGCATTATTGTTCATTTCTGAAAAAACGCGAACCAACTTCGCTATTCTAGCACCATATTCGGATTCAGCGACCCCGAAAACATAAAGTTCAGGTGGTCTGATCTTTCGCGCATGGTACTTTTTTTTTTGTGGGCCTGTGTTATTCATTCATTATTTTTGATTTATAAGACTTTTATCTCATGAGATTTCTAAGTTATCTAAGAAACTTTAATTGCGTATTACATTTTGATTGATTTCGCTTTCGTGCAAATTATGTCGCATGAGATTTTTACATCATGCTATTTTTATATCATGCGATTTTCATATCATGAGATTTTTGTTTTGAGATTTTTCACTTTTATGATTTTTATCTCATGAGAGTTTTAGCTTATCCAAGAGACTTAAGTTGCATATTAAATCTCATCTTTTTTCGTGAAACTTATATGGTTTTTTTTTTTTTTTATTTATTATTAGTTTCGAAACTAAAAATAATATTCGGACAATACCGCACGGTCGAATTTAATAGTTTGCAATTCTTTAAAAAAGATCTTAAAAACCGCCTTATTGACCGCGCTATTTTATATGGCTTGATATTTTGTTCCATAAGATTTTAATTTTAAGAGATTTTTATCACAATTTATTTTTGCCCTTATCCAAGAGACTTCAGTTGCATATTACATTTCATTAGATTTCTATTTCGTGCAACTTATCTCGCATGATATTTGATTTCAATAGATTTTTACATCATGCGATTCTTTTTTATGCAACTTATTTCGCATTTCAACTTTACTTACATAATACATTTCATAGAATATCTATTTCGTGCAATTTATGTAACATGATATTTTAAATATTGATAGATTTCCATCACAATTTATTTTTGCCCTGTAAGACTTTTCTGTCTCATGAGATTTTTAAATTATCAAAGAAATTTAAATTGCACATTATTTTCATAAGATTTATGTTTTGTGCAATTTATATCGCAAGAGATTTTGACTTGTTTTGGTCTCATGAGATTTTTAACTTATCCAAGAGACTTAAGTTGCATATTACATCTCATTCTTTTTCGTGAAATATTTGCTCTATAAGATTTTTTTTGTCTCAGAAATTTTTAAATTATCCAAGATGACTGGATTTTCATTTCGTGCAAACTATCTCGCATGATATTTAGTTTCATGAAATTTTTATGTCATACATTTTTATGTCATGCGAGTTTTGATCCTCGAACTTTTATACCTTCAGTTTTTATAGCAATTTGTTTTTAACTTTTAAGATTTTTATTTCATGAGATTTTTAACCTAACCCAGTGTGCCAGACGGTTCAAATCTTTGCTTTTTTATCCGTTACTGATCCGTTACTGATCCGTTGGCGGCAGAGATTCCCAAAAATAAAGCGAATCGTTTTTTTTTTTTGGAATTCCTCCCACAAACGGATCAGTAACGGATCCGTAATGGGTAAAAAAGCGGAGATATGAACGGCCTGGCACACTGGGAATCAATAGACTTAAGTTGCATATTACATTTCATTCTATTTCGTGAAACTTATATCGAATGATATTTTGTTTAACGAGTTTTTTATATCATGTGACTTTTCTTTATTTAGATTTTTACTTTTACTTTTATCTCTTGAGATAGTATTTTATGAAATTTATAAACTTAAATGTATGACTTTTTTATCAAAATAATTTTTTATTTTATGCGATTTTTAATACATAAATATTTTCAAATAAATTTACCCTAATGCGATTTATATATTATGGTATGAAATTTTTATTTACTGAATTTTTATCTCATAAGTTTTTTATATCACAAGATTCTCATATAGTTTTTACTTCATGCGACAACTAAACGATATTTAAGAAGTTTGGTGGCAAGCTTTGTTGAAAAGTTTTTAGATATGTCCGACTTGAAAATTTTGAATTGATTTGCTCTTCTTTTGTCCATGTTGATGATGCAGTCTAGATAACTGAAGTTATTGAGGTTATAAATTTCATTATTGTCAGTCAGCCTTAATAGTGACGTCAGATCCAGATTTTTAAGTTGACCTTATGCGATTCCAAGGTAGGGTCTTTGCTTATAATTTGCTTATAATTTCGTATTGGTCTTATATGGTATCTTATGGCTTGATAGTTTCCAACTCTGTGTTAATTAAATATTTAAAACCTATATGAGTTCGTAGCATTTTTTAAATCGAATGTTAAACTTTAACGGAAACTGTGTTGTTAAATTTCTTTGACAAAAAAAGAATAAAAACCTAACTTTCTTAAAATATATCCCTAACGAGGAAGACGTTAATTACAAAAATATAAATCAAACGCTCATTAGAAAAGATATCAACCAAAAAAAAAGAAATCATTATAATTTCAAAATTCCTAAGGTCGTCTTTAATTTGTCAAAAAGGCCAACAATTTGCAAGCGACCTCTGACATGTCACATCTTCTTAAAAATGTCACTTTTTTAAAAAATTTTTGCCATTAAAAAAAATTATATTTGTCACAAATTGGAGGGTAGGTACATTTGGAAATAAACCAAATTTTCATATCTTTTTTTTCGTGCAATTTTCTTTTGGCTTTCAAAAGGCAAAACTAACCAACTTTTGCTAAGGGAAAAAAACTAAAAAGGAAAACGCACCTTTTTAAAAGGTTTCTCATGAAAAAAGTATCAAATGTCAAGCGTGAAGGTATGTTTCTTTGAGCAAAGCAAAAGGTTTCATTACGTTGCAAAATTTTTTGCTAAGGTGCATTTGAGAGAAGAAATGAAAAAAATACCAATACAAATTTTTAAGAAAATCGTGCTAAAAAGAGAAATTTTCAAGCGCGCAAATTCACCCAAAATCTATTTTTTAAGGGTAACTTAAGATTTTTTCTCTCTGTTAGTAATTCGTTCAATGGATTACTGAAACAAAAGCTCTCGTCAGCGAAAGAAGTGGAAGTTATCTTTAAAACAATAACTCAGTACATTAAAAGTGTTTATTTAATGTGTTGAAATCGTTAATTTAACGTGTTTAAAGTGTTGAATTGACATTTTGAAAGTTAAATTAACGGTTTTTCTTTGCTTATTGATTTTTTTATATATTTTGCCTAGAACTTGAGAATTCAAATTTTAGTAAAATGTAGAAAACTTAGCAAAACGGCCACAAAGGAAAAAATTCAATATTCATGTTAGATTTCGTCTCAGAAATAATAAATAGATGTATATATCATTTCAACTTTCAACCGTTTTTTAAATCTTTTGCTTAAAATTGCTAGATCTAAAATAAAAAAAAAAAAAACTAAAACTCACCTACATTTTTATTATGAATTTCGAAGCATAAAACAATTATTTATAGTAAGAATAAAACCTCAGCACAAAGTGCTTGTTTGAAGTTTTGATAGACAACCTACTCTACATTGTAATTGCAACAGCAGAAGCAGCACTAAAAAAGAAAGAGTAGGTACACATGGAATTTAATACATAGCTAAGGTATCGATTACAAGTGCACAAATAAAACCATTTTTATAAATTTTTTTTCAAAAGACTTCTATATATTATTTTATTATTATTTTTTCAATTATTCTGGTTGCCAACTTTGCGGCTGTTCATCAATTTCTATCACACTATACACCGTCATACGCCAGACCAGATTCTTCATCATGTTTTCAGGGTTATCATAAGTAGTTGGATGCTATCGATTGCAATTCCAATAATTATTGACAATAGCAACTGATTGTGGAAAATATGCCAGCGCTATTGTTAAATGTGTTTTTGTTATTGATTTGTGTGTATTTTTTCCAATTTATTTATAAAGTTTTTTTTTTAGAAAATTGGCATTTTTCTACCACAAAAATGTTGCGTTGCTTCTCAAAAAACAAAAGCGCTACAGAGTTAAATATGTGAGAATGTATGTGGCAAGGCCGACCATCTGGTGGCAACTATATAGATTCAATAGGGTATCAGTTTACATATTGATGAGAAAGAAAATCAAAAGAGTTAACTGTGTTGCTGTACTTAGAGTTGCTTATTAAGGGTATATCATAATATTTATTAAGTTGGAATAATATTTAAAAGCCCACAAATTTTTTAACCAGAATTTTTACCAGGTTTTTGTTCCTGACATTCCATTCAAAGTTAGAAATTCTTCACATAAGCGCGGACTTTAAATATATATTTTACATTGATGCTGCAAACATATATATGTCAAAACTATGTGAAACTTTTAAGACTTCAAATGTTATTCCTCTACTGACTAAAAAAATTCCTATTCTTAGTTAATTTACTATGCATGATTTGATATGGAAATTAATATGAAATATGTTAAATATATTTTATTTTATTTTATTTCTTTATTGATTCAAATTGTTTGCATAGAAGAACTTAGTCTTTAACATGCCACTTATTCATAGTAATAACAACCAAATTATAACAACAATCTTAAAAATAGTTATCACATTTCAATATAATAGAGATCTTAGTTAAAGCTAAAAAGACCATTTTCATATTTCTTTCAAACAGTTTCATGCTGGTATAAAACATGAGTTTGGCTCACATCTACACGGTAATGAATTTCGGCTTAAATTTTCAACTTTAAATGAAATTTTGGGGTTGAAAATTGAATTCGGTATGAAAATCAAATTTTTTAGTTGATTTTTTTAACTTTTTTGAGTTGACGGCTTATTGCTGGTACAAACTTTTGAGAAAATCAAGCAAATTCTTAAGTAATTTAACTTATTTGTTAATTTTTTCAACTTTCCTGAGTTGATTTTCTTGGGTATTTACTCGCAAGAAAACATCTTCATTCCGCTTTGCTTGGAACGTCCAATTTTAGCTGTCTCTTGTTTGCCAATTGCTTCAATTTGTTCTTCGGCAAAATACTAAAAAATTTGAATTTTTGCTTTCGTTGCAATTTCACGTCGCTGTGATTCGCAACTAGTCTATGCTTGAGAGTGAATATATGTAGTATGCTTGAAAGTTGTTCACAACGTTGTCAAATGCGTCAATGAGACTACCTGTGGTGGGGGGGCTCCTAACGCAAACCATCCATCAAAGTCTTTTTATTTTTTGCGGATTTTTATGTATAGTTTTTGTATGCGTGATTGGTTCAAAAAGTACGGCTTTTCATCGGTTTCATTCAAGAAATACTTGACTCATCAAGTACAATTTTTCATCTTATAGGGTTGAAATTTTTCTTAAATTTTTTAGTATAATATTTCAACTTTCATAGATGATGTCTTTTCAACTTTTTAAGTAAAGAAAATTAACCCTCAGAGTTAATATAAATTTCAACTTTTAAGTTGACAAATCCAACTGAATTTTAAGTTGGATAAATATACCAACTTTTTAAGTTGAAAAATTAAACCGAAATTTATTACCGTGTAGAGCAAATGACTTGTATCTCCGCCTTGCACCCTGAATTCGATTACCCAAACAATCAAAAACTCCCGGTAGTTAATTAAGTTCGTCAAAGCGTAGATCTGAAGGTGATTGCAAGTTGCCTTCGGAAATAGTGAACGTTTCTCTGGAACTTATTTGGACAGCCTACCTCATTCTGTTTTTGACAGACAATTAGATTAGTTTTCTTAGCAAATTTATAAGTGAGTTCTTCATTGAAAAAAATTCTTTCAAGAAATCAAAAGTAGATTTCAATCTTTTTAAGTTTTTTGGAAGTTTAATTGCGCCAGGAAGCTTTAAATAATCTCTCCACATAAAATGTTATCAAATTATTTTGACTTTGTGTCGAATTCAGCTAAATTGCTGTTAAAGTTACCATCACGGAGTTCAAATACAAATACAAATCTACTTCTTCAAGTCACTGGTCAGTTTCTTCTTCGATTCCTGGAGTCAACGAATTGTCTACCTCCCTTCCGATATTATAATCGCTGAACTTACCTTAACACAGATAGACATGAATTTTGTTATTGAAAATTTACCATTTCTCTTTTGTATATTTCGTGTATTAGAGGTTATTTGATAATGAATATGGTGATTTTAGAATTTTATCGAGTCTAAAAGAATAGCAAAATCAAAACTTTTAGTATACTTAGTTGACTCTTGAACACTGAAAATGAAAGTTTAGCTTCAAGCTTTTTGGTATTTACTTTTAAAAAAAAAACTACTACCTATTATGTCTTCTTCTGTATTCTTAAGCGAACAATTCTTACCAAATTCGCCAAAATGTCACTACCTTATATTCTTATCAATTTGAAAAGCCCTTATCCGTTAAGACACAACAGTTTTGGTATGATTCCAACCTGGATATGAATATAATCCACCAGCTAAAATTTGTTACCATAACTGACCGGCTTTCTTCTTGTGAACTGATTAGTTTCATGACTTTTGAATGATGGGACCATATTCTCAATGACTGAATGTTTTTAAGAGAGAAGGGAAAAACAAGAGGAGATAAACCTCGGCAAAATGTTCATTGCTATTCATGTTGTTATTTTGACAGATGTCAAGTACTTGTAATGCCCATCACAAATTTGGTATCAACCCTCTGAGTGAGGTCTCCATCGGCATCATTTGATTATAATAAAGCAAAATTGAACACTTTATACCCCATGGTATTATCCTTTTTCTTTAAAACTTCCAAAATTCTTTCCAATGGAAGCAGTTTTTCGAGCAAGGAAAAAAAAATTTTATAACTCGGATTGCACTGACGTCCTTTCAAAAGTATTGTCGAAATAACGGACGTTGCTGATTACAAAAGTGGCAATATTTTATCTAACTCATTATTAACACTATCTAGAGAGTTGAGACAGCAAGAAAATCATCACAATACACCAAAAATTTAACTGGTAACTGGCATTGATCGGCGAAATCGGAGTAATCGCTGATGAGAAATAGGCATTACATTAAACAACAACTGAATAAGACAACCACCATTTCTCTTTTGTTATGATGTTATCAGCAGTTCAAAATCAAATTTAAGTCGATTGACAAGGTTTAATAAGAATAAAACATCAAATACCGATCAAAGTCCCGAAACCTTCTAGAAGAACGTCAGGGCTATCTTGGTTAAGATTCTTCATGAAAATCAAGCTCAGAATACATGGCTTCCAACATTGCACCAATTGCGAAAGTTGATTACCTCCTAAACCTAAACTAATCGATACTATTTACGAAAACTAGAATGATTCATTTGTCTTATGAAAACTTGAATGTAATATCTGACGAGAATATGAAGATTTATATATTTTTGAATAAAAAAAAGAGAAGTTTCATACCTTCTAACAACAAATGAATTATCCCACTTTCCGAAGGGGGCATCGAAATGTCCTTGTTTTTGTCAAAAATTGGTAATGCTTTTCGATATCAAATAAGGGACATCCAAATTTTCGACACAAGACCGCAAAAAATCCTACGTTTCGTCATATCTTATGAAACACAATAGTTTTTGTCAAAAACAGGGAGAAATGTCCTACTTTTTGTTGCAAGAATCAATGCAACTTAGTTTTCAGAAGGCAAATGAATCATCCTACTTTTTGTAGGAGTCATCATTATGAAGAGTTCTTTCTTAGCTTCCTTTTAGTTTATTGAAAAAACTGTCATAAGGCTGGAATAAAATTCATTCAATTCATATCTGGGAAAAACTATATGATCAGCCATTATAAACTTATTCTGCTTGCTATACCTATCCAGAAAGTTTTTCATCTCGATTTTCAACTTTTTTCTGTTAATTGTCTTCACTTTTGGAGTTGTTTCGGCTTATATCACTCTGTTATTACTTTTTCGGTTAGTTTTTCTTTTTTAAATTCGTTTTTTATTGTATGTTAAATTTTTTTCAAAATCTTTGTAAACATAAATATAACCTCGAACGTGACCCCTGAAGATTATTACCTTAGTTTTTTAAGGGTTAAACAACCTTTTATGGGCTATATACGTTCTGTGAGAAAAGATGATACCTATACGAAATATAAATAAGGAACATAATAAATTTTAATTAACAAACAATGAGTTCAATATTTAAAGAAAAATTCTACAAAATTTCCTAAAGTTGCAAAAAACTAGTGAACCGCATAAATTTTAAGACAATGATGTCAACAGTTCAAAGGTTATACAAAAAATTAATTAAAATACCAAAAATTACGTTAAAATGTCAAAATGCCTAAATGAAAATGAAAAACTGAAAATGAACTCATGACCTTAAATTGCTGAATCATAGATGTTGCAAGACTGTCGTACGTTTTATGTCAAAGGTTGAAGATGCAATCAATAAAGTTTCATTTATTTTCTCAAGAGTCCATCGATGCGTCAAATTTTTAAAATTCTTAATTAAAAAGGGTTTTGAAATTATTATTTAATTCATTAGATTTTCATATATATGATGCGAAAATAATTATGAAGAATTTTCAAAGAATGGTTTTGTTTTTTCGAAATAATTCAGATTTCATATTACACACATGGTTATTTCCACAGAAAAGTAAATCGTGAGTCAAAAAAAAAATAAAACAATATACATAGCTCTATAACTAAATATTTAACGTACGTGAATGAGATTTAGTTCATATGTAAAAAGCACCAAGACAAATAATGTGTACTGGGTAAAAAATGACGAATCACTCCCCCATAAAAATAACTGAAAATATTTAACGTAAATAAATGAGATTTGATATATGTGTACAAAGCGCCGAGACAAATAACGTTCACTGGGAAAATGATCGATGCAACACCCCTCACTTTTAATGAGATTTGTTGCACGAGTATCATTTTACATATTAGGACAAATATCAAACTTTGGAAAAATTGGTGATGCCCCGTCAACGTCACAAGAAAAGGTGAAGCAACTTTCACCTGGATATCATGGTAGTTTGTAAGCTTTTCAATTTAAAATTTTTAGTGTGGAAAAAAATGTCCCGTTCGACATTTTCCGTACAACCGTGATCAAAGTTAAATTAGAAAAAAAGTACAATATTTATAATTGTTGGGCAAAATTGAAACCATTCACACACCAGAACATAACTAAATTAGTCACATTAAAATACTGCCTCAGATTTCCCTGAACTCGGCATTTCAATTGTTGGCCATGAAAACCTCTACTGCTTTGAGCCCGTGCATATGCCTTGATTTTTCGCAATTATCTTGAAATTGAAAAATTGCCCGAAATCAACCTGAGCACCAATTGTAGGGCTAATTAAGAGCTTTAAGTTAGGCCAATTGCCAAAATTAAAATCCGTTATAAATTTTTTTACTTAAGATATATTCAACGGTCACGTTCGACAGCATGGAAATGCCCATACATATCTACGTAACGAACTTTTATACAATTTGCATGTGACAAAAGTAATGTCACAAAGTAAAATTGCTGGAAACTCCTATGTTGATACACATTTGTATTCGTGTTACATCATTTTGAAATGTTGCTCGCAAAACAATTGGCTCCAAATTGGTTGCCATGCTCTCAACTAAGTCTCTATTGAAAAAAAATTGTTTTGCACTGGCATTACTTTTGTTCCACCTTTTGTAAAATGCCTTATTAAAAGTTTCTAAATTAGAACCCTGATTCTTTCTCCAAAATTCAGACAATGAAAATTTTCGTAGTTTAAAAACCTATTATCTGACTTGATTTTATTCATACCATATACATAACTTGTAATTTTTTACTTACAACTTCTCCTGCTCCTCCTTCCCCGTATGACAACTTACAGTAAAAATCTCTTATCTGATAAATGCGATAAAAAGCCACTTCAGCTGTCAAGTCAACAAAATGAAAACAAAAAAAAAGTGTTAATTTGTTCCCCTGAGAATCCGGCCAAGAGTAATAAAGTGTTAATAATTGTGACATAAAGCGTAGCCCACTGCCTCTACAACAAAAAACAACATACGGCGGCAACAAATAGGGTGGGTGTTACACTGTCAGCCTCCATAAAACAGCATATGACATTTAATGATATGATTGAATTATCGCAAAAAAAAACTGAAAAGAAAACCTGCAAAAGCACAAGAAACCACCCTCTGAGTTGTTTGGATGATTCACAAGAAGCAGAAAAATCAAGCAAAGGAAAGAAACAAAAAAGAGAAATTTCCAAATTGGCTACAATTTCACTTTCACTCACATTTTCTTCTGGACGAAGGGGTGATGTAAAGTGGGTGCTGGTATCGCTGCATATCTGAAAAAAAAAAAACGTTGGTTTAAATTTCAACGTCAGTTTTTTCCATTTTTTTGGTTTATACCCGCTTGAGAGTTAAACTTGAAACATATGATTTGTGTTTGTTATTATTAATAATGATGTTGTTGTTGTAATTATTTATAACGAAACCCGTTGCGATAATACAATTTGTCACTCCTGTCCGTGCACACTTTTCATTACAGCAGGGTATTTCAAATACAAATTTCTATTTTTTTGGGATTTCTGTAATCTTGAGGGTGTTTGGTAATGTTGTGGAAACCTCAAATTAAATTCATGATTTTATTATTTTGATATGATATGAATCTTGAAAGTGAAATTATTTTTTTTATTGAGATGGTATAGTAAGGAATAGGGTAATTTGATGGTACACCATTGTTAAATTTTAGATTGAAATTGTTAAAAATCCAAAAAAAAAAAATTCAGGATCAAACGGTGTTATTGGAAAAATATTGAATAAGTCAAAAACTATCGAATTAAAACATTGAAAATTTTCAAGTCATACGTAGGCTCGCCAAATTTAATTTCTTAACTCACTGTAAACAAAACAAATAGCACTTTACATCAAAATGTAGTGAGTACGTTTATGCTAAAAATTGTCAGACTTTATTATGGAGTTGCCAGATTGTAGCTATTGCCATTAGCGTTGCCAGTTTCCCGGAACATAAATAGTGCCCTGCGTATGTCAAAAAGCATTGGAAAAGTTTTGAAAAGTGTTAAAAAGTACGGTGTAAGTATGTAAGATAAGTCAACAAATTTTATAGAATAATCCGAATATCCATATATTGTGTCGAAATCTATTAGAAAGGCGAAATATTTCGAAATGTTTTGATGAAAATCCGAATTGATAGAGACCAAAATATATTGAAATGTCGAAAAGCACTGAAAAGATCGGTATATGTAGAATAAGTTGAACAATTTTATAAGCAATGAAAAATATTGAAAAGCTCGGAATGTCTTGAATGTGTCGAAAAATATTGAAAGACTTTTAATCTTTGAAGGGATATGTTGAATAAGTTTAAAAATTTTATGATATATTAAAAAACGCGGAGAGTGTTTACACTGTCAAATAATATTGAAAACTCAGAAGATGACGTGATAAGAAAGTGTAGAAATTCGGATAAAGTTGAGAAAATCTAATAAGTACCTAATATTTTAAATGATAACACTGTGCAACACAAAATTTTGAAGGAGATCTGGATAGCTTTTTTGTTAAAATTAAGATATCGCAACTTAATTTAAATCTGACAAACGTATTTCTTCTTTATGAGATCTAGGATCCGAGTTATTTTGGCTCTAATGTGCAGAAAGCAGTTTTAATATCATATGGTGCATAGCAATTTTATGAAATAAGCGTTTAACTATGTAAATTCACAAAGTTTTCAACTTTATTTTTAAAATTTTTGTATTTTCTAAAAATCGCCCAGTGTGGTACAGTTGAAGTCGGGTAATGTGGTATATGAATATTTTTTGTTATTCCTAACTTTATTTTATTGCTGTTTATTTTTTAATAAAAGCTGTCAGTTTGAGAACCCGGCTAGAAAAAAGTTCAGGTTGGGAACAGATTCGGATCAGGCTTGCCTGAAGAATAATCAGGTCTTTTGATCCGACAATGATGAATAAACGTCACACCGCATATGAAACGGACCTGATCCATTTGAGCGGGTCCGATCCGGATCCCATAAAGTTTTCAGGAGCGGATCTGGATATTTCAGAAAAGTAATATATTTATTATTGAGGGTCGGATCATACCCATATAAATTCAGCTTAATTTCGTCCGGCTACAAAACGGTTTCCTAAATCATTTTGTAGCATTTGTTATGATATAAACATGACAACCACCTAAAATTTGCTTCAGAAAACTTTCTGTGGTCGTTTTGATACGGAATATTTATTATATATCTGATGAGTAAAATTCCTTACTACGATTTAGCTCTGCAAATTTGATGCGATACTGATTTAAACACCGCAATAGGACCGTATCAAGATTTTTGGTATCAGATCCTAATGAGAGACTGATCAGATGGCCGTATTAAGGAATACCTGATCCAGATCTGATTCTTATCCGGAATTCCTGAACTGATTTTTTGTCAGGAACCTATGTAAATGTTATTATGAACTTATTTCATACCTTTTAAATTTTATATTTGGTTATATAGTGTAAGTATACGACATTACCTGCCCACTTTTAAAGTAAAGGTTTTCGACGTATATCTGACATATATGAAGATTATGCTCTATAATTTCTTCTTTTACAATTTCACACATGTTATAGAAAAACATTCTATAGGCAACACTTTACTGATAAGCATATTTTATAGTATACCAGATTGCCCTACCATAAATGCCACATTACTTGCCAACTTTTCAAACACTGCTCTTTTGACTTTTTCAGATTTTGCTCTATAACTTTTTTTAATGAAATTGCACACGTTTTATTGAAATTTATTCTATAGCCAATACTTCTCTCATCAGCAAAAAAAAAACATTTGACTGAAATTGATAAAACGATTTGCTTGCAATTTCCTCAAAACAAATAGGTATACCACAATACCCAAAGTGCTCCTATCTGAACTCCAAACAATTTTGAAATTGGCCTTTGCATTGAGTTGTGATATCTAAATCAATGGATGATATCTGGGAAGGTATTTCCAGGATGTGCACCATATACTTAAGATAAGAGTTTTCTGCACATTTGATGAAGGATATGTCGGATCCCAGATCGAGATATCATCAAAAGTTTTGTGTTACACAGTGTAATCATAAATGTTAAAAAATGTGCTGAATGGTGGACAAAAGTAGAAAATGATAATACGCTTAAACGACCTGGTCCAGAAACTCGAAGCCATGGGGCCTTGCAAAGCCTTCATCCGAGCAAATCAGGTGCTTACAAACATACTTGCTCTTAGTACTTAAATTACTTAAATCAAGATTATTAAAAATACTTCTTCGATGTTTTCTCTTACCTCACATAACACTCACTACAAAACATTTAATTATTTTAGCCAAAATACACGTCAACAACCAGGGTAACTCTGTATCTTGACGTTTATAATGAAATTAATTAAGCAGCATAGCATTAAGGTGCAACATACGTCCACAAGAGACGACACTAACAAGGTCGTGCTCTATTAGACACGTGTTTTCTCAGCGTCCATCTTACTAATGGTATGTGAGTGGAAAAGTTTTCCTACATTTTTGTTGTTTTATTGTTATTTTTGATGTTATCTAAAGTGACAACTGACACACTTTTCTACCTTTGCCAGGGTGGGTGGTCCATAGGTAGTTGAACAAACAAAAGGGTGATCCATCCACGTGCCTTGCATTAATGTTGCCGTAGTAAAACCTTTGGAAATAATTAAATTTGCACGTTTGAGTGGATTTTCTTTTTATTTGTGCAAAGTTATTTACACCACTCCATTTAATGTTTGAAATTTTTTATTGTCACGGCAACGCCCTACTACTTTGGTTTTTTGTGGCTTTTTAATTTCTCATTGTTTACTTTTGTGAGTTTTTTGCTTAACAACTCTAAATTGAAGCCCAAAAAGTGTTTCAAACAATGTTGTTGTTATCCATTGACTTCATAGATTACACTAGTTTACAGCAAAAATGTGATCTGGTTGCCAATATAAAATTCTTATGTAAAATGACTCCCTGATTCCGAAAATAACTATATTTTTTTTTTCTACGGAGGCGTTTTCTAGAAATCCCCCTTTTCCTGTTTTTGAAGGGGGGCAAAAATATGATCTCATATAATCACATATATCTCGTAAACCAATAAAGCCAGCTTATTATGTAAGACAACAAACGAAAGATAATAAAATTTTACATAAACGCCTCATACTTTACTTTTCGATCAGTTTTTTAGTTTCTGTGTTATTAATAAACATTTCGAAAAATTTTGATTTTTCTTTTGAAAAATCGAAAAAAAAAAGTTTTTCAATTGGGATATTTTCTTGAAAAAAAATTCGGTAAAAATAAAAAAACTTCATTGTGCAAAAGTCTAAAGAACTCTAGTAAAAACAAGATACTAATGAAGAAAATGGATGGATAAATAACGGAGTTATAATCAATTAAGTGAAAATACCAAAAGTCAAATTTTACTCTATTTTTGTAATTTTCCTTGCATAAGGATACAATTTTGAAAATTTTTTTTTCCGATTCGACCGATTCATATTTTTTTTTGATTTGGTGGACCATCATAAGTAAAAAAAAATTGTTTTTATTTTTTTCGCCCGTGTAGTGTTGCCGTATTAGAAAAAAAACAATTATTTGAGGTGTCACTCAACTTAAACTGATCTGTAAAGAGAACTTCATATTTTACTCCTTATCTGAGGATATCATTAAAAAGGCAAATAAACTGCCTTTTTAACATTGGGTCATTTGTTGATATCAGATGAAAATTAGCCAATCTATAGTAAACCAAATTTCAAATTTAAAGCAAATTTCGATGATTTTCAGAATCTTTCTTTAACGCCGTTAACATTTTCTTGTTCGAAAAAATAGAAAAAGTCAAGTTTTATTACTTTTGTCATTTATATATTTTATTACAAAAATTTTGAGTTAATACGGACCAAGATCTGATGAAAAATGACAGCTCTATTCTAGATTTAGTGAATAAACATATGAAATTTTTGTTTTGCTAATTAAATAGACAGTAATTTAGTAGGTTCACTCACTAAATCTAGAATAGAGCTGTCATTTTTCATCCGATCTTGCTCCGTATCAACTCAAAATTTTTGTAATAAAATATATAAATGACAAAAGTAATAAAACTTGACTTTTTCTATTTTTTCGAACAAGAAAATGTTAACGGCGTTAAAGAAAGATTCTGAAAATCATCGAAATTTGCTTTAAATTTGAAATTTGGTTTACTATAAATTGGCTAATTTTCATCTGACATCAACAAATGACCCAATGTTAAAAAGGCAATTTATTTGCCTTTTTAATGATATCCTCAGATAAGGAGTAAAATATGAAGTTCTCTTTACAGATCAGTTTAAGTTGAGTGACACCTCAAATAATTGTTTTTTTTCTAATACGGCAACACTACACGAGCGAAAAAAATAAAAACAATTTTTTTTTACTTATGATAGTCCACCAAATCAAAAAAAAATATGAATCGGTCGAATCAAAAAAAAAAAATTTTCAAAATTGTATCCTTATGCAAGGAAAATTACAAAAATAGAGTAAAATTTGACTTTTGGTATTTTCACCTAATTGATTATAACTCCGTTATTTATCCATCGATTTTCTTCATTAGCATCTTGTTTTTACTAGGGTTCTTTAGACTTTTGCACAATGAAGTTTTTTTATTTTTACCGAATTTTTTTTCAAGAAAATATCCCAATTGAAAAACTTTTTTTTTCGATTTTTCAAAAGAAAAATCAAAATTTTTCGAAATGTTTATTAATAACACAGAAACTAAAAAACTGATCGAAAAGTATAGTATGAGGCGTTTATGTAAAATTTTATTATCTTTCGTTTGTTGTCTTACATAATAAGCTGGCTTTATTGGTTTACGAGATATATGTGATTATATGAGATCATATTTTTCCCCCCCTTCAAAAACAGGAAAAGGGGGATTTCTAGAAAACGCCTCCGTAGAAAAAAAAAATATAGTTATTTTCGGAATCAGGGAGTCATTTTACATTAGAATTTGATAATGGCACTCAGATCACAGAAAAAAATAATTAATTTGTAAACTAGTGTTATATGTAACGAAAAGCTTTTTAAGTTCAGGATTGGGAGTTAACGGACACACTCAGACCGAAGTTATCGTCTCCAAAATAACGCAACTAAACTAAACTAAAAACTAGTAACTAAAAACTTAGAACTAAAAACTAAACTCTAGAAACTAAAAACTAAACCAAACTAAAAACTAGTAACTAAAAACTGAAAACTGAAAACTAAAAACTAAAAACTTAAAACTAAAAACTAAAAACTAAAAACTAAAAACTAAAAACTAAAAACTAAAAACTATAAACTAAAAACTAAAAACTAAAAACTAAAAACTAAAAACTAAACAATAAAACCTAAAAACTAAAAACTTAAAACTAAAAACTAAAAACTAAAAACTAAAAACTAAAAACTAAAAACTAAAAACTAAAAACTAAAAACTAAAAACGAAAAACTAAAAACTAAAAACCAAAAACTAAGAACTAAGAACTAAAAACTAAAAACTAAAAACCAAAAACTAAAAACCAAAAACTAAAAACTAAAACTAAAAACTAAAAACTAAAAACTAAAAACCAAAAACTAAGAACTAAAAACTAAAAACTAAAAACTAAAAACTAAAAACTAAAAACCAAAAACTAAAAACTAAAAACTAAGGACTAAAGATAAAAAATTACACCGTTCGACACAAAAAAAAAAACACATGAGAAAATTCAAAAAATTCTTAATGTAGATGTTAAAAAGAAATACCCGTGTCTCGTGGTTTTTCCCATGCACGTCACATTTTTGTTTGATCGATTTTTGAAGGTTTTTATCCACTGTATATGAAAAACAAAAATACCGCATTCTTGTGTTAAATCGATGAATTTAACTATATGATCCTTACATTTGAGGTGTATCATGTGTTCAGCAAACTTATGCAAGATATTGCGGGGAATATTTTTTTAGAAAATTTTTACCTTGCACAACCTCCATATGTGGGTCATTCTTGCCCTTTTCTTAAAAAGGTACAAAAATGACACCCAAAACAGGGAAATATTGAGTCAGTATGTACTACAGAAATATTGGCTATTCAATTTCACTAATAGTTATTGAACACTAAAAAGCTAAATTTTATCCCGAAAGCAAAAAAATCGTTAAAATCAGTAAGCAGTTCTAACAATAAATATCTTCCAAATTTCACCCCACTGTAAAACTCCAAAACTACATTTTGGACAAGATCTTAACGAAATCACATAAGGATCATTTTCCTAGAATACATTAACCTATTATATCCTGTTTTTATGGGTCTTTTTGACCCCTTTTTCTAAAACTGAGCTACAATGGGTTAAAAAATTTTGCAAAAATATCCTACAAAAAATTTCACTAAGAGTTGCCAAAGACGAAAAATTCTTAAAACTTAAGGTAAGCGCGTCAGGGATGTAATTTCGACCTTTACGTGTTTAAAAACTAGTAGTGAAATTTTATAGCAAATATTTCTGTAGTACATACTGTAGTACATATTGGCCCTATGCTCCTCCTAGGAGTTAAAGGAGAATACATACACATACATACTGACTCAATATTTCCCTGTTTTGGGTGTGATTTTTGTACCTTTTTAAGAAAAAGGCAAAAATTACCCACATGTGGGGGTCAAACTGGGTTAAAATTTGCTAGAAAAATACTCCCCGCAATATCCTGCATAAGTTTGCTGAACACATGATACACCTCAGATGTAAGGATCATATAGTTAAATTCATCGATTTAACACAAGAATGCGGCATTTTTGGTTTTTCATATACAGTGGATAAAAAAACTTCAAAAATCGATTAAAAAAAAATGTGACGTGCTGGAGGAAAACCACGAGAAACGGGTAATTTTTTTGAACGTCTACTTTAAGAATTTTTTGGATTTTCTCATGTGTTTTAAAAAAAGTTCGAAATTGTTCCACAGTGTTATCAAAAATATCAAAAAAATTAAAAATTATAAATTCAAAGTTAAACTAAAAGCAAACTAAATAGGCCACAGAAACAAAGTCATACAACTATTTGCCCCAATTCGTACTAAGCATTTGCAATGACAAACATCCCAGCAATTTGTTGACAGTGCATATTCAGTCAAATCGGCAACATATTCCCTGGGCTTTTGATTGATGGTTTTTGTACCATACTTATTACTCATTGTGCATGAAATTGGGTCAAACTTGTTACAATTGAAAATAACAATGAAATAGTGCAAACTTTACAAAACTAATTAAAATGTGCATAATAAATGCAACACAAACAAATTAATGCACAATTATAAAAATTAAAAAATGACATTAATTTCCGACATTTATTAAGAGTCATCAACAGCAATGATGTCTAACGGAAATAGCAGCTGTTAATTAGCAAAAAATTAGAACAATAGGGAAATTGGAACAAAACTGTCATATGCAGTTTAATTGAGCGAAAAATGTTTGATTGTAAAAATACAAGATAAGTAATTTCATAATGTAACTATGCTATAACTTTGAAAATGGCATTGAATAAATTAATGATTTGACATTTGCATTAAAAATAGATAAAGAATAAATCAGCGATAACAAAAAGATATAAAAGTCTTCAAAGCCAACTTTGTTTACCAATTTAGAGCCTGATGTTTTGCGAGCAACAACTCAAAATGGCTTGAAACTTGCACAAATTTGTATCAGCGCAGGAAGTTCATGAAAACATATCTCAATTTTTTTGGTTTCTGGCAAAATGGCAGCCAACCAATATTATGATATTACTTTCGCCCAACTTTTTATTTGTATTTAAGTTCATGAAATAAATTGAAATAAATTAAATTGAGTTTCTGCAAATTTTTAAGAATTTTTCAATTACTTTTCAAAGTTTTGTTTTATTTTTCTTGCGTTTATTCTGTGCTTATAAAACCACCCGCCACGAGAACGTGCTTCAGACGCACGTTTAACACTCGCAGCAACAATAAAACCCCTGACAATAGCATTAGTGTTTAGTGAACCTAACGAGCATGCGCAGCGGAACTGCATAATCACATAAAATAAACAAATAAATAAACAAATACATCAACAGTAGCAATACCAGCAATACTGGCAACACCACCATCAACATGTTGCTGTTACTTCAACTTGAGAGTTTTTACTCAATGAAAGCGTACATGGTGGCATACGCATCACACAGCAACGCCAACAAGAAAAACAATAACAATTTGATTTTTTTTTAACATAAATTTTGCAATATTAAAATTAAAAACAAAAAAAAAAATTCATTTGTTGAGTTTATTATTCTTTTTATGGCTGCCACTTGATTATTTTTCTTGAGCTACTGGTTGCATGCAACCAACCAGAACTAAAGCGTTAAAATTGTTTTTCTTATTTTTGTTGCTATAGTTAGTGCTACTGATTTGTAATTTTTTGTTTTTGCTGTTATTATGTCCATTATTTTTTTTTTTTTTGAGCGCTTAACCTTCATAAGAGAATGGGTCAATTTTGATCCATTTTAAGAAAAAAAAAATTTTAACTAAAAATAGGAATTTCTTGTTTTTTTTTTTTTATTTAAAACTAAATAGTTATTTGAAGTTTCTGAATAAAAATGTTTGAAATTATTCCAGTGCTAATTTTGTTTTACACATTGTTAGAGTCTTCGAAAATATATCTCTCTTTAAAACCATTAGAAAGAATTAAACAACTTATGTGCTTATGTTGAATGGTCTTAAAACTAGTGATGATCTATTGATCCCGAAAAAATTATAAGTATTTTATTACTTTAATAACCCAACAGAAAGACAATCGTTCTTACCAACTTCATAAAATCAGAATAAAAGCTATCAATTTATCTTGAATGCCAACGACATTAATTTCATTCACACATAAACGACAAACATCAACACCAGCAACAATAATTCAACGCCAGGAACAAAAAAACCACACAAAAAAAAAACTAAAAGTCATACACAGATCGAAACAAAAAGTCCAATAAGATCATGAAACAACACGAGATCACCGCGATGATCACGACAACAAAAAAATTAGCAACAGCATCCGCAAGATCTGTAGCTGGGTAAAAAACAAAAAAAAAGAAAATATACCCCATGAATTAAACAAAACGTTGACCAACTCACTAAAGGAGCAAATGTAACAATCAACAAAAACAAATCCAAAATCAGCAACAGCATCTCCGGCGCAATAACAGCAAGATCAGCAACAGAGAATTAGCAACATAGGAGTCAGCAACAGCGTCAGAGCGTCAACAACGACGATGACGATGAATCTCTCGGGGTATCAAGGAAAGAAATTAAATTAACACTCGGGAGGTCTGCCACAATCAAAACGTACGTAAATCTTTAAAGAGATGGTGGCTGGCGTGCGCGCTTGCGCGATCACGATCGCAAACTTGCGCTGCAACAGCAGCAGCGGAATGCCACGTTTTTCTTTCAGAAAAACAAAAAAAAAAAAAAAAATTATTAAATAAACAAATAAATTTAAAAAAATATGCACGTAAATAAAAGAACAAAAACAATTTTTTTATAGATTGTGCAAACTTCAGCAAAAAGGCATCGTTAAGAACTCGTGATTGTCGTCGTTAGAGTTTTAATGATCAATGTGATGCAATAACAGCTGAACTGTGAGATTTCTACTTATGTTAAATTATATTGCTCTTACATGCCATTGTGAAATGTTTAAAGTTCATCATAGTTGACTAAATATGAATAATTTGGCAGTGATAGATCATTATAATTTTTTGGAATCCAGTTGAAAACGCTACAAGGTAAAGTTTAATGGTAATACCGTTGGGAAACTATCAGATTGAGATTCTAAAATAGAGTGTCCTAATTAGGGTGACCAACTGTCACGGACTTTGTGGGACAGTCCTTCATTTTTCCCTCACTTCCCGGATTCAAAACGTCTCGGAAATCTCTGGATTATCATGTATATTTCACAATTATCCCAGATTTAAGATTTAAACATATTGTTGACTGTAATTTTTTTTACTTTATTCTACAATTTGGGTTTATGGTCCAAATATCATAATGGACAGATCATAGACCAAATGTTATGGACCAGAGACTATTTATTATTGACTATAGATTATGGACCCAAGACCATAAAATTTAGAGATCAAAGACCATATAATATCGATCATAGACTATAAAGGACATATCATGGACCAAATATTATGTACCAAAAACCATAAAAGGCAAAGATATCGACCATATAATATGGACCACCGACAATAAAGGACAGTTCATATACCATGTATTCGGGACTATAGACCATAAAGGATAGATCATAGCCCATTGATTATGTACCATAGACCATAAAAGAGCAAAGATAATCTGTCATAGATTATATATTATTGACCATAGACCATAAAAAACTGATCACAGACCATATATTATTGACTATTACTTTTGCCCCGCTTGCATAAAATGATATGTTTCCTGTCCCAGATTGGATCATCAAGGTTAGGCTTGCTCAGGATAAATTAAAACAGAAGAATCGGCAGCAGCAGGTGATTTCTCAAGATGAATCCGTGAACGAATCCCCAAAATGAGTCCGCAAATGATTTTGCAAATGACACCAAAATTGAAAAACTTTGATAAGGAAGATTATGGCTATCCGATACTATTATAAAAATTGAATGGTATCTTTTCTAGGAAAGCGCCATAAGCTTTTAGACAGCGATTTCTGAAACTTCAAGCAAAAACATATAATATCTTGCAGATATATGAGTCATTCCGCACTCGGATTCAGCGTTAGAAAGCATGTATGGGTCAAAAGTTCATAACAATTTTTTTTATTTTGTGTAGCGTCGGTCAAAATTATGTGCCAGCAAAGATATATCGTGAAGTTTGGCATTTTGTTACATAAAACATAAAAAAAAGATCGGCTTCAGAAATGTTGCCTTAAAGAATAAAAAATTATTAATTTTGTTCAAAACTTCTGAAGAGCTGAGTCATGGTGTAGTCGGCCATATTGCATTAGGCAAAAGTCGCATAAAAGAGCTGTTAGTTCATTTCGTAGAAGTTTGACTACGTTTCCATCGGATATTTATTAGGTGATTTACGGCCGGCTGTTTCGAGCCGTGACGTGATTTACCATACAAAACTAAATCTACTTC
Source organism: Calliopum simillimum (assembly GCA_951812925.1). NCBI lineage: Eukaryota > Metazoa > Arthropoda > Insecta > Diptera > Lauxaniidae > Calliopum > Calliopum simillimum. The sequence goes on along the minus strand of OX638369.1, from coordinate 121,686,758 downwards.
TGATGAGATCTATTAAATAGTATAAATTTCAACGGCGCTACCGGTTTTTTGGTTTGTTCGATCAAGTGGCAGTCCCTTATTTTAATAATTAGCATTAAATAAAAAAGTTACCTTATCCTCAAAAAATAAAAAAAAATGCATACAATTTAGAATAAAATGACACCTCAATTACTGGAAAATTCTGAAAATTGACAGAGTTATGGCATTTCGAAGTCGTAAAATGAAAAACTCAAATTTGTAAATATCGAAGTTTAAAGTTTGTCAATTATCAATTTTTACAGGATAAAGGTTCAGTAAAGCCGCTCTTATTGGTATTTAAAATTTGTTAATAGACCTCAAATCAGTTGTATAATGTTTAGTACATGTCTAAGCACTGAATTCCACCTTAAACTGAAAACCGGTATATTTAGCTGTGCAGCTTAATTTTGTGAGTGAAGATAAGGTACTTTTTCCAATTGACGATTACAAATGCCAATAAAAAAGCAAAAGGAAGATAAATATTAGCGTAAAATTTTGATTGATAAAAGCCTTTCTAAAGGAATTGTAGGTTCATTCAAAAAAATTTGGAAGATTCAAAGGTCAAGAGCTCATGTGTTCTTGAAGTAATTTCCCTAGTACATATTGCTCCAGCATATCAGTTGTTGATACAGTTAATACTTTCTTCATCTATAAATCTTTAAAAAAAATTATCACTTCTCAAAATAAAACATTTTTTTTCTATCTGCTATCACCGATTCGATAACAAAACAGTTCTATTTCACATTTTCAATGAGTTTTCCTCAAAGATTCCAATAAAGTTGTTTAAAATGTCATTGAGAAGAAGACGATGGAGGAAATTTTACTGAAAAATGAAGCTGAAGAAGAAAGCTTGAGCACAAAAAAAAGGACTAAGGCCTGATTTAAAAGACATTAGTTAACCAATTAGTTAGCTAAAATGGTGACAAGAGTTTGAGTTAAATAAAACAATGAACAAGAGAAAAGTATGGCAGCACGGCTATGTTTGTGGGCTTTGTTTGTGATTATACGAGTGTATCGTGGGCTTAACACTACAACTAGATATTGATTTTGATGATTTGAGAAAAATGTATTTTAAGTTTTTAGAAAATTTGTTTTTTGTAAGAATTTTGATGTTTTCTGCACTGTTTTTCTGGATAAAATTAGATCGGAACTTCATATAAAGAAAACCGACAATATCCGTACATAGAGCTGTTTTCCATGTTTCTATCTTAATTTACTACGATTGCCAATATTTTTAGGTATTTCACAAAATTTATGTGGATTCTATCAGCTGTTGGTTAACTAATGGGTAGCAAATGGCATTTGGTGTATTAAGTAATGGTTAACTTAAATAAAAGGCTGTTAAAAACCCTTGTGTTTGGTAAACTGATGACTTTGAATCCGGGCCTAAGTTTATTCAATAATAATGTTATTAATTTTTACTTAACAGTTTTGTACAACAGAAATTTTGAATATTTTTTGATATTTTCTGATTTTGTATTATTTTTCCTGACATTTAAATCCATTGTTTTATAAAAGAATTGACAACAAAAATTTCAAAATTTTTATAAATAAAAAATGTAGATAATTCAATAAAGTATTAATTTGCTCATCACCATTAAAAGGCTAAGCAGAACATAAGCCAATTTCTACACCAAAAAACACTTACAACATCGTAGCTCAAAATTAGTTCCCCTTTTGCTGTTGGTCTTTGCCCTCATGTGATTTTGTTTCTTAGCAACAATTGCAGCAACATGAAGCATGTGCAACCATTTTCTAAGTTTTAAATTACAAACAATTGATTGATTCATGCTAAAGTGCGAACATAACAATAAGAACTTGAGTTTTATATAGTAAGTGGTAGCAACAGAACATATTGATGATGGTATGAACGACCACCTTCAAAGCCAGCAAATGTGCTAAGACAACACAAGAAAGCAAGACCCCCGAAGAATATGTGGGCGATTTTGATTTGAAATTATTTTTTCTTGAAATTTTTGAATGAAATTGCTGTTTTTGTATTTTTTAATTGTTGCTTTTATTGTGTTGTTGTGTTAATTTCTAGAACAAATGAAACGAATTGCAAGCAATTAAAAAAAACAAAGAAATGGGGGAGAATGACCATTTCAATTGAGTTTTAATGCTGTTTGTTTCATAACAATTGCAACATTTGCTTTCATGGAATACAATATTGAATTGAGCATAAAACAAAAACAGAAAAAGAACTGTTTTGATGTAAAATTTTTTTTGCAATAGTTCAGTCAATTCATTATTTTATTGCTTTTAAGACATTGTGCGGCATATAGGAAATACCTATAAAATTTCATTTGCAAAATTTTTTTTATTACGTGTCATTTTCTCAACACTAGAAAAATTTACACCAGAACATTGGGCGCCATTTAACACCAAGCAAACTACATTAAATGTCTACATGTCTGTTGTGTGCAAAGCCCATAACGTTGACAATACGCGCGTCACCTTAGTATGTTGCATGCTGCATTCCAATGTTATGCCTTACATGCAACATTGCAGCATTTTATACTCGCGCGCTTCAAGCACAGCAACGCGAGGCAGCAGCGCAAAAAAAGACAGAATTTTGCATGTTCTTGGGTGATAATCTTTGTTTTAACAACTTGATAGTCCAGCCTGGAATTTATCTGCCTGGATAGCAGCGTATTAAAATGGAAAAAGGAAAAAAAAAAATAAAAAATGGAAGACAAACAAATAAAATGAAAAAATAAAACAATAAATAAATGACAGTAAAATAAGCATCGATTGCATAAAAATTGAAAACAGGGTGCTACAAACATTTGCATTTGTTAGTGGGCTCATTTTGCATGGCATGTCATGTACGTTGATACCAGAAATTGTGTTGGAAATATGTTGCAGTGCTCTAGGATTCAAATATGTTTGAGATGAAGTGGTGACTTAGAATTGTACTATAAGGCATTACCTGAGTTACTTATTTTTATACGTTTATAAATGGTTAACCATTTGAATTTAAGGTTTTTTGTAACTTACATCATTTTAAACTCCTCTTAAGATTTTGAAAACGAAATACGCAGTGCTGCAATACGTTAAGAAATGTTCCAGTTATGGGCCATTTTGTGGTCGAAATTTTTTTTCAAATTTTCTAAAAATCATAACTTCTAAGCTTCGATACATACCAATTTTCCCTCTTTTTCATTGAAAAATTATTTTTTTTTTTCCAAAATATATATTTTGGAAGGTAAAAAAGGCTCCCGGAAATAATGCCATTGTAAATAACGCCAGAAAATTTTTTGGAAATAACGCCAGAAAATTCTCCATACAAAATTCTGGCGTTATTTCCATTTTGTTTTGGAAATAAAACCAAAAATTAACTAGGAAATAACGCCAGAAAAGTTTTTGGCTGTATTTCCAATACAAAATAAAAATAACGCCAGAATTTTGTGTGCCGATTTTTCTGGCGTTATTTCCAAACAATTTTCTGGCATTATTTCCTATGGCGCTATTTTCTTTTTCTAAACTACATTATTTTTGGAAAAAACGCCATAATTTTTGGAAATAACGCCAGAAAAGTTTTTGGCTATGTATCCAAAACAAAATAGAAATAACGCCAGAGTTTTGTGTGCCGATTTTTTTGGCGTTATTTCCAAAAAATTTTCTGGCGTTATTTCAGGGAGCCGTAAAAAAGGTATACCTGGGCACTTTTTTCGTAGTTTAGTACTAAAATAGTAGTAAATTAAGTACCTTTTATCAAATACGAAAAATTTTATGGTGAGTTTTAAGAGTGTTTTTACACAAGATGACATTATCTACCAGTTTTATAACTCAAAAAAGCACAGTTATCTGAAAATCACCTATATATAAATTAGCCCAGACTTAGTGCTAAATCTTGAAACATCCGTAAGTCATAAATCTACGTTGGAAACGTAGTATCAACTGCAATAGGCTAAGTAGCATTTCGCATAAAGACCATCATTAGCATTATTCTAATGATTCCAAAATTGAAATTCAGTTTCCATACACTTCGTTGTCTCTGGTTGTTTGGGTTTTGAAGCAATTGAAAAATAGTATTGATTTTAATCTAAAAATAATGAGACTCATCAATCAAGGTAGCTTGTCAGCTAAATAGTAGAAATCACAAATTTTAAGCTCAGGAAACCCACATGTAATCGTAGAGAATCTAATTTAATCTGAAAGTGTGACTGATTAGTGCAGCATTGACAATATGGATTTCAAGTATTGTAATCTCTACAAACAAAGTACTTTTCCGACTTTTTGCATTCTTTTTGGAGTTCAATATATTCAGATTTTTTCAGTCTAACTCCTTCAAAAATTTTACAACTTTTCATTAATTTCTGACATTTTTCAAAAACACTACATACATAATAATAACATATTAACATAAGTAAAATGTTTGATGTTAAGTAAAGGGTGTTCCGATAGTAAGTGTGATACTTTGTTATCGACTAAAATCTGCATTACCGACCCTTGTCCACCATATTTTATTTCATTTTCACCGTGACAGTATAGAATTTTAGTTATGGATCGCTACACGAAAAAACAACGCATTGAAATCGTCAAATTTTGGATTTTAAATTCCAAGTCAATTCCAAAAAATCCTAAATTCCAAAAATTCATCTTTTCGGACGAGGCTCATTTCCACCTCGGCGGCTATGTTAACAAGCAAAACTGGCATATCTGGAAAACTGCCTCGGAAAATCCACAAGTGATCGTGGAAAAACCAATGCATACACCGCGATGCACTGTTTGGTGTGGTTTATGGGTCGGGCCATTTTTTTTCGAAGATGAGGACGGAAACAACTAAAGTGTCAACTATGAGTTGAAGACTATTTTGTGCCATAGTTTGAAACTCAGGATTTGAACTATATCTGATTTCAACAGGATGGTGCTGCACCACACACAACTTGCCTCAATTTGGACTTTTTATATAGCAAATTTCCGAACCGTGTAATTTCTCGTCGCGGTAATCATGCGCTCAGATCTTGCGATTTGACGACGTTAGGCTTTTTGGAAGCTAATGCTTCCTTATCGGACGTTTTGAGAGGCAGAGTCTGAACAGCGAAAACATGCAACGAAAAAGTGTAACGGATGTTTGCAACGAAAATGCGTCACACATATAAAAATAGAGACGTACTGTATACAAAGTACAGTATACAGTATATATGCATGTATACATATATATATGTTTATAAACATTGCGCGCACCAGCTCATGCTCTCTCTCTCTCTCTCTCTCTCTCTCTCACTTATTTTTCGAACGTAAGAGGGGCGCTCTGCTTTTTGAAATGGAAAAAAACAAATTTTAAAATATCAATTTATTATAAGTTTTAACTATAATAAGTTTTAGCTTATTATATTAGCTTATAATAAGCATTAGCTTCCAATATCATCGGCCACTCCCCGAGTGCCACCTGCCGTTTTTTTCTGTGAAGTTACACAAAGGATAAAGTCTATATAAATGATCCGAAGACGATTCCAGACTTGAAAAGCAATATTACATCGGTGATTCGGCCAATTTCGGAGGTCATACAGTAAAATTTCATCGAAAATATGGCCGAAAGAGTGAAATATGTACGGAATAGCCGCGGTGAATATATCCGCAAATTAATTTTCCACACATAATTTTATTGTGTTACCTTTCGAACGATATCAAATATTTGGACAAATTCCGAACCGTTTGGGTTTTATTCAAAATTAAAGTACCACACGTCTTAGTGGAACACCCTTTATGAGACTTTAATATTTTTATGTACTTACTTTGATTTAAGTAGGAAAATTTGAAAGCGCAAAATCCACAGAACGATAGTATGTTAAGTACTCGGAAATAATCCATCACTTTTGTTCACTGGCTGGCTTGCTCAAAGACTGTGATTGGCATTCCATAGCACAATTGGGTACTCTAAGCTCTATCTATCTCTGTCTATCTTTTTCTTTCTTATCTCTCTTTAATTTGCCGACCAATTAACTATGTTAATATTCTCAAGTCAAATATGCTGCCTTATGCAGTAGAGAACTTGCCTCTGATCTGGGAGTTCATGCATGATAATAACTCCAAACATCTATCAAAACTAGTCAAGTCATGAAATAGTCAAAAGATCACGGTTATGCAATGGCTTTCACTGTCCCCGGTTCTCAACCCTAATTAGCAGCTCTCATAAAATAATGAATTAAAATGATTTATACCACAAAATATAAGAAAGATGGTATCTGCTGAAATTTGTGCAAGTTTTCGAGTGTCAGTTTTGCCTAATTTAAAACAAACTATATTCACTTCATAAAAAATCTCCACTTACATCATCCATTGTATACATAAATAATAAAATATTATGTAAGTACTAAATGTATTTATAAACTCTAGCAAAGGACCACCCCAAAGCGAGCAATTTTTTCTTTTGCAGATAACTTAACCCACCCACCTGCACCTGTAACAATACATATAATGCTGGTTGGTAATACGAAACGTCTCATTTACAAAATCTAAACATATTTTTACACAAACAAAGCTCAATGAATACAATGAAAATTCGCACATTTTTGAAATTATCGATTATTTAAGTATGCCAACCAACTTAATTTGTTTACATTACGATTGGAGGAATATAAATAAAAAGTTTTGTAACACAAAACCAATTGAGAAAACATTAAAAAAGAACAGTGCTGGCTTTTTAAAAAAAAATGTACATGAAATATTAAAAATAAAAAAATTAAATGAAAACAAAATAAACATTAGCTATATTTAAAAACTAAAAATACTTAAAGTAAGAGCAAAACTCTTGCAAATTGTTTATTAAAATGGTTAAATGAAATTAGTTAAAATTCGAAAATTTTTTTTTTAAATAATTTATTTACTAAAATTTTGACATTTTGTTTACATGAATCTTGCCGCAAAAAGTAGTAAATAATCATATAATATACTTATTTGAAAAGCCTTATCACTATATCTTTTGATATTTATGGCGTTTGTTAATTTTTAATTAACTGACATACCACCACCATTGGTTTTGCCAACTTTTTTGATATATTATCATATGTATGTACATTATAATTTGATGTCTATTTAATTCAGTTTTAATTATGCGCATAATTATTTTTCAATTTTCATTTGATTGATAGCTACTGATTGACATTTTTAAAGGAAAAAAAAAAAAAAAATATCCATGTAATTTTTTTGAAGTTTTATTAATGGTTTATATGAGGGTAGAAAATGATTAAATGTAAATAATTAACTCTGTGTAATATGATCAAAAAGAAAGTATTTCTTTTTTTAACCTTTTAGTTTGAATGATTATATGCTCTAGAATTTTTAATAAAAGTGAAAGTTTTTTGAAAAAAAATGTGCTTATAACACTGCTGAGGTTGGAGGTTCACGATATAAAAGAAACGAAGTTAGTGTCTTGGTAGACAGTCGCAGTGACATAGAATATCTGAAGTATTTTGACAAAACAAGGTACATAACTCGAAGTTGGAAATTGTTCAAGAGAGTTAAAAAATTGCTTAGCCGAATTTCGTTGAATCTGCATTCTGTGTTTTCGGTGACTTTTTACAAACTTATACTGTCAGCTGTCAAACTGTTTCTTTTTTTTTTTTTTTGATTTTCAACCCTTCACTATTAAAATGACGTCCGTGACTTATGGGACATACTTATGTCTCTGGAATTAAAAATCACAGAGACATAACGATTATGCCAAAACATGCGTATTTCAAATTTATATTAATGACAAGATAGGTTGATTTGTTAAAAGTCCACAGATATGTTCTGCTGTTTGCTCTTCTTCATTTGGTGAGATATTTCCTAACAGTCCTTATACTTTTCCTGTTGAGTATAAGTAACTGTTCTGTCATTTGTTTCAAAACTCTTGGTATGGATGATTTGGTTTGTCTGCTTGTTGCCTAGGGTGTCATTAGCGGCTTTCTTCAACTTTTCTGTCCCGTCCTTTGTGCTTATATATTTTTATGCAGCCTGACCCCGTATACATCAGCGCCAACTCATTAGTTCGCTTTAAAGCTAATTTTTGACAAATTTTCTTTAGAAATTGCATATTTTATGAGATAATTCAATGATATGTTAAGTTCTGCAAAACTCCATGTATCCAACTGAGGTAAAAAAGGTGTATATCCCGCTTCTCAAATATACCTATGGACTCTATAGATTTTAGAAAAAGTTGCTGATACAGAAAACTTTGGAGTGTCAAAAAATAGATCTGTCATTCTCAATGCGCGTTCATGAATCATTGTTTCAAGTCAGAACTGCATATTCGTTGTATAAATGAGCTTTGTTTTAAGTTTTATGGGTACAACTGCATTAGGTTCAGTCACGCATTAAATCCATATGTAAATATGACTTCTGATTTAATAAATTTATTGTTTTCTGTTTTTGATCGGTTGAATGTGAGCAAAAAATTTTTTGGAAAATTCAAATTTTTCGAAATACCACGTCATTTCTATAGAAAAAAGGTGGATTCAACAACATTGTAGCCCTGCAACTACTAAAGAAAAAACTTGAAAAGGCACCGCATCTTCTATGACAAGTTTTTATAAGAAAGGTGTTCCATTAAGACGTGTGGTACTTCAATTTTGAATAAAACGCAAATGGTTCGGAATTTTTCCAAATATTTCTTTTCGTTCGAAAGGTCACACAATAGAATTATGTGTTCAACGCAACTATTTCGTAGATATCTCACTCTTTCGTCCACATTTCGATGACACTTAGCAGTAGGGCCTCCGGAATAGCCCGAATCACCGATCTAATATTGCTTTTCAAGTCTGTAAACGTCTTTTGATCATTCACATAGACATTATTCTTCGTGTAACCCCACAAAAAAAAGTCTAATGCCGCGGCGTCAAATTGCATGATCTAGGCGGCCAATTCACATCACCTGCATTTTTGACGCAAAAAGTCCAAATTAAGGCGAGTTGTGTGTGGTGTTAGTGCTATTCTGTTAAAACGAATTATCGTCCAGACTCTGAGCTTCAACTTTCAGCACAAAATAGTTCGCCAACATAGTGTGGTACCGCTCAGAGTTGACATTTTCGGTCTTTCCATCCTCATCTTCGAAAAAAACGGTCCGACTGCACCAAACAGTGACTCGCGGTGGATGCATTGACTATCATTTGTCGTCCGAAAAGATGATTTTTTGGAATTTAGCATTTTGGATTTTTTGGAACTGACGTGTGATTCAAAATTCGACGATTTCAATGCGTTGTTTTTTTGTATAGCGATCCATAACTAAAATCCTATACTGTCGCAATGAAAATGACATAAAATATGTCGAACAAGAGTCGATAATGATCGATGATAATAAAATGCTATAATTCGAAAATTTTCAAAATTTCCCGTTACCTGAGAAGCCTTTTATTCAAAACAATTTGTATCTTTGGGAAATGCTAAAACGGGATTTTGATTTTAAGAAAATGTAAAAATGTGATAAGTCCATTTTTATACGCTTTTAAGGAGACAGAATTCTAACTTAATTTGATTGGGATTACTCATACAGAATATGTCATATCATAACTATTTTTTAATGTCTTTTATCTCGGGAACCTGAAAACGTAGTGACATAAATTTCTGCCAGCTCTTAGATTTCACTGAGAAATGCATAGACGAAGAAAAAACTATTTACGAAAAAAATCGGATGAATCATATTTTGCCACCTTCTTACAGAAATTCCTTTTTCCTGTGGAGCATTAATATTATGGAGATATTCTTTTTCAAATTGCTATAACTTATGAATGGTGAGTCGTACAGTAAAAATTAATAGGTTACTTTATATGGAAAAGAAAATTCTGCCGTTTAGCAAGTTTTTATAAAAAACCGATCATATATGATTTTTGACATTTCGGAACTTTTTTTACGGAATATCTCCTGAAGCATAAGTCAAATCAACTTTCACGTGTTTTTTTTATTTCATAGGAAATTTATTCATCAATATTTATCTCCAGAAGAATTTATCCTTTAACGACATATTTGCAAAAAACTGATTTCACGATCTCTTGACCTTGACTAACTTTTTTTGGCAATAGCAAACTCATTCTAAATTTTAATATTTGTCGCGGAATACTAAAACAAAGAGGTTAAATAATAAATGATGGATTAAGTTAGTAAACCAGAAAATCTAATTCGACTATAATAATTACTGAGCCATGTTACCATTACTGAATCTAAGTTACGAGTGCAAAATTGATTGCAAATTAAAACTTATTTTGGTACTAAACTTATTTAGGTTAATTTTAGTAATTTTTTTGGAACTAACAAATATATTGATTTACCAACTGAACTCATCATCAGTCTAAATAAAGTTTTTCCTCAAAACTATATATCCCCGCAGACAGTAAAACCAAAACCAACCAAAATTGTACACCACAAAATGTTCCTCCATAGAAATACGTCTGCTACGCTCAATAGCTCAAAACACAACAAATAAACACAAAATGGGCGGCGCCTTATCTACATGCAAAAGCAAAAAAAAAACTATACACAAATGTTAAAGCGAGATAATGAATAGCATGCTAACTCACTCATACATATGTGTAGCTACACACAACACTTGACAGGTATGATGATGCTGCTCACATAAATATCTAGATAAGCAAGCGAACTATAGCGTATACGCTCGCCGTATTTGCTGTAAAACCAGTTTCATCCAGCCGGTATGGCATAAGAAATGGGGTGGTTTTGCTTTTATTTGTCAGTGTTGAAAGAATATCTCACTCAGTCAGTCACTCAGTGTGGAAGTATTACTTTGAGTGCATTTGTTTTTTCACTCACTCACCCAATACATGCATGACATATGTTTCCTATAGATATCTACACTGCAGCGTCTCTTTAAACAAAGAGATGAATTTAGTTTACGCGTGAACCTCAGACCGGTTATTTCATTGAAACGCGTCTTGAGTCAAGCTTGACTTGAGATCCTTTGTTGTCAACATAAATGAACTGTCAATAAGAATGATTTTTTCGTAAAAATACCGTCGGGGTTCTTTCTTATTGTGCAAAAATACAAAAAAAATACTAGAAATTGTGATAAAAAGTTTAAAACAAAAAAATAAATAAATAACAATTTTGTTTAGTTTTTGTCTTGCAGTGTAAGTTAGAAATTTTTCTTTTATGTGCTTTTAAAAATTTATAAAAAAACCATACAATTCAACAAAATTAAAACAAAAAATTCATATATCTAAAATAAAATTTTACAAAATATGGTCACCCTAATGCCATACAGTTATTCTGCACCAAGATGTGGATTAATTGATAAAATGATTGAACCAAAGGTATTATTTGCATATTAATTATAATACAAACTAAGCCAACTCTATATATACTTACATATATATTATTTGTTTAAATTTATAAATGTTAATTTAAACAATAAAAATTAGTTAACTTAAAGCCAATTAAATGCTTAAAATATCAGCATGTCAGCATTAATTTGCACAAATGATTTTATAACACCTAGATTTGGAACAAAACAAAATAATTCAAGTTTGGCAGGTTTAAGTCAGGTGCCACTAACCGTAAAATTACACAAATAAAAATTTGAAATTGTTAGTGGAATAATTGTTTTCATAAATTTAAATGGTATTTTTGAATGGTTTAGACTCATCTTTTGGGATGAAATCAGACCAATTTTAGTTTGCGCCGGACATGACAATTGTCATCATAACTTTGGCTTGTACTCATTTAAAACTCAACTTACCTACAACTTCCTTGACAAATTAAGGGAATCATTTTGAAATATAGTTAGTGATGAGTAAACCTAGACCAAGACCATAGCAGTCACATTGAATCTTGGTCTTGGTTTCAATATTGAGTCTTGGCCTAGGGCATTAAGTCTTGGTCTCAGTCTTGATCTTGAAAAAATTTCTAAAGATTGCTGAGTATTCCAAATAGCCAAACCTTATTTTCCAAAGCAGTTGGGTTTTATGTTGCTAAATTTCGAATTAAGAGATGATTTTGCGCTTGAAATGGGCATAACATACCTATTAAGTATATATTACCAATAATTAAAAGCAGTCTTGGTAATTATGACTATCAAGACCAGACTATAGCGGTCTTTGTCTTGAAATCATATCAGCGTTTTGGTTTTGGTATCAAAAAATTACAAAGACCAAGACTCAATGCCAAGACTAATTTTTCTCATTGTTATATATTGTATAATTAAGGTTTGAAAGATGATGTAGATTCTGGAGGTTTGACTTTTATATTCGTAGATATATCAGTTTAGAGATAATCGCAAACGGGGTATCTTACAACTTTTTTTCGGAGTAAAGTAGATTTGTCCATAAGTCTGCAAAATTGTACCTACATTTTTTGACACTTGAAGAAAGTTATTTGCATTTAGTTTAAAAAGTGGTTTTCGCCAATCAAGAATTTCTCCGAATCCACTTTGGGTTTTGGGAAAGCTCCTTTTTGAGAATTTAAATTTAGAATGTAAACGGCCAAAAAAACTGTTAAGCTCAATTCCAGAAAAGCTATTTTGTAAGCTAAAATTGATCATATCACATGTAAAGTTCTATTTATGCTGTGCATTGCTTGTCATTGGACTTAACCAGTTGTCTTCAAAAATTGCGACCAGAAAAAAAAAAAACTATTTCTTTTCTCGCATTACAAATTGACAATATTTTGCTCTTCATTACATTACGACATAATCGATGCACAAATGGATCACTAATGACGGATTATTCATTACATTTGGACCATTTTTGATACAAATAACAGACCTTGCATTACATTTGGACCACTTTTGTTACAACTGATAGTTCAAGTTCATTTTGGACTACTTACTAAGCAACTAGACAAAAGATGGGACTATTGAGACACTTGCCTCCGCCGGTCCTAACGGTTAAATTCGACTCATTTGGAGTTGTTGATTTTGACGATGGCATTTTTTTCCCCCTATCGACACTGAGATCGCAACAAACAGAGTGTCTAAACTCTTTTTTGGAGTGCGTATGAACTGCCAGAAACTCTGTTAAAGCCAGTTACAAAAATTTTAGTTCTCCGAAATAATTTCCCCAACCACTTTTAATTGTCCTATTGCGATATTTTATGAGCCCCCGTTTGAAAATTTTGCCATAGTATGTTATGTAAGAGATCTAGAAAACTATAATTGCCAATTTTTGAAAAAATATTTCCTTAAAATCTTAGCCATAAAGAGTGTACCGTTTTAGCGATATGAGCATTTCGCAGCTGACGAATGTGACCATCGTACACAGTAAAAGTGCAAAAAAAGTGGAGGTAAAACATAATTTTATTTTAGTTTTTACTTTACATTACAGCTCCTAGATAGCACTATAATTCGTGAAAACTTTAATAGCAGGCGGAGTCCTGGATACACGCAAAAAAGACACAAAACGTGCCTATTCAAAGAAAGTCAGAATTCAGCGAAACAAGTCAGAATTTTAAAGCGCGACTAATTTTAAAATCTTATGCAATAATATTACTTTATAATGTATGTATTTTGTTTGATTCAAAAAACCAGGATTTCCCAGTGAATGTTGGATCACCTTATCTTGTAAAGTTGAGGTGGCATAACCAATTTATCCAAAGGATGCCAGTTGTCGCTATCCATTTCACATGTGTACCAAATCTCATAAATTCCGTCACCCATTTTCCCAGAGAACATTATTTGCCTGGCGTTTTGTATACATGTATTAAATCTCATTCATATGCGATAAATATTTTCGGAGATATGATGAAGTGATTTTTGTGGGGGCGTGATACTTCCATTTTTTCCAGTACACATTATTTGTCTTGATGTTTTTTACATAAGTACCACATCTCATCTATATACGCTTAATAGTTTCATAGATATGATGATTTAAATTTTTGGCTCATGGTGGAGCTTTTGGCGGAAATGCCGATATAAGGTTCCAAAGGCAAAAATTTGGTATATATAAAAAAATTATCAAGATGTTGTTCAAAATTTTGTTCTGCGCGCAACCTTCTATATTTCAATCTACAAAAATCAAAGATTTACAAGAATTTAATTTTAATGAAAAATCTTGTGACCATTTTCCGAAAACTACATAAAATTCCACAAAACATATCAACAACTAATGCCAAAATCATTAACTTTGATCAGCATTCACTGAAAAGGCACATGCTTTTAAGAGTTTAGAATACAAGTTCAGAAGCAGATTGCATTGTCATGTTTTTCTTAATGATAATGTAGCGCATATAAGAACAGTTTCCATCCAATTCAAAACACTAGAATGACAGCTGACACAATTTTACTGATTTTTTTGACTTTTTTCTTAAACGATCTTTCCCAAGTGATTTTAAATCTATCACTCTGGGCCGTCGAAGGCAGTGCAGTAATCTACAAAGAAAAATGAAGAGCAGTGACACATTCTCTGAACAATATGGCTTCATATTTTGGGTCAAGAGTTGCTGTTCAATAAGGAACTTGTGCTTTGAAGTAAGAACCTTTTTTCTTGTTGCTTATTATATTAAAATTTCAATTTTTAACCATCAGTTTAATGGCTCAGTGCCTTTGAAAAAACCTCTGCCTGGTATTGAAGTCATGCGGACATCGTCGTTTATATTTGGGGACTTATGACTTAGATTTTACAACTCCTCAAAAATGTTCTGCTACCGATATTAAAACAATTTCCTTCCTATACAGCTGTTGAACTTTTTTTCCTGCTAGTTTGTGGGTAATATAGTCTACATAGCATTCTTGCATGTAAACTAGTGTCCATAATGACACCATTTAAGATTCTTACAATCAGTTTTCCCAAAATGACATCATATTGGGTATTCCCTGTGGCAAGTTAATAACCTTGATCTCAACTAATCCCCAAAAAAATATCTAAATAAACATCTAACTAATGACAAAAACAAACAATAATTGTGACACTCCATAACTCACAGTGCGTCAATTGAGAACATCGCAGTCTCGTTGGCTACTTAATTTATGGGCCAAGTATTAAACGCACATTGATTTGTCTCTGATTGTTCCCCATCAACAACAAAAGCAGCTGATTATGTGGATAATCAAGTGAAGGTTTGATTTTTTATTGTTATCGCATTATTCAAGGGGACAATAAGATTGTACCAAAAAAAAAAAAGTTAACGTCAACAATAAAAAAAGGAATGAAAACAGAAAAAAAAAAATAAAAAATCCAAAACTGTTAAGGGTTAAGAAAAATTGTCACGCAAACAACATAACTCAAAAACAAATGCGTTAAGATTTTTCGTTTTTTCTTCAGCATCTCAGCAATCGTTTACTCTCTTGACTTGGGGATTTCAGCTGATCTTATCAGTTTTGCAGCAACAGTGGACTTACACGCGTGTAAAAAAAAAGGAAAAAACGCACACACGCATAGAAGATGAGCGAAAGAATGCTGTTAACCTGTTATAGTCCAATTAATTTTTTTTTCTAAATTTTTGTTGAATTTTTCTAGTGATTAATGTGGTTACTCTGTGCAATACAAAGTTTTAAATGATATCACGTTTTTTTCTCTTAGGTCTAGCGTCTGAGTTATTCTCTGCTCTAAGGTCCAGAAAACACATCTTTCAGGCATATAGCGCTGATTACGGTAGTGTTATAGTCCACTTTTGCCAACTGCATCGAGTAGCATAAATTTTCTTCTTTAAAATTTACTTTCAAACTTTTCTATTGGATAATTACTTTACAAGATATCTTCAATTTTAATAAATATATGGTGATTCTCCGAAAAATTTACTATTCAATGTCCCGCGGGGCTTAAAACCATGTTTAAATTTAGAATTTAATGATTTAACTATTTGATACAGATACTTAGCAAGAGCTTTTATAAGAGTAGCTTGAAAAAAAAAAAATAGTTCTAAATATTTTACTATGCAATTATAGAATGAAAAGCTAAAAAGTCATTCTCCCTGCTTTCTCTAACCACTTTTTAATGCACTTAATTTGATCGTATTAAAATAAGGTTTTTCTTAACCCATTTTGAACAGGTACCAGAACCGCTTGGAATTTTTTGAAGATTTTTGGAGTAATTAGTAGTTAAAGCTTCCTCACTTCAAAAATAAAATAAAAAAAATTTTTTTCCCGCCTCTTTATAAGTTACGCCCTGTACGAAAAATCGTACACTGGTCCATATCTGCAAAATCATATTTGTACTAAACTTCTAAAGAAAAAATCGATTATATGATTGAAATGAAGGGAATTTATTAAATAAAATTCTTTATTTGCTTATTTTATTTGTTTATTATATTTTTAAAAGGTAAATATTTATTAGTGGCGTAGGCAGGGGGTATTTTGGGGCTAATACCCCCTCCCGAAATTCATATTTTTATAAAGTTTTTTTCAAAAGTTGAATACGAAAATCTATCACCGAAATTTTAAAACCCCTCCCCACACCAATTAGAATTCTGGTTACGCCCATGAGATATGGGGATGCTAAGTATGAGGTGAATATTGGCTTAAACATTTTGGTTAGATATGTTTATTACAATTTCTGCACATATACACTCCTGTTATACCACATACGCTAGTACGTTTGTATTGTGAATCTGCATCCCTAATAACTAAATGCTTTCCGTTAATTTTTAATAATCCAGTAGGCTGCACTTCTTCGTCCTTCTTGGATGAGAAGAAGTTCTTCTAATACTATCCTCATAAAGTCAAATTAGGACGTCGGCACTTGAAGCTGGTTTTTTCAATGCTTTAACTAAAGCGCTATCAAATCCAAATGAAAATAATTGAATGATAATTTGATGCCGCAATATCCTGAAGATCCACGCCACCTATATAATGGTTGTAATGATATATTGTCTGTGTTATTTCTACTGAGACTTTTTATTTTTGTTCCTTATCATATCGGGCTGTATGTGCCATTGACTCTATAGTTTGATGTTTGTTGTCACTCCACTTCACAAATGATCAAAGTATACATCCAGATGACAAGAATTTTCAACAATAAACAACAATCGCAAAACGATATCAGCACCCAGTCTAATTTTTTTATTGTAGCCACCACCATCTCCATATATCCTTCAGATGAACTAAGGCACCACAGTTTGTATCAAAATCGTATGGGCTTGCCTCTAATTTATTTTTTTCAAGAGTGCTCCCTATAGTAGAGCACCTTTGCCCATCAATCGAAAGATGTTTGCTAAAAATGCTGAACTTACTAAAATTTATATTCAGTAGGGGTAATTTTGAAAAATTTTTCTTCTTTCTTTCAACAGTCATTTTGAGCCTAATAGAAATAGGCCGTCCTTGTTAAGACTTACTGCTCTTATAATCGTTGATAGCTTGAACATTACTATAACGCATTTTATAAGCTTCAAAATCTGTACACAACTTGGTTTGCTCAAATGATTGTAAGCTTTTGAATGGTGCTAAATTTACGTATTGCCCAGGAGCTGCGAAGTCCTCTTCTTAGATATCACACTCGATTTCTACATATCATGCAACTTCTTGAATGCATTCTGGGTTCATATTCGGCAATTATATTTTCATGAAAGTGTTGCTCATCAGTAAGATTGTCAACCTTTTCAGGTCTTATTGGGTCCACTTCATCATCACCCAAATTTTCAATTATTTGCTCCAGTTCCGCTGCATTCAAATATCGACGACTTGACATTTTACTTTTCTTTTCACACTTTTCATTAAATTTTTTCAAATTTTTATTAACGAAACTAAAAAATGTATCACGAACAATTTATTTAACATGAAAACCAAAAATTCATTATCAAGTGACGTTTCCGCAGAAATGGACCAGCGTTCGATTTTTCGTACACTAGTTTTGCAGCTTGCTCAGTTTTTCACGAATAAATATTTTTTTGAAAAAAAGGATGTAAAAATGTAGTTTATTCCTTTGTTAGTAAAAGCAAAGTTTAAACGTTTAAAAAAATTGTAACCTCATTTATCATTTTTTCATTATCATGAACCTCTAAAAAAGGGAAATTTTTCAAATAAAAAAATTTTATAATAAAAAATAGGAAAAATTTAAAATTGCAATTTTTTCCAATAGGCAATTAACTAAACTTAACTTTAATGAGTAAAAATTTCAGTTTTTATTTCCTAATATTTTGTTATAAATTTTTAAAGTTGCTGTACGAAAAATCGTACAAATGTTCAAAATGGGTTAAACACAAACCTTCTAGATAGCTCTAGCCATAGCTATGTATACAAACGTTCTCAATGATTCTTGCAAAATCTAAGTAAATCTAAGCCATCTAGAACGTTCTAACTGACAATAGACATCCTTGCTATGGTTCTGGTAACAGCAACGTTTAATGTGCGGTCTACTTTGCACAGAAAATTTGTTCGATGATTTAAGCAAACTCTGTGTAGAATGTACTTTCTGTTTTATACGAACTTTCTTGATGGTCCAAGTAATTGCTTTAGGTGCAAGCTATTGTATCATACTGCACTGTGTTAATTTGTTTCGTGTAAGATAGAGCTTATGATTTGTCAAATAGTTAGGTGTAGCAAAATCTATGAAGAATTTTCTTGCTGTTTAACACGAATCTCCTCGATGGTCCAAGCAATTGCTTTTGGTGCAAGCTATTGTATCGTTCTGTACTGTGTTAATTTGTTTCATGTTAGATGGAGCTGATGATTTGTCACTATAAACTACCGCAAATTCATAAAATCATCACACAATTCATAACAACCCAACGACTTTAATAAAATAAGGTTTGTAAATTTTTAGAGATTTTTTCAAACCCAAGGCCTACACCAAGTATTAATGCCCAAAAACAAGACTTTACTCATAGTAGTCAAATATTTCAAATATTGTATTTATTTGATTAATCCACATCAAATATATATCTGTCCCACTCAAACAAATCGTTTTCTCAGTGTATGCATTACAAAGGAAAGGTCACATACTAAAGTGTACGAAAACAACTTTTGTTTATAGAATTTTGATCAACTCAGCGCAACAATAGGCTACAATGGGTTAATATTAAAAAACAAAAGAGATAATCATCGAAGAATTTCGAAAATTTATAAGCAGGTATTTAGATTTTTTTTTTTTCAAAGTATTAATTTTTTTTCATCATAATACCAATGGCTTTAACATTGTGTCATAAATTAGTTGACAGTTAATGTGCTGTGTTTGTTGTTGGCTTTGAGAGTGGTGTCAAAAAATTAAACAAAAAATAAGAGGAATATCGCAGTGTTGGCAAACTGCGCTTTATCACTAATTGCTTATAAGCCAGCTTTGTTTTTAAGATTTTTTTTCTTATTTCTTCTTATTAACAACACCTTAACACTAGGTGGGCTCACATACGCACACACATTGTTGTCATCTTGCAGTTATCATAATAAAACAAGTAGTTGCAAGTTGTCAGATTCGTAAAATTTAAAATGCTGCGTGAATGTTACAAACATTCATTGCATACTTTTAACATGCTGCGTGCACGCATGCGCAGCATAATGCAAAACAGCAAGAAATCTTGCTGCTGCTGCTTTTGCGTCTTCAACTTTCGTCATTATGTCGCATAAATTAAATTTTTTTTATTTTTTGTTCTTATACATTTTTTTTATAGCATGGTACGTGCTAAATGAAACTTAATTAGTCACCAGCTGTGTGACTGAAGTTTAACCAATTGCTGGTGTTACTTTATGTAAATTTTTTTGTTTTTTTGATTGCATCAAATGAAAAAAAAATTATTGCTTAACTGTGGATTTTGAGTAATTAATAAAAATTTGACATTTTGTATGGCTCATTTTTAACATGCACATATATTTTTGAACGGAAATATAATAAAAATTTTGACAGAAAAATAGTTAATAAATTCCACAAACTTTTGATAGCTCCATTTTAACGTGCACATGGTTTTATGAAAAGAAACTAGTAAGGGTGTAAAATTTGGCCTGGCCAAACATTAAATACCCTACACTGCAGTATTTTTAAAATTTTGCTCATATGGGAGGTGCTACGCCCTCTTGTTCGAGATCACCCAGTTTTTGTTCAGAGCTTGCATTTATAGGTTTAAATGTCTGAGTGAAAAATGTTTTCAGCATAGTGTTTTGAAGCTTTTGCTTATATAGGAGGTGCCACGCCCTCTTGTCCGAGTTCCTCTAGTTTTAGCTTAGAGCGTGAATTTATAGTCTTTAGTATTTGAGTGAAATTTGTTTGGATTATCTCAAAAAACTCTTTCCGTATGGCATTTTGAAACTTTTGCTCATATGGGAGGTGCTACGCCCCCTCGTCCGATTTCACCCAATTTTCGTTGAGAGCTTTCATTTATAGTTCTTAGTGTTTGAGTTAAATTTGGTTCGAATATCTCAAAAATCGCTTTCAGTATAGCGTTTTGAAGCTTTTGCTTATATGGGAGGTGCCACGCCCCCTTGTCCGATTTCACCCAATTTTTGTTGAGAGCTTTCATTTATAGTTCTTAGTGTCTGAATTAAATTTGGTTCGAATATCTCAAAAATCGCTTTCAGTATAGCGTTTTGAAGCTTTTGCTTATATGGGAGGTGCCACGCCCTTTTGTCCGAGTTCGGTCAGTTTTTTCTCAGAGCTTGCGCTTACAATTTCTAGTATTTATGTGTATTTTGGTTGCAATGTCGTGAAAAATACTCCTAAAATTGCATTTTGAATATATTTTTTGTATGGGCGGTAGGCGTGTCCGCTAACCGATTTTGCTCATTTTCAATCCCCCGAGCTATCTTTAATGACGAAGGCAGGGTACCAAATTTCATTGAATTATCTTGCTTAGTTTTCCCAAAAAGTGTATTTCCACACACATCACCCAGCCAGCCAGCCAGCCAGCCAGCCAGCCAGCCAGCCAGCCAGCCAGCCAGCCAGCCAGCCAGCCAGCCAGCCAGCCAGCCAGCCAGCCAGCCAGCCAGCCAGCCAGCCAGCCAGCCAGCCAGACAGACGGACATGGCTATATCGACTCAGGAGGTGACGCTGATCAAGAATATATCGACGCATGATACGAAAAGTAGGATGTTTCAGTTCTCCTACGAAAACTAGGTTGTTTCATTATTTATGATGAAAACTAGGTTTCTTCGAAGTTTTGTGTATAAAAGTAGGACGTTAAAGTTTTTATGTCGAAAAATAGGTTGTCTGAACATTTTGGACGAAAACTAGGACGTTTCGATGCTTTGCACGAAAACAAGGTTGACGTTGATTCTTGCAGCGCATTTTTGGCAAAAACTAGGGTGTTTCTTATTTTGTTACATCAATTTCATAATGTAAATGAAATATTAATATCAGGTATCTTCTCTTATACGAGATAAAATTGTATGTACTTATGTACCTATGTACTTATGTACTTATGTATGTATGTTTGGAACGGGCAAAACTTTTTCTCGAAAACGGCTACAGCGATTTTAATGAAACTTCGAATAAAGTTAGACATTAGCATAAAATGAAGAAAAAGCTAGGTTTGAACTTTGTAAATGCTCACCAGGGGGCGTGGCATCGCATTAAATTTTAAATTTGATATGGCCATAATTTGCAAACCATACAAGGTATTTGAATGAATTTTGGTGAGCGGGTATGGCTTAATTAAACCTTATAACAAACAAAAAGTGGGCGGGATTGAAAGAGTGCCACGCCCACTTTTCAGCCCTTGAAAATTTTGATTCAATATTACTCGAAAACGACTCCAACAATTTTAATGAAAATTTTGGGGATGTTACTTATGCAAACAGGTAATAATATGTGATATGCGGTTATATTGGGAAAGCTCGTTGAAGGGCGTGGCACAGCCCACAAAAATATAATGCGCTATAAAAAGAAAACTACTAAAGCAATCTTTCTGAATTTAACTGTAAGAAGTCTACTTGCTATTAGGCACCTACGACCTGAAATTAGGCAAAATATCAAAAGTGCGCGTGGAACCTCCCATACAAGAAAGACACATTAAATGCTATTTCTCGCAAATGATACAACATATTTTGATGAAATTTTGTATGCGGATCTGGATCAAGAGTATCTAAAGCATAAGAAAAAGAAGGCTTTGTTTAATAATTGCCACACCCACTTTTTTATCAAAATAAAAATTTTGGTTAATAACTCAGGCACAAAAAAGAAATGGAATGAACTGTTTAAATCTTATATGCAGTCTTATGTACTTTTTGACGCTGAATCCGTTTTCATCAGCAGAACTGTCATTATACCTGCCGGATTTTGAAATATCTTTGCTTGAAGTTGAAGAAAACGCTGTGTTCAGTCTTACTGCGTAGCTACAAGAAAGGGTGAAATTCTTTTTTATTAATAGCATCTAATAGCCACACTCTTTCTTATCAAAATATCTTCTCGGATTTTTCCAATAGGATTCTCATTTTCCGAGTTATGATCCTTTGAAGATAAGATATTTCAGCTGCGATATAAAAGACGAAATATTTTGGGTGCATTATTTATTTTATGGCATATTATTTCACCCAAAAAATTTGAGTTTTTGATATTTTTCTATACCATTCGACGCTTTTCGAGTTTTTTCTTATTATTATTGTCATCGGTTTATTTATCATTTTGAAGGCATGACCGTTAGAAGTGAAAAGATACAAGTTTCATAACAAAAAATAGCTATGAGTTAAAACATCGACTAAAATAATAAGATTAGATTGTGGACCGAGCAGGGATCGGTCTCCAGGTACTAAGTTATTAAGTGAAAGAACTATGAGAAAATATAACATATCTATATATAAAGAGGTAAACGAAATCGGTTCAGTCCCTTTCTATGCCTAAATTTCAACATATTCGCTTGATTTTTTTTGCTGGAAAGGCTGTGAAGAGCAGCAGTGCATAGGGTATTTTTTTTTAAGTGGGCGGTACCACGCCCCTAAATAGAAAAAATCCTGTCAAGGCTAATCCACGTTTTATTTTAGCCATCTCCGCTGCTGTATGTTTAGTTCGAGCATCAAAACAATAAATATTAAAGCAGATTTGTTAATGACACAAGCGTTTTAGGTTATGCATAAACTAAAAGAAGCTTACATGCGCTTACGATATGATCCACCTTTTTTTTTTTGTCGTTCATTATGAAACATCCTACGTTTCGTCTAAAAGTTTAACACAACCTACTTTTCGTCACAAATTATGAAACATCCTACTTTTCGTAAAAAAGTTTGAAACGTCCTACTTTTCGTCCAAGAATGTAAAACAACCTACTTTTCATAAAAAAGTATGAAACATCATACTTTTCGTTAAAAATTCTGAAACGTCCTACTTTTCGTCCAAGAATATAAAACAACCTACTTTTCGTAGGAGAACTGAAACATCCTACTTTTCGTATCATGCGTCGATATATACTTTTCTATACCTGCCACGCCTCCTTCTCTGCGTTACAAACGGAAGGACAAAGTGAATATACCCTGGGTGTAGGGTATAAAAAGAAAACATTTTCTATAAAAGCAGAACTTTCGACAGACAATTTTCTAAATAATGAAGTAATTAATAAAAATTTGGAATTTTTTATAGTTAATTTTTAATGTGCACATTTGTTTTAGAAACAAAATAAGACAAAAAATTTACCAAATAACCATAATTATTGGCAGGAAAGTTTCCTGGCAACAGAGAAACTTATGAAAATATAAATTTTTTGATAATATACCAAAAATTAGAACTTTTGACAGGAAAGTTTCCTAATTACAAAGAAATTAAAATTTTTTCATAGCTCATTTTTAACATGTACATCTTTTTTTGAACGAAAATGAAAAAAAAAAAAAAAAAAATTACGAAATAAATGCTAGAAGCATTTTGAATTATGAAGAATAATTGACAGGAGAATTTTCTTACAATAATTTATAAAAATGACGAACTTTTGATGGTTCATTTTTAACGTGCACATAGTTTTTTGAACGGAAATAAGAAAATATTTATTAAAAAAGCAGAACTTTTGACAGAAATTTTAATTAATAAAAATTTGGATTTTTTTATAGCTCATTTTGAACGTGTACATCTTTTTTTGAACGAAAATAAAACCAAAAACGAAAATTTACAAAAAAAAAAAAATATTGACAGGAAAGTTTCCTAGTAACAAAAAAATTAATAAAAATTTTAGTTTTTTGATAACACACCAAAAAATAGAACTTTTGACAGGAAATTTTCCTAGTAACAAAGAAAGAAAAAAAATTAAAATTTGCTGATGGCTCATTTTTTACGTGTACATCTTTTTTAAATAGAAATAAAAACAATTTAAAAAAATGGAGAATTTTTGACCAGAAAATTACTTCGGGTGGCTCATTTTTAACATGCGCATTTTGTTTTGAATGAAAATAAGAAAATGTGTACCAAAAAGCTGAATTTTTGACACTAAAGTTTCTTAACAACATAGTAATTAAGAAAAATTGTAAATTTTTGATAGCTCATTTTTAGCGTGTACATGTTTTTTGAACTTAAAAAAGAATAATTTTCCAAAAATAACAATTTAACAGGATTTCATATAAAACAATTAGAATTTTTGAATAGAAAGAAAGTCCACTCAATAACAAAAATATTTAAAACCGATATAAGCAACGTGAAAACTCTACGTACTCAAAAAACAAAACGATGTTTGTACATGACGTTAAAATACTTTAGCGTGTGCTTGCGTGTCCGAAAGGTTTGATGATTTTTGTGACAGAAAGCAGCAACAAGCAAGATTTCACTAGTAAAAAAACGATAAATGGGCTCAAAACGAATTTCTATTAAAAAAAAAAAAAACAATTAAATCGCTTTTAAAATGGCACCTAAAATTGCACCACCAATGACTCAACTTTAAAATACCCCACAAGCTAAGTACGCATACCTTTGGACCCTTAACACATTGACGCCTTTTAACAACTCAAATGCGGTACTTAAAAAGCACATTACCATAACAACTAACAGCAACAACAACAAAAACAACAGCAACAAACAATTAGCAATAATTCATGCTCTATTAAAAAGTTGCATGAAAATCACATTAAAATCGTGCACACGATTTGCTGTGCAAATTAACGAGAAATTGAAGAAAAACGCACCGCCTTCACCACACTCTGCCGAGACACTTTAAGCTGCGACTTAAGTAGAGCGAGATTTCCGCATTTGTTGGAAACCACAAAAGTGACTTACTGACCATAATGTGCCGCCTACCATATGCATTTTGGTTGGCAACTTTTCTTGAAGTGTGTTTTGAGTGCGCCCAATCTTGGTTACAACGCATGGTTGCATTGCATGCAATATCGTAAATGTAGTAACCATTATTTTTTTATTTAAATGTGACTTTAACAAAATGTCAACATTTGATTTCAGTGCTCTTGGGATACACGCATTTTCTTGTAAAAAACATTGCTCTATTAAGTTAATGACCAGAAGTTGCTGGGTATGGGCAATTATGTTAATGGCGAACAACTTTTGTGGTTTTTAAGAAAAATATGCAATTAATAGTTTTTTTAAGTATTTTTTTTTTCTTAACTAAACTATTTAATCAATTTCTAGGCCAGCGAAATGAGACCAGACTCATTTCTTAAAAAAATTGGGAATAATGTAGAAGTCGTTTAAGCCTTTTCAGTAGATCCTTAATAAACAAAAATCAAGTTTTTTGCATCGACGCAAGAGTTGGTACTGATTTTTGAGGTTTTTCCATTTGCCCATCAAATTAAATGGTACTTACCTAAAAAGTATGTGGTACTCTAGACACCAATTAAATTTAAAAATCTTTCAGGGGTTCCACAGAGAAAATTTTTTCAAGTAAGGCGAAGTGCGAAAATGTTTAAAATTAAGCTTTGTAACTAAGGCTGCCTGATTTCGAAAAAAAATTAAAAAGGAAAATTCATTCGGGTTCACGATTCCAGCAGTTTTGTTCCAAACAACCTTTGGAAAGAACACTTGCAAGGGAAACTATAGTAGAGAGGATTTCCTACATTTTTTTTGAGAGAAGCATTTAATAGCATTTAATTTTAAACTAATTCCAGATCTTTCAAATATATCACGTTAAAGCAATCAGCATTTAATTAGGGAAATTTAACATTTAAAAAAATTTTAAAACGTTTAACGAAAATAAAGAATTTTGACGTTTAGAATCGTATTCCTCGATTTTGAGAGTTTCGATCTAAATCAAGTAGGGGAGATATGTGTACCTTGGTCCGCTTTTCAGTTTTTTCAATGTGCTGGATTTTCCTAAAAAGTTTCTTTAGTTATTTGATTAACTTATGCTTCTACAATGCTTGCAGCATCAAATGACGTGACAGTGATATTTCTATGTCTTACCATTGAGTAGAAATATTAATTTTTTCGTTGCAATCTCAAACGGTCCAAAGTACACCATGCAAGTGAACCTTGGACTATTAAAAATAAAAAAGAATGCATTATATGATGGTAATAAATTATGAAAAAACTATTTATTATGTAATCAAAAGTAACATTTTTTCAATAAAAAAATAAAAATAAACAAAAATTATAACACAAAAAAGTACATTAAAAAAAAAACAATTAATTAAACAAAAATGGTTGCAAATAAATACATTAATCACGTAAATAATAATAATGATATTATATTGAGAGGCGATTATGGCTTCCTGGTTGCCCGTCAAAAAAGGCTCGCTGGTCAATAAGCATAGGTCCAAGGTACACACAGACAGCATGTTTTAAAAACTGCCAACACCCATAACATATCTTAATGAAAATACATCTAAAACACACTAAAAGCTTAAAATAATAACTAAACTTCCTTCTTGATGTTGTAAAACTGAAATATTTCAAGCAAGTTTCTCACAAAACGTTTCATAGTTTACTCTAAAAACAAGTTTTTACACACAAAAAACACTTTTTCCTTCACTTCTTATACACGCATACAGCTTGACGGTCTGCATTCTACTAATATCAGTCAGCGGTATGAGTGGAAAATTCCATCGAAGAACATTATCGTACACGTGAACCTGTAGAGTGGCAACCGACACTGGGACCGAGGTACAGTCGGACCAAGGTACACACATCTCCCCTAAACTGTTGAATTAAGGAATGAAAAGTTTCTACCAAATCATAACGGTGTGTAAAGTTCAGTGAAAACTTCATAAATTTTGGAATAGTTCGAGGTTTAGTAAGTGCATCAGCCCATGAGGAAAAGAAGCACTGCAAAAGCCTTCTGAGGTTCTTCTTTTTCAGCAATAATAACTTCCGCTCCATAAAAACTTTTTCTTCTTCTTAATGTTGCTTGTCTTAGGACTTAATTGCTCTGAAACTTACCGCTGCCTTAGGAAAAAAGGTCTTTGAAATGCTTATTTTTAATGAGGCGGTAGTCGTTCCTTTATTTAGAAAGAAACATTAACTGGCCGCACTCGTATACGAACCTGAGACTATCCGTGTGATAAATAGAAACATATTATTTAACTTACAAATTCAAACTTCTTAAACCTTTAGACCATTGACCTATATGATGAAGAGGTATAAAATTTTAATATTAAGCAAATGTCTGTCCAAATGGAATTTGATATTCGAATGCTTTCTACAGCCATACAAAAAATCATTGTTTATTCATCTTTAATTCAATTAAACAAAAATAAATAAATTAGAGATAGGAAAATAGTTGAGTGAAATGAAAAACCGTATAACAAAAAATTATAATAAAAAAAAAAAATAAAAAAAAAATAAATAAAAAAAAAAATAAAAAAAAAATCACCCACCCTGGGGATCGAACCCGGGTCCATTGCAAACTTGTGTAAAACTTATATATTAAAAACATTTTTGTTTATTTTGTTACCTTTCTCTCTCTTACTCTTTTTTTTTAAAAAAATACTACTGAAATCTCTCTAAACTGAATATGAAAATTTGAAGGATTACTGCAGCCATACAAAAAATCATTATGTAAGTGCTTTTAAATTTGTATGGGAATAAGCACCTTAAAAATGTTTGGTCAAGAAGCGCTTGAAAATTTTACTCATGGAAATTTTTGCGCTCAGAAATAAGTCACACAAAGCAAGATACGTTTGGAAAAATCCTCTAAAATAGTCAATTATTTAAACATTGATTTACCCATTTTTTTTGAAAAAGTATTGCACCCTTATACAACTTATTATATACCACTACATGTACTGAGATTTATGTTTATATTTATTTTCATATTCATATATAGTATAATTTCCTTTGTTATTATTTTTCTAAAAGTCACCATTAAGCGTTCGAGACACACAGACAGATAGACAGACAGATAAATATATATATATAAATATTTACATTATAAACGTACCAATCTACAAAAAGCTAAATATTTAAAATTATTATTATTATTTTAAAAATGCAACAATAAACTCTCTCATACAGAGGGCTTATTCATGTGGTTCATTAAAATTACGTGTTTTATATAAATTGCATTAAAATAAATTTTGCTGATATTGTTGATACTGAAGGCGACACCTCAGCATATTCTCAGAATGCTTTTTTTTTTTCTGTGTGAATTATTGTTGAAAATTTAACTTTGCTTTTTGTATTAAAGCTTTCGTCATATTGTTGGTAAAAGACTTTTTTTGTTAATTATTTTTTTTTTTTAAATATAAAAGCTATTTTTCTTTTTCGTATGTTTTAATAGTTGTTTACATGGGTGGGAAGAAATTTTTTTTGGCAAGTTAGCAAAAATAAACAAAAAAACAAGAAAAAAAATACAAAATAATAATAATCGTTGGGACACGCTTAACAACCTTGAAAAATTTGTGTGGATTTTGCAAAAAAATTTATTTTGAAAAGTTTTTAGTTAATGTAAAAATATGTGGGAAAATAAAAAATTGCTTTATAAATTTTCTTCTAGATATTGAGAATGGATAAGGTTTCTTAAAGATAAGAAATGTAGTTTCGTGAGATCAAAAGATTCGTTGAAATTTTATGCCTCAAAAAATAGTTTTTTGTTAGTATAACTCATGACAATCTGAGGCACAAGAAGACTGTAGATCTCATAAAGATATCTTGCGGGATTTGCAGATATTAAACTTTTCAATTAAAGGAAATGAACCGAAGAGCGAAAGCGTAGAAAATTAATATTTTTAATTGATTTTTGATCAATAAATATTAACAGTTACAAGATTTTTGGATAATTTGGGGAAATGTTTAAGAGCACAACTTTGATTTTCTTATTGTTTCAAAGCCCTAATATTCCTGTGAGTATTCGGCATTAAGTATTGAAAAAACAATGTAAGATAAAAGCTAGTGGGTAAGGGTTAAACCTTTGGCCTGGCCAAACATTAAATTTTTCAATAAAGCATTTTTAATCTTTTGCTTATATGGGAGGTGCTACGCCCTCTAATTCGATTTCATCCTGTTTCTTCTGGGAGCTTTTATTTACTGTTTTTAGTATCTAAGTGAAATTTAGTTGGATTATCTGGAAAAACTCTTTCAGTATAGCATTTTAAAACTTTTACTTGCATGGGAGGTGGCACGCTCTCTTGCCCGACTTCACCTAGGTTTTGCTTGGAGCTTGCGCTAACTATTTCTAGACTTTATGTGTATTTTCGTTGCATTGTCGTTAAAAATACTCCTAAAGTTGCATTTTGAATATATTTTTGTATGGGCGGCATGCGTGTCCGCTGACCGATTTCGCTCATTTTCAATCCCTCGAGCTAACTTTGACGACGGAGGTAGAATACCAAATTTCATTGAATTATCTTGCTCGGTTTCTCGTAAAAAAATATTTCCATGCACAGTCAGCCAGCCAGCCAGCCAGCAAGCCAGATAATAGACGGACATAGCTATATCGACTCAAGAGGTGACGTTGATCAAAAATATATATAATTTTCTATATCTGCTACGCCTCCTTCTCTGCGTTACAAATGGAAGGACAAAGTGAATATACCCTGGATGTAGGGTATAATTATACTGTTTATAAGTAAAAATGTGATGCCATACAAGAAAAACGTCCTTTTAAGTGGTATAGAAACAGAGGTGATCATAAGCTATCATCAAATGCTACATCGGAATTACTTACTACTAGCTGCTAGACAGAGTTCAATGTCATGCAATGAGGTTGATAGGGGATGCGGATTTCGGTTTTCTAATGACTCTCTCGATCACCGTCACACAGTGGCTCAGATTAAGCTTTTGTTCGCCAAAACTCTGTTATTTTTCAATGGTCATAATGGATAACACAGGTTTACAAATAAAAAAAAATGTCATGGCGTTTTGACCAGACTATGTGTTTCCTAAGGACTTTGACGTCCTGAATCCGAATCCGGGGTCCGTTTTTTTCCAGAACGTCTGAGAAAAAAGATTTCAAGGTCATATGGAGGTCAAAATAGGGTTCATGCGTCGTTTAGTAATAAATTCGCTAAAACTCTGAAACTAAATTTTTATCATTGAATTCTTTGTCCTTAAAAAGAATATGTGATCAAAAAGGGTATCTCGGACCTAGTTTCGGAGATGTGACCATCGGAAGATCCGGATATATTTTCTATGAAAACCGCTATAAGTTGGGAACCCCTGGACGGATTTGAAAAAAATTGGAGTCATATGAAAGGTAATTTGACAACCTCTAAAAATATTTTCAATTGGATTCATGGTTTTGGAGATATGACCTTTTTGAAATTTTGAGAAATTTTTCAATTACAACAACAAATACATCAACAAAACCAACAACAACAACAACAAAATACCTTTCATATGACACCAATATTTTCCAAATCCATTCAGTGGTTCCCAACTTATATCGGTTTTCATAGAAGATACTTCCGGATCTTCCGATCGCTATATCTCCAAAACTAGGCCCGAGAGACCCTTTTTGATCACATATTCTTTTTTAGAACTAAGAATTCAATGATATAAAATTAGTTTCAGAATTGTAGCGAATTTATCACTAAACGACACATGACCATTTTGGCCTCCATATGACCTTGAAATCTTTTTTCTCAGACGTTCTGGAAAAAAACGAACCCCGGATTTGGATTCAGGAAGTCAAAGTCCCTAGGAAACACATAGTCTGGTCAAAACGCCATGATATTTTTTTATTTTGTAAGCCTGTGTAATTTTTTTAAAAAACGGGTGATCCAATAAGAGCTTCCTACTTTGTTTTCTAAATAAAATACATAAAAATCAATGTATTGATGCAAATCTTTATTTGGAATGATAATTTTATTCATTCTGTGGGTCCAATTTTCGACAACTTTTTCGAGCAAATCGGCCGTTATTCCTTGAATAACATGAGTGATGTTGGTTTGTCGACAAAAATAAGTGATTTAACATATTCCCAAAACAAGTAATCCAATGGCGTCAAATATACGATCTTGGTGCACAATTCACAGAAGCATTTTTTGAGATGATGTTTCCATCGAACGTTTTCCTCAATAATGCGATTGCTTCGATGAGCTTCGTTGCTAAACACAATTTTTCGACAAAAATGGATCAATTTGAAGTTGTTATTAGGCTCACAAACTGAAATTAAAACGTACACTAAGAACAGCCGGCTTCAATTCTTGAACGAACTGCAATTTGTAGGCCTTCAGACCAAGATCACGCCTCAAGATACGCCACAATGATCCATGAGAGATGCTCAAAGCCTGAGAGCAGCGATGAATGGATTATTCTCGGTTTTCACGAACACTCTCTGTTACTGCAGCAATATTCTCTAAATTATGGGCTCTTTGCATTCTGGTTGAATGATGAATGTCCAAAAGTGTAAAATTGCTTTGAAGTCAGGTGATGGTTTAACGAATAGTGCGCTCAGTTGGACGCTCATAGCGACCAAAATGATGTTGAAGAACTTTATAACATTCTCTAACTGATGGCTGATTTTGGTAGTGTTTCCACAATTAATAAACGTTGTTCGGGAATATTTCTATTCATTATATGGACAAGCCATTTGACATATAGGTAACAGCTGTCAAACCAACCAAGTTGGAAAAGGGACCTCGTACTGGATAATTTTTTAGTTTCATTTTTAATTTCATTAAAATCGATTGGGAACTTCTTGAGGTATTCAAGGTCAAAATTGAACTCTTGAATTTTTTAAACTTTTAGTATGAAAATACTATTTTTTTTGTTTTGTTTTTTTAAACTTTTTTATTGGTTTAAAAAAGTCATATATGGATTATTATATCATTTTAATAAAAATTTTTTAAAAATTTTTAAAAATTTTTTTACAAAAGTTCCAAAAAATTCACACGTATTCTTTGGACGATTTTAAGCATTTCCATGTTTGAGTGGACAAATTTTTTTTTGTCAATTTTTAACCTTAAAAAGTTTTTAATAAAGCGAGCAACTCACCTTTTTTTGAAATAATAAAAAACATTTATGTTTAACAGCATAGGTACCACGTCCACAATTACCGATATTTTGACATAATTTTTGGGCTACTTAACTTTTGTAAATCGGTTTCAAGAAAAATTGGAAGTTTTGGCCAACGAATTTAATTCTTGAGCCACTGTGCGTCGTAACGTTGGGTATGTTATCCTTTTTTTATCGTTATTATAATGGGATGTGCTCTAGAGAAATTTATGAATTGTTTCTATCAGTTCACATATTCTCTCGCAGCAGTAGGGCGTCTCAGCAGGTCCATCATTATTGCGTTGTAGCAGTGTTTAGTAGAACATGGCCGTATCGGAATAATTTGTTCTTTGGGAGCACAAATGAGTTGTTGAAAAATCTCCTTGCATGCACTTTTCTCACTATCTCCGGCATCAGTTAATTTAAGAAAAATATCCATCGACACTACTTCTTTTTTCACTTATCCGTCTAACCAATTTCCTTATCTGCGGATCATCATCATACATATGTAATAAATAAAATGTTTATTCAATCACATTAGACTTTTTCTAAATAATAATTTTGTTAATATAATTTATAATCACATCCTATAATATGAATTTCTTTTTTTTTAGGTCAAACGTCCCAAAACAGAGCACACCGAAACGAATGACAGAAACAGGTAAATTTTCAAACATTTGCTTTCCAACAAAAAAAAAATACAAAAAATGCTTTACCCAAAAACCTAGAAATGACACACTTAATGCGTTTTATAGGCGACACATTAGCGTCAAAACCTGCATCAATCGATCTTTCCGCAATTTTTGACATTTCTCTGTTTTATTTTTGTTTTTTCTACTTTTTTTCTTTATTTCCAACAATCAACGACTAATACAATAAATTTTTAACATTTGCCGCACATATGCGAAACAAACATCCAAAAAACATTTTGTCTCAAGAGTCAGTTCGAGCAATTTTGTGCCTCTCTACTACACAAACATTTGACAAGTTCCGTCTAAGCTATAGCTATAAAATAAAACACTTGCCAAAAAAACGGTTTTCTTGAGTGTTAGTTTTTTTATTTTTTTTTTTATTCATTTTTGTGCCGATCCACTTGACTTGTTCGCTCTTTAAAGGTTTTTTTTTTGTTCATTTAATTTGGTCCTTTTTTCTTTATTTTTACTATGCTAAAGTATATGTATTTATTTTTAATTTACTTAATGTTTTGTGTTTTAATTTTCTTTTTGTTCTTTTAGTCATGAATTTTATGTTTTTGTTTTGTTTTACTTTTTACTTTATGTTCAAATATTTTTCCCATTTTTATTGATTTTTCATTTATATGGGTATTTTTACGACATTTTATGATTTTTTATTTTTTTATTTTCTTTTTTTTTTTTCGTTGAATGACTTCTGCGAAGTGTCAGCCAACATTAGCATTTTTATCACTGGACTTGGCTAGCCATATCAATGAAATCATTGTCCAGAACATTATAATCTTTTTCCATGATCTCTATGGTTTTGTGTTTTTTTATTCTTTTTCTGAATGAACGTATTGCTCTACACATTCAACTCGATTATAGTTTAAGTAAAAGAAAAAAAGAAAATTAATTCAGAAATAGCGGAAAAAAAACTAACGTGGTTTTTTAAATTTACATATTTACATGTATGTAGGGGAGGTGGGGGGCTAGTGTGGACTGGGGGCTAGTGTGGACAAATTCAAATTCTCGCGCCGTTTTAAATTTTGTGTTTCTGTTTTATATTTTTCAAGTTGGTATTTGCACTCTGCATCGCCAAAAAAAAATTCACTTGTTGACAGTTCAGCTTTCCATGATAACGTGACTGAAAGTGTTTTACGCAGCAAAAAGTAATTTTTTTGTTGTTTCGTAATTTCAGTGATACTTTTAAACTAATTATTCTTCTGCTGTAGTGTTAATAGATAATACAACTTAAAATAGTGTTTATTTAAACCATTGACATTATTTTTGAAGAACTTTACCGTAAGATTAAAAAAAAAATATTTTTGTTTAAAAAGACATGAAGGGGCTAGTGTGGACAACTGAAATGGGGCTAGTGTGGACATGTCCGCAGCAGCTGAAATGACTCCAGAAATCGTCAGACCATTTCTAAAAGCCGTTCCAAGAAAGTACGTTACTAAAAAGAAAGAACGACAGATTCACGTATCCCGATTTACCGGATACCAGCGAAATTTACCGAAATTTAATAGTGGCAAAGCTGCCACAACCACAACAACTGTCGGAAACATCGCGATCAGCAAGTTATATGAAGTTTGAAACAATATGGACAAAAAGTATTTTATATTGGCCAAATTGTCACGATCCACGGTTCTCAAGATTCCGACATTACGTTTCTAAAAAGAAAGAACGATAGATTCACGTATCCCGATATACCGGATACCAGCCAAATTCACCGAAATGAAATAGTGGCAAAGCTGCCACAAGCACAACAACTGCCGGGAACATCTCAGTCAGCAAGTTATATGAAGTTTGATATTAATTTCTCCAAATACAACATGGGATAGCAGTTAATTTTTTATTTGTATTATTACTTGTATTACATCATTATTTTCTTGAATAAACATGTATCTGAACTCTTTTTTAACGTTTTTGTATGAATTATCAAGTTTCTTATGGTGTCCACATTAGCCCCCAGTTAAATCAATGGTTGTCCACACTAGCCCCGTATAAGGGGCTAGTGTGGACAAATGTAAGCTATTTTTAAAATAATTTAATGAAGCACTTCTGAAAATAAAACATCATAACTATTGATGCAATTATGAAGGCAAGAGGTATAAGTAATCGCTAAAAATTACTTTATTACAAAAATGATTTTTTTACATGTATAATTTTGTAATTATATAAAAATTGTCCACACTAGCCCCCCCCTCCCCTACCTATATATTGATAAAGCAGAATTATTAATTACTCATATCGTTTATGTCAGAGTTCTTCAATAAATGTGATTCTGACGCTTAGATTCTGAATATAACGAAATTTAAATTTTCCTCTCTAATAAAAAATCTAATATGATATTATATCACTTCGTGATCAGATAATATTTACATAAATGTATTTTATCAACAGAATCGATCTTCATAACCGGCCGCCTTTCCATCAAAAACTTGTATGTATCACTCAGACTATGATTAGGTGCGATAATGTGAAAAATTTTCAATCGCGAAAACTTTTTGTACTGAATGCCTTTGTGTATAGCGCTGGTTTTGAAGAAATCTCAAAAAAATTCATTTACCTTTCCAATATTTCTCTCAAACATACTACCTCCTTTTTTCCACCCCTTAGGTGGTTAGATTAGGTTAGATCCGGAAGATGAACAGAAGAAAGAGAGAGGGCCCACTGTATACCCGATACTAAGAGCTTTAGCAGAGAAAGTCTAAGAGAACCACTTGGATGTACATATCGACGCATGATACGAAAAGTAGGATGATTCAATTCTCCTACGAAAAGTAGGTTGTTTTATATTCTTGGACGAAAAGTAGGACGTTTCAAACTTATTTGGACGAAAACTAGGTTTCTTCGAAGTTTTGTGTATAAAAGTAGGACGTTAAAGTTTTTATGTCGAAAAATAGGTTGTCTGAACATTTTGGACGAAAACTAGGACGTTTCGATGCTTTGCACGAAAACTAGGTTGACGTTGATTCTTGCAGCGCATTTTTGGCAAAAACTAGGGTGTTTCTTATTTTGTTACATCAATTTCCTAATGTAAATGAAATATTAATATCAGGTATCTTCTCCTCTTATACGAGATAAAATTGTATGTACTTATGTACCTACTTATGTACTTATGTATGTATTTTTGGAACGGGCAAAACTTTTTCTCGAAAACGGCTACAGCGATTTTAATGAAACTTCGGATAATGTTAGACATTAGCAAACAATGAAGAATGAGCTAGGTTTGAACTTTGTAAATGCTCACCAGGGGGCGTGACATTGCATTAAATTTTAAATTTGATATGGCCATAATTCGCAAACCATACAAGATATTTGAATGAATTTTGGTGAGCGCGT
Source organism: Calliopum simillimum (assembly GCA_951812925.1). Lineage (NCBI taxonomy): Eukaryota > Metazoa > Arthropoda > Insecta > Diptera > Lauxaniidae > Calliopum > Calliopum simillimum. The sequence continues at coordinate 121,650,637 of OX638369.1, read as the reverse complement.
ATGGCTTAATAATACCTTGTAACAAACAAAAACTGGGCGGGATCAAAAAAGTGCCACGCCCACTTTTCAGCCCTTGGAAATTTTGATTCAATATTACTCGAAAACGACTCCAACAATTTTAATAAAAATTTAGCGGATGTTACTTATGCAAACAGGTATTAATATGTGATATGCCGTTATGTTGGAAAAACTCGTTGAAGGGCGTGGCACCGCCCACAAAAAGATAATGCGCTATAAAAAGAAAACTACTAAAGCAATCTTTCTGAATTTAACTGCAGGAAGTCTACTTGCTATTAGGCACCTACGACCTGAAATTAGGCAAAATATCGAAAGTGCGCGTGGAACCTCCCATACAAGTTAAACACATTAAATGTTATTTCTCGCAAATGATACAACATATTATGATGAAGTGTATGCGGATCTGGATCAAGAGTATCTAAAGCATAAGAAAGAGAAGGCTTTGTTTAATAATTGCCACGCCCACTTTTTTTATCAATATAAAAATTTTGGTTAATAACTCAGGCACAAAAAAAAATGGAATGAACTGTTTAATTCTTATATGCAGTCTTATGTACTTTTTGACATAAACTAAAAGAAGCTGACAGGGAAGGTAAAGGTTCATTTAAATACATAAAATAAGTTAACAAATTTTTATACGCGCTTATGATATGATCCACCTTTTTTTTTGTCGTTCAATATGAAACATCCTATGTTTCGTCTAAAAGTTCAACACAACCTACTTTTCGTAACAAATTATGAAACATCCTACTTTTCGTAAAAAAGTTTGAAACGTCCTACTTTTCGTCCAAGAATGTAAAACATCCTATTTTTCATAAAAAAGTATGAAACATCATACTTTTGTTTAAAAATTCTGAAACGTCCTACTTTGCGTCCAAGATTATAAAACAACCTACTTTTCGAAGGAGAATTGAATCATCCTACTTTTCGTATCATGCGTCGATATATACTTCCATATGGATTTAAGATAAACCTCAGACAGTGAGTCAGGCGATTCCAAATTGAAATGACCAAAATTCTATCTACGTCTAAGCGCAAGCGCTGGACATTCACAAAAGAAATGAAAGACAGTTCCTTCCATATCAGGGTCCTTACAACTTCTACAAAGGTCACCAATATTTGAGAAACCTAAGCGAGATGCATGGATTCCCATGGCACAATGTCCAGGTGGGTTAACATACAAAATTTTGATAAGAATATCAAAAAATTCCTCATTGCCGGGAGAGGGAAAAAGTGTTCACCGACCCTAATTAACTTTTCTTCTCAAATAATTTGCTCTAACATATTAGCCCTATTTTTCGACTTATTAAGGGGGTCCCATAAAAAATTTTGATAAAAATATCAAAAAAATTTCGCATTGCCGGGAAGGGAAAAAAATGTTCACCGATCCTCATTAGTTTTTCCTCTCCGACATTTCTTTCAAACATACTATTCTCTTTTTTCAACCCCTTAAAGGAGCTCCCATCTGAAATTTAGATAGAAATATAAATTTTACAATATATGGGAGGCCCCCTAAAATTGAATTTTGAATATATTTTTTGTATGGGCGGTAGGCGTGTCCGTTGAACGATTTCGCTCATTTTCAATCCCCCGAGCTATCTTTGACGACGGAGGCAGTGTACCAATTTTCATTGAATTATCTTACTGAGTTTTCCCAAAAAGTGTATTTCAACACACAGCCAGCCAGCCAGTCAGCCAGCCACCCAGTCAGCCAGCCAGACAGATGGACATGGCTATATCGACTCAGGAGGTGACGCTGATCAAGAATATATATACTTTTCTATATCTGCCACGCCTCCTTCTCTGCGTTACAAACGGAAGCACAAAGTGAATATATCCTGGGTGTAGGGTATAAAAATACTACTTCCATATCAACTAAGTACCTTAAATTGGTTTACCATTTTTACAGTGCCATACCCTTTTCGCTTCAGTTTAGCTGAAATCAAATCTTATTAATATGTGCCAAATAGTTTTAAAGATATGACAAATTTGTTTCTTTTAGAAGGAAGGGGTGCTCATTTTTTTTACTGAAAATTTTATTCCAAGTACCAATTACATATGTACCGAACCTCATTTCTCTGAGTCCAATATTTCTAGAGATACAACGAATTTTAGGTGGAGGAAGCGTGGCATTGCCCTTTTTTTATTGGATGCAATTTATCCAAGCATTTTTTATATACATACCAAATCCAATTTACTTATGTCAAATAGTTTCAAAGGTAGGATTGATTTTTTCGATTAAAGCCCCATTACTTCAAATAAATAGCGTTTTTGCGACGTTCAACGGCTTGAGGGAACGGTCATATATTTTCTGATCGGGATCAACATTTTCATGCTTGATATTTACACCAATTGAAAACTTTTTAGCTTCTGGGAGAAAGGTTTTACCTTTTTTATTTTTTGCGATAGTTCTAGTACCTATTCAGAAATGTCGTATGAGCTCAGATCTAAAACAAAGTTAAAGGGTTTAAGAGTTAAAGAAGTTAAAGGGTTGAAACTGATTTTCTGACTTATTTTAAAACAAATCTCTTGGGTCACTCTAGTGTTTTACAGAATATTTTTATAGGAAACTTTTAGCTAATTACATAAAGTACTTGATTTATTAGGCTTACACATATTTATTAGGGTGGGCCGATTTGAAAACTGATCTCGGCTACCCGCCTATGTGAAAGTTCATTCAATTCTATGAATATTTGCTCAAGGAACTATACCTCTGCGTTCAACTTTAGTTCGGCGCATTTTCGATCGAAAATTGTACCTTTCATCTATATTTCTTTTATTTTCATACTAAATTTTAAAAATTTTTATAAAGGCAATACTCTGTCAGTAATCAATTAAATTGGGTTTTGTTTACATTAAAAGTTCACTTGATAGTGTGAAATTGATTATATATATTTAAAAAAGTGATATGGGTCAAATAGCCAATTATTATGACCGACATTCAAAATAAACGATTCATATTTTTGGATGCATTTTTTCAAACAAACTACCAACTTAGGCTAAAAGTTCATTCAATTCCATGAATATTTGCCCAAGGAACCATACCTCTACGTTCAACTTTAGTTCGGCGCATTTTCGAATGAAAATTTTACCTTGCGTTTAATATTTATTTTTATGCTTAATTTTCAAAATTCTTATAGAGCCAAAAGTAATATCATAATATGTTTTGGCTGGTATTCTGTCAGTAATCAATAAAATTGGGTTTTGTTTTAACAAAAAGTTTACTTGATAGCGTGAAATTGATAATATTTATTCCAAAATATTATAGCGGTCAAATTATATATATTTATTATAAACGATTCATATTTTTACATAGATTTTTGGTATATTGTTCTGTAAAATTACAAAAAGCGGCTAATTTATTTCCTAAAACTGCCACTAGATGTTGCCCTGGAAAAAAATAAGTGTCAGATTTGGCATCCTAGCATCCAAAAATACATGGGTTGGTGTTTCGATTGAAAAAATCCATGTAAAAATATGAATCGTTTATAATAAATCGGTTATTTGAACGATATAATTTTTTTTGAATAAACATAATCAATTTCACGCTATCAAGTAAACTTTTCGTAAGGACAAAACCCAATTTTATTGATTACTGACAGAATACCAGCCAAAACATATTATGATATTACTTTTGGCTCTATAAGGATTTTGAAAATTAAGCATAAAAATAAATATTAAACGCAAGGTAAAATTTTCAATCGAAAATGCGCCGAACTAAAGTTGAACGTAGAGGTATGGTTTCTTGGGCAAATATTCATGGAATTAAATGAACTTTTAGCATAGGTTGGTAGTTTGTTTGAGAAAATGCATCCAAAAATATGAATCGTTTATTTTGAATGTCGGTCATAGTAATCAGCTCTTTGACCCATATCACTTTTTTAAATATATATAATCAATTTCACACTATCAAGTAAACTTCTTATGTAAACAGAACCCAATTTAATTGATTACTGACAGAATATTAGCCAAATCATATAATGACATTACTTTTGCCTTTATAAAAATTTTTAAAATTTAGTATGAAAATAAAAAAAATATTGATGAAAGGTACAATTTTCGATCGAAAATGCGCCGAACTAAAGTTGAACGCAGAGGTATAGTTCTTTGGACAAATATTCATAGAATTGAATGAACTTTCACATAGGAGGGTAGCCGAGGTCGATAAAATTTCCTCCATACAATTTGGCCCACCCTAGTATATATATATGTTAATAGGACTTTTTTTATACTAAAATGGCCGCCAAATTCAAAAAATAGGAAAATAGGAAGTTGTTAATATTAATTTTAAAAGTCCAAAACTTGACGTAATCCTTATGTACATACGAAATTGTATTTAAAAGGTAATAAATTTCTGTAAAGAGATTTTTTTATAAGGTTTCATAAACATGTACCTTGTTAGTATCCAAAAAAAAGGCACACAGTGAAAAACGAGCTAATTTCCCATAATGAGGTGTCAAATTTTATGTCTGAAATTATTATGTTACATCGCGTACTCCAATATATCTTAACCAATTCAAAACTGAACACTTTTTTGTCCCCAAAATATGTACATACATATGTACATGTATATAACTTAACTGATTAATTACGCGTACAAAACATGACAAGCGACCATGCGCCGTATTCAAATATGACTCCATATGTTTACATCCAGACATTGAGTGCGTGGTAAAAATCAATGAATAAGAAAAGGTTATGTTCGGAGTAGTATATTGTGTGACATCATGGTACATTAAAACTTCAAAAGTAAACAGCTTACATGCACTTGCACTCTGAGCGCAGCTTAAACGTACGCGCGTACTTTCAAGCAAAATCAAGCGATTAAATTACGCTGATGTTAAAATTATGTCTCATGATATTTATGGAGTATTTGCGTTTTGTAATTATTTTTTTATTGTTCTTACTTATAATTGATTTGTATATGTTTGTATTTTTTTGATGTTTTATTACCAATCAATTAAACTGTAAAGTGTTTTATTTTAAACCAAATTGATTTTATTGGGTCTTCAATAGGAATCATTACGTATATATTCTGATTCCATTTATTAAAATATGGAGTTTTCTCACGCTTCCAATTTTAAGTAGTATACATCGATGCATAATTTTCATATTATTTTACCATAAAAATCGTTACTTCCTTAATAAAATTCTCAAAAAAATAAAAACAAATATAAAATTTTTCTGAACAAATCTGTGCGTTGTAAATTTGCATATAAAACATATTTTACAACCATCGTAAAAATTTATCTCGTAAATATATGTAGTTTTAAATCAAAAACAAAGCTATGTTGCTTAAGTGGTAATTAGAAGTGTGGGATTTGTAGATGTACTCGTATGTATGTTGGAAGTGCTAAAACTAAAAATTTTCTTTTAAGGATGTTTTAGTGTTGTCCAGTGATTGAAATTCAAATATACGTCGCTTAGTTTAACAACTCTTTAAATAAGTAAATCTCTTAGATGAATCTTATGAAAAATTTTATGTCAGTGCTATGCTTTTTGTCTTTCTCTTTGTGCTTTATCCTTTTTTCAGCTCTGTGTGACCGTGTATTTTGTTGTTGTTAATATTGAAAAATATATATTTAAATTTACCTGGCTTAAAGCCAAAAAAATTACATAATTTTAACTTTGTGCACATCTACACACAATTATCTCTCTAATGGTGTATAATTGAAAGTCGTACTCTGTATCTAACATAATAAAAAAAGATGGACAAGTTTTTGTCTTGCGTATTAATATCAAGATGATTTAGACTTTAACAACCCTCAACCTAGAAATGTCGAAATGAGTCAATCTTTGGTCATTTTAAGGATTTGTTTGAAAATATGTGAGCTTTTGGAAAAAAGAATTACACTGAAAAAAAAATTTTATTTTAGGTGCAAAAAAAAATTCTTTTTTTTTGTAAAGCCAATTTGGGGCTTGGAGATCACTTTCTAGTTTTTTTCTAAGATTTTTATTTACAAGTAAATTTTATTATAATAATTTTGCATCCTTTAAAATTGTAGTTTCTTTTACAGTTTTCAAGTTATGAGTTTTTGAAGTTGTTTAATGTTGTGTTTATCATGAGTCATTGGTGCGCTCCCATATAGGGCTGCCACCGTCTGGATGGTATTTTTTTTTCGTTGAACCCTGTGAAATTTTTTATAGAACATTTTTGACCCATTATAACCAAGTTTTTGGAAAAAGGGGCCAAAAAGATCCATTAAAATGCGATGTAATTTGGTACTTATCTGATATCGTCTACTTTTCGACCAGTGTAACCATCATTAATCCTTTGCATGGGGTTGGAAAAGTTTTTTTTGTAATACTTAGTTTATAACTTGTAAAGTAGTAATTTAACTGAAAAATGGTAAAAGTATGGCTTGCTAAGAATAATTTTGACTATCCAAATCCATTGATCTTACCATTTGTTGTTAGGTAATGTTATGTAAATAGCTTTAAGTTAAGCTGAAAACAGTAGTTTTTTAACCTTTAATCAAGGATAACTCAAGATCCGGACGAAAACAATTTCAGATTCGTATTGTAATTGGGAATATCCATTTCACCATAAACGGCTATAAGCACGGAAAACCACGTTTTTACTGGATGGGGGTAGGGATTGAAAAAAATGGACCACCAGCTCAGTTTTCGGTAAATAAGATAAACAATATTTTTTTGAACCTAAAATGAGTTTTCAAATAACGAGCTAAGATATTGAGGCACAAAATAGTATCAAGGAGCACTCGAATGCAATTGACATTCTCTTAAGAGTTGTCCAATTTACTCTTTTCTACAATTTTGTTGTAACAGTTCAGAAAAATATGGCACGGTTTGCTAACTATAACCAAAAATAGTAAAATTTTTCGGCATTTTTGGGATTTTGAGTCTCCTGATGCCATTTTTTTTTTTTGTCTATTTGTGAAACACTTTCTTTCCTTTTGTCTATAGCTAAAACTTTGCTGATGATAAAAAAAAAATCTCAAGAGGTTTACTACATAGCTATAGCCAAAAAAGTATTGGAAAGGTCAGTTTGAACCCTATTTAAATAATGTTATAAAATCCGACTTGGAGCCAAACATCAGGAACTTTCAGGAATAGCTATCAAAAAGTTGTTTGGATTTTTCGTGTTGCACTATATAGTTTTCAACATACGCATTAAAAAATTATAGTTTACTTTTCTTATTTTTGACTCCCTGTAGTGTTGGTTTTAAACTTTTTTAGTATTAAACTTCGAGTTTTTCCAAAAAAGTTCGAAATTTATTCCAAAAAAAGTATAAAATTTATTCCAAAATAGTTTAAAATTGGCATTGTTCTATGTATATAAATACTTTTTGGTTTTTAAAATTAAGCTAAAACTTTTACTGGTATGTATTTTTCATCAGTTGGTACAAATAAATTTTTTTCGTAGAACGGGATTTAAGGACAAAGGCCAGGTCAAGTCCTCTTTAAATGTAAAGTGGTTTAGAAATTTAGGAAAAACTATTTATATTTGCTTTTTGTTGGAAAACAGGATATTTCGTAAATATGATAGAATATTTTAAAAGTATAAATATTGCTTTTAAGCATTAAATGTCAATACATTCTAAAAGAATCGGTAAATTGCTGCACATTTCATGCTTCCCTAAGGAAAATTTGTTAATGTTGTTTTTTTTTGCCGAAGCAACGGCAGCAAGTGTGGTCGCAGCATATGGCAGCTCCTTTATAGCCTAATGCTCTTAATAAGGGTAGGTATGCATCTTTTTGTTGCTGCTGCCACTTGTTTTGTGCACTGCTGCCTCTTCTTAACCTTTTAAGTAGTGGGCGCTCACATGGACCTTCGAAACTAATCCTCCAAAGTGTTAAAAACGTTTAAGTGTGACACTATTTGTTTCTATTTTTTTGTTCTTTCTGAAAAGAAACACAAAAAAAAAATTGGTTGCTTAGTAAAATCTTAAGAATTCCGTGAAATTTTGACACATGTTTCAGAAATGCAATAAATAAAAATATAAGAGGACAAAATGTTTTTATATATAAATTCAAAAGAAATGTTAAATGTGAACATAAATGTTGCCGTTAGGAAGTTGAGGCAACTCTTGGCAGTTTAGTGTTGCTTAAGTGTGGCCATCAAGTGTTGTTGAGGCTACAAAATCTTACGACAAGTCAAACGCAGTCAATAATTCCTGCAACATTCCTAATTTAGTCTCTTTATCTCTTGATTCGCCAAGACTTTCATATCATTACTTTTTTTTTTTCACAGACTCTGCTCGCAATCGAACTCATCGACAACATCAACGACGTCAACACATCAACTTCATCATCAGCTGCAGCAGCAACACCAGCAACAACAGCAACAACAACATACACACGCTGCCTCCAGCTCAAGTCAATGTAGTCCTTTAGCACTCCCGCCTCATACACAACCACTGCAACCAACGATAACCTCACTATCTGCGCTCACAAGCCACTACAGTGGGGGGATACCACCACCACCAACGACATCCAACATCAATTCCAGCTGTAGCATCCCACATCCAGCATCATCTCTAGCATTAAGCGCTGCTGCTGCTGTTGCCGCATCTTCCTCAACATTTTCACAATCTCCTGGCAGCAGTTTCTCAACATATCAACAACAACAACACGGTGGAGCTGCTGTCAGTCCAACAAGTGAAGGTGTCGTTGGCAGCAGCGCTGGACTAACACGTGCACAACAACAGCAGCAACAACAGCAGCAGCATCAACATCAGCAACAACAACAACAGCAGCAACAGCAACACAACGATACGCCGCTACATAGTGGCATGTCCCATTGGTTAGCCGAGACGCAATTGCCCTTAGTGAAATCCGAAAGCCGCAGTCCAGGCTTAAGCGGCGCCAATACAAACGATTCAACTGCCGCTGCTGTCTTGTCCAGCAGCAGTTTGCATGCTACCGGCTCCTCGCATTTAGACGTAGCCAGTTCAGCACTCTATAATTGTTCCTCTGCAAACTCCTTGGATCACAATAGCGCTGCCGTAGTTGCATCTTCCACCTGCGCTTCTGCTGCTGCCATGGCTGCAGTAAACTCTTCCGCTGCAGCTGCTGCTGCCGTTGCGGCATACGACTCCAAGCACGATTACTACAACTACTATAATAGCATGCAACAGTATACGCCACCATTTTATTCCACATATGGTACCATGCCATATGGCAGCACACGCGCTACACCCAAAATAGAGCCAAGTTCAAATCCCTATCTCGGCTCCAGTTATGCCTCCGCCGCAACGGTCAATAACAACTCCTCACAACTGTACCCCACTTGTACTTATGGCTACAATAATTTCGCGCAATTTGGCACCGCTGCTGCAGCTGCCGCTCAACAAGATTACGGTGGTTACTATCAGGATCAGTATAATAATTACTACAGCCCTGCAAATTACTCACCTTATGGCGCACAACTTAGTTCACCCAGCTCAAGCGCTAGCCATGGTTTTCATGTAGCTGCATCAAATCTATCTGATAGTCCCACCGATACACATTCGACCACGCCAATATTGCATGCAACGCACTCGCCACACTCGCCGTTACCGATCTCACCGAATGCCACATCGGCTATTGTTTCCGCAGCAGCCACTGCAGCTGCTTCGATACCCAAGACAACACCAACGGGTAAAAGTGGGCGTGCTCGTGGACGTCGTCATGCACAACCGAGTCCGACGCGTAGCACTACCTCTGATACGCCAAATAGCGAGGCTGTTAAGCCACCAGAGCGTGTTTTCATCTGGGATCTCGATGAGACGATCATTATCTTTCATACGTTACTCTCTGGTTCCTTTGCCAATCGTTATACCAAAGATCACAGTGCGCTCATGAGCATCGCATTTCGCATGGAAGAGATGGTCTTCAATATGGCCGATACGCACTTTTTCTTCAATGAAATTGAGGAATGTGATCAGGTGCATATTGATGATGTGTCATCGGATGATAATGGCCAAGATTTAAGTAATTATAATTTTGCTACAGATGGCTTCCATACAGGTGCACCTGCGGGTGCGCCACCGAATTTATGCTTGCCCACAGGAGTGCGTGGTGGTGTTGATTGGATGCGAAAATTAGCGTTTAGATATCGTAAAATTAAGGAGATCTACAATACGTATAGGGGAAAGTGAGTATCTGATAATTCCAATGAGCATTATATGTAATAAATCCGTCCATTTTATGCTTTCAGTGTTGGTGGCCTGCTGGGACCCGCTAAGCGTGATGCTTGGCTTCAAATTCGTTCGGACATTGAAATGGCTACAGATAATTGGGCCAGTTTGGCAACGAAATGTCTAAATATGATTGCTCAACGTGAAAATTGTGTAAATGTTTTGGTCACATCAACGCAATTAGCGCCTGCGTTGGCCAAAGTTTTGCTTTTCGGCTTGGGTGGCATCTTTTCGATTGACAACATTTATAGCGCACATAAAATTGGTGAGTTTACTATCCGGGAAATTTGGGAGCATTGTCTTAGCTTTAGAAAGCTTGGAATGCACTGTAGTATATGAAAATTTGCACTGTTGCCAAAATATGCGGAATTCCATAAATTTCGCGGAATTTTTGAGAAATTTTTTTAATTGACGTATAATTTTTGATATTACTTAAGCCACTAATATCCTGTTTCTACTTCATATAAGTGAGCTTGGACAGATTTAGGGTTTTTAGTAGGAATCCCTAAAATTCAAGACGATACAAAAAAATTTCAAAATGCTGAATTTCATGCGTAATTTTAGATAATCCAACACAAATTTCATACAGGAACTAGAAATAGTCAAAGCAAGCTCAGAGCGAAAACAAGGTAAATTTGGATAAGAGGCCAGGAGCAGATAATGATATGACAGATTTAATAAAACTTTTCCCATTAAACTAAAAGTTTATATTCCATCTTTTAAATCTTTTAAATTAAACGTATCAGATTTTGCCGTCTTTTTTCAAATATATGGAATTTCGTTTAAAAATTATGATTTTTTTTTCGATTTTTGAGGACTTATAAAGTTATTGTTGGCAACACTGAAAATTTGGCATGTTGTAAATTCTCTGTGGCGTTGCCAGAAAGGCAGACTAGAAAGAGATATTTAAAATACATATTTTAAAATGTAGTTTAGTCCATATTTTTCAACTTTATGTCCCAGATTGTCTGGACTTCAAAAATATCCGTAGGTATATCCAATTGCCAAAATATTTGATTTTGATAAATTTCTTTTTTACACATTTTTCTCAATTCTCTGTCATTTTTTGTCCGGATTTTAAAAACATAGTCCATTTTAAAAGTTTCTGATTTAGGACCTAACGTAAGAGTCATCGGGAGCAATGATTTAGGAGGATCAACCCCTTTTCTGACGGAATTTTATTTTTTTTTTTTTTTTGTAAAAATAAACATCGATATAGAGATAGCCTATTCCTGTAGAGGTTATGAAATTCGGAAAAAAACGAATGAACAGGGTGTCGAAACTTTCAAAGTATCTGTGCTTATTTTTTATGGTTGATCCGTAAAGAAATTTGAAAAATCTCTATAAAAATATGTTTCAAAATTCTGTTTTTTTTTACTTAGGTCAAGAAACCTGCTACGAACGCATTGTTACACGCTTCGGACGAAAAAGCACCTATGTAGTTATCGGTGATGGAGCTGAAGAGGAATCTGCTGCAAAAGCATTGAATTTCCCATTTTGGCGTATATCATCACATAGTGATATAAGAGCATTATATACAGCACTTGATATGGGATTTTTATGAAAACCTAACAACAACAACAACAGATACAGCAACAAAAATCATAACACCAAATATGTAGCAAGTGAAATTACACTGAACAACAAAGGCAACAAATTGTCGTTAGAGTTAAAAATAAAATTGCAATTGTATGTGTGATGTAAGATTACAATGCATAGAGTAAATACTTAGTATGTAGTATTTAAATTTAAAACAAAATAAAAATAAAAACATAAAAACAAAAATTTTAAAACAACGCACTAAATGGCAAAAAAGACTACAAACATATTTAATTTTATTTTATTTCAATAAAACTTTATTTTGATAAAAATTATTAAATAATTATAGTTTACACTGTACAAATCAATGCATAAATTACAAAAGTTTTTCATGAAATAATTTCTTATAATTTTTTAGAATAAAACTTTTTAAAAAAACTATCAAGTTAATTTAAATCTAATACTATTTGTTTCATTTTAGTTTTTTGGCAAAATAATAAAATTATTTTGTGCAAAAGAAGCACATATTTTAAAATTTTATAGACAAACTTTTAACTCCTAAGTGGTTTTTTTTAAGTAGCATTTAAGTTTTTCCTTTTCTTTAATTAAAAAGTTATTAAATGAGGCCTACTTTTTTTTCTTGTAAAAATAGTTTTAGTTATTTTATTTAAAATAAAAAATATAAAACAAAAATATTAAATTAAAAAATTAGTCTTACTACATTTAAGTAAATTCATATATATTATAAATGCAATTAAATAATGTTTATTAGTTTAATATTTTAAAAAATGTATACATATTAATTCAAAGTTTAATTACAAATAAGTTAAATGCAAATACGTAAAAAATGCACTAAATAAAAAAAACTTCATATAATTAGTTCAAAAATACTAAATTAGTTTTCATAATATGAATGTTACTAGGTCGGGTGCATTGCTTCTGGGCACACCTAACAATTTAAAAATTTTGATTTAATAAGTAAAAAAGAATTGATACACCTAATACGATTTCTCTGAAATTTGGTACAATTTTTTACTTTTTTTTGCGGATTTTGGATGGATGCAAAAAGTGGAAAATCGTTAGATTGTGAAAAACACTTTTTCACATAATTGTATACCCTTAACTTCACAAAGCAAAAAATTACCCCTAAAAACAAGAAGATTGTCGTATTACCCTATTTCACTATGAAAATAGAAAATAAAGAAATTAAAAATAGAAAGTAATATGAATTTTCCATAGAGAAATCTCTATGAGTTTACTAGGAAAACCTTCTTAAAATATCAGAAAGATTTTTGCATCACTTCTATATGGAATATAACATACTTAAAATAATGTAAGTAAAGTGGGAAATGTATTAATTTCTAGTTTTAACTAGAAAATCGCATAAAATATTATTTTTTTTTTTTTTGATTTGACAGGACCTTATGTATTTATGTATTTTGCATGGAGAATTACGGCAGGATTAAGGCATTTAAGAAAATACAGTGTAAGTCAACTGAAAAAGGTCGATGGAAAAGGAAATCCAAGTATCGAAAAAGACGTGACAAGACATCAAATTCAACGCAAGGGATCGTGACAAATGGTGATGTTCCATATTTGCGCTATGCTCCTCCTAGGAGCTAAAGGAGAATACATACATACATAGTATATGAATCATCTTTACCATTAATTTGTTCTTACAGAATGAAATATGACGGGTCGCTATCGAAAAAGTTCCAATTTTATATTAAAAAGACGCGTAGGGAAAGCCTGCTGGGAGAATTATGACCACATAAAATGTAACAAAAGTAAGTAGATTTGTCTATGGTCCTTATCCAAAAAAAAAGTCACATCGAAACCATATTGAAATCTTCTTAAAATAACCTTTTCTATGACAATTTTATAATAAAGAGAAGAAGTCTTATTGTTTTTCAAGAAGATTTTTCATAAAACTAAGATAATTTCACATAATTTTCAAAAGAGTAAAAACATTGTTTCAAGAAGAAATCGTATTGAAAACGATGAGATTACTTCTTAATATTACAAGGCTTTCAAATAAATGGCAACAGAAATTTTAAGAAGATTTCCTCGATGATTTTGATATGATTTTCTTTTTGGATGAAAACTATAGAGATAGGTATCTTCTTACTTTTGTTCTATTTTATGTGGTCGATTTGCTCTGTGTTGGACTTAACTGATTTTCATGTTTAGACCATTTTTGGAAACGTATTGAATCAGACTATGAGCAAAATGTAAATTGTGTTTGTATTTGGAATAAAGTATTAAATTTAGTACAATTTTATTACAAAAACGCTTCATGACCTACTTTTTTGACTTTTCAAAATATAGTTTTTGGAATGAAAAAACAAAAAATTTCACACTGTCAAAATTCTCTTAGTTTTGACTCAGATCTTGTGCTAACTATTTCAAATGTCTGAGTGAATTTTGGTTCGATTATCTCAAAAAATGCTTTTGAGTATAGCACTTTGAAACTTTTGCTTATATGGGAGGTGCAACGCCCTTTTGCCCGAGTAAGCCTAGTTTTTGCTTTGAGATTGCACTTAGTACCCTTTTTGTCTGAGTGTAATTTGCTTGGATTACCTGAAAACTCTTTCATTATCGCATTTCAAACTTTTGCTTACATGGGAGATAACACGCCCTCTTGTCTGAATTTACATAGTTTTTGACTAGAGCTTGCAGTCAATATCCCTAGTATTTATGTTTATTTTGGTTGCGTTATAGTTAATAATGCACATGAAATATATTTTTTATGCATGGGCGGTAGGCGTGTCCGTTGATCGGTTTCACTAATTTTCAATCCGACTACCTAAGTAACTATCTAGCTAAAACTATATTGGTTCTGAAAATATTAAAATGATTTCGACGGACGGATAAACTGACGGACATAGCTTTATCGACTCAAGAGATGGCGCTTATCAAGAATATATATAATTTTCAATACCTGCCACGCCTTCTTCTCTGCGTTATAAACGAAAGGGCAAAGTGAATATACCCTGGGTGTAAGATAAAATTAAGATGGTATGTCTTACGGTTTCGAAGTTATGATTTTTTTAACTTTTTGAAACATGAAATTGATCGAAAGTGCTTCACAATACTCACAAAAGTGGTATATGTAGCTACAAGGACATTTCTTAATTTTCATTTTCTATCACCAATGAGATTATGAAAAAAAGCCTTAACTACGCGATGGAAGGTTTTTTTTTTTTGTTATTTTTTTAGACTCCTTAAGAATCTGAATTTTTCAAGGTTGTCATCTGATTATGGTATTAAACAATTTTAGCGAATTGAAATCCTGTTGAATTGGAAGAGTTTTCATGAAGCATCATTAGGTACTCAAAGTTTTTGTGTATTCAAAAACAAAGTGGAACGCAAATAAGAAGCTAATCGATTTGGAGTCAAACATTATATGCATTAGCCGTGCTTCTTTTGACGCGTATACACAATTGTGGTAATTTTCAAACTGCGATAACTTATGAACGGTGAGTCGTACGATTAAAAGTCCAAGGGTCCTTTTCAGGGGGAACCACATGGTCTACAAATAACTTTAATTTTTTGTAAAAAAAAAATAATTATTTAGAAGTTAAAAAGTGATTTTTTGCCGTTTATCGGCGCTTTTATAGAATATCTCCTAAAAGGTAAATTTTTTTAAAAATAAATTGAAAATTTTTTGTATTGAACGTGATCCTCCATAAAAAAGTTCCCAAGAGTTTTTATTGTGCGACTCACTGTTCATGAGTTATCGCAATTTAAAAAAAAACACAATTGTATATACTCGTCAAAAGAAACACGGCTATTATTTCAGGAGGAAATCATTTTATTTTTTTCAGCTTAAAGTCAATAATTTTACATTTTCATATAAATTTCCCATAAAAACACTGCCCAATCGTTTTATTCACAACATTGCTTTTGCCTCAACAGCATTGATGGTTTGTTAGTGTGGCAGCACAACTTACAGCTGTAAAATGTTGCTAAAAGAAGCTACAACAGTCTAGGTAGCATTGTGTCATTTTAAGGACGAGAAACAGTTGAAAAGGCTGTGTAATCTTCAGTATTCACAATAGCAATAAGTAATATTGTGGGCACAATCCTGTCATTCGCAATAATAAAAAAAGGTGTGTGCAGCAGATAGTAAGTGTTTATAATGTGTTGTACATGTAGCATAGACACAAACCTGTATAATTTTAGTACCAAAATGTTGCCACATTATATCGTCACTCTGAAGGCCAGAGTCACGAAAGTGCAAATTTTTGAATTTGAGCTACAGCTTTTGGAAATTTTTAACCCTCTCAGGACCGCAAGGAATTGGGAGTTTATGCAACCATGTTAGCTATTTATAATGGTCTGAAAACATATTTTAAAATATATGGTCGTTAAGGGAAACTTTTCCCCATACATTTCTATATGGAAAAATATGCCTTTATTTCAAAGGGTGATAACTCGGAAAGTAAGAGTTCAATTGAGAAAATTTAAAAATATGGTTTGATAGATAAGATTAGTGCTATTAGATGTCATCAAAAGAATTAAACTTCACCGTAAGACCCAAAACAGCGCTTTCTCAGCTTCAAACACGGATATCTCAAAATCCTGTAGTGTATGAGCAATTCTGGCCTCGGATTCAAATTTAGTGTCAAAAAGTAAGTTTCAGTACATATGTCTACTAACAGGGTTATTAAATTTTTTTATATTGATTGCCTATGAAATTGGTAAAATTGTAGTACAAAAGTGAGTTGAAAAGTAACCCGGTGTCTCATTTTGAATTTTATGATTTATCAATGTACTAAACTTAAATGATGGTTCAATTATTAAATAAAACAACAATTTACTAACCTGACAAAAGTTATTTCACACTTTAAAACGCTTAAAATCACTTTAACACCTATAAATTCTGCTGTAAAGTATAGCAAGAGTGCACCACACAAACTGTGACATTAGAATGATCATACAAAAATAACGGTTCTTCAGATAGTGTTGCCATATTTAATAGATATGAAGGAAGCGTTAAGAAACTGATTAATGTTAAAATTACATATATCGGTTGCTTATTTATTTAAACATATTTTATTTTTTTCTTGGGACACATATGTCCCTATGGTCGTCAAAGGGTTAATAATGAAAAATAATTTTTAATTGAACTTTTTAGTCATATATCTGCAAAGATCGATTTATCTATATATCTATCAATGCATTTTCTAACACATAATTATGATAAATTAAGGAACGGATTAAAAACTCGGATATAGTGACATATGTTTCGTCTTTTGCCACAAAGACTCATCAGATCATTTTTGTTGTAATTATAATTATATTTATTTCACTAAATTATTTAAAATTGATAAATTGCAAGATGAAAAATTTTTGTGTTTTTGGCCTGGGCAGGAGTTGAACCGAGGGCATCCTGGTTGGTAGTACAACTCTCAATCGCAGTGCCAGTCGATAGACCGATGCATCATCCTTGCCCAGCTGCGAAGCCGACTTTTGCCAGTTTTGTTTGTGTGTAAATGCATTAATCTCTTCTCATCGCGGTTAGTTGATATAAACAGATTTTTTGGTAGAATCGTCAAAGCTACCGTCTGTGGAGAACACAAACTTCATAAAATTGCTCCAGTGCTTCTTTGCATCTCTTGGTTATATAATTCTTCGATCAGAGTGATTTCTCAATCAATGAATTTTTTATTTCTTATTCTTACATAAGTATTATGTTAAGAATAATATTTGATTGAAGAACGACTTGTGAGCATGTGACAGAATCGATGAGCCAGAGAAAAGTTTGCAAAAAGACTTCAGTTGTCTTCAATCGTTCGACGAATGTATTACATCGCGAAATGAATGCAAGTTTAAGGTCTCTGCTCTACTGCAGTTTATTTCTTGCAAGCTTTGGATTTTGTTATCAACAAAGAGATAAAGAACTAACTTTTTGTTTAGGGAATAACACGGCAGATACGATACGCATATTCTGGCAGGAAACAAATGAGCGTTGCTCAAAGGATCCCTACAAACTCTTAGCGCTTTATAAACAAATGGGCGAAATGAGAGGACAGGAAGCAAACGAATGCAACAGTTTACTTCGTAGCCATGTTAGGAGGTCAATACTAGATGAGAGTGCAAAAATTTTCGAGGATGCAATATATATGCATAAATTTAGCTTTCGCAAAAATTCTGCAATCGAAAATCTTTCAGCACAAATATTTCAACATGATAAGCACATCTCACAAGCTGTTTTTGAACGTGTGATAGACAACGTTTATCTTCATATTAATAAATCAGAGCTGGCACAATCTTTATTTGATAATACGAATTTCGAACAAATGGTTGCCTCGTTGCTGTATTTGCACTGGAAGTATACGACGCGTAATGATGTAGACACAATTTTAGCAACTCTGTTGATGAATTATCTGCAACGCATACGTCAAGATGCCAATTTTCAAAAATTGTCACATGAGCTGATGGTTCGCGTTGAAAAAATTGTGCGTATGTTACCGGAAAATCTGAACTCTCTTTATTTCTGGAATAAAGTTCATCTTGTCAATGCTGCATTTTCGGAGTATCTGTTTCCGGCACGTAATATAAGTGATGGTCATCAGAAACGTGCAGCACTAACTTGGAAAAATTCAAAACATGAGAAAAATATTTTGTCCGTGAAGGTACGTGATAATGGGGATATAGCTTTCTATGGTGACTTTTTTGGCAAGTGGAAAATACTTTTTGAAGACGTTGGCTTGCATAAGCCAATTTTCTGGTTGGGTTCAAAGACACGTGAACAAACTGAATTAAAGTGGTGGCGTCTGTATTCGTATGATGATTACTTTTTACTGCAAAATGCTGTAACGAATAATTATATGTGTGTGACAAGGGCATATGATGAAAGCCGCCATTATGTCACAATGCATAGCGATGTGAATGCACTGTCAAGAGTCAATGGGAAACCTCCATGCTATTGGGTTATTCGAAAAAGTACGTAGCATGAAAGTGCTTATGAAATATACAACAGATTTGATAAACTATTATTCTTGTAAGTGTCAATAATATATATTTTATAGTGCTTAAAGCAAATAATTAAAATTCAAATAAATCAGCATTTAAAAAATATTTCGTTTCCATTCCTTGTTTGGTTTACAAAAAATTTATCTTAAAATTTCTAGATCAAAATGTTGTAAAAAATATTGGTACATAAGCTCTGTACTTTATATCAGGTTTGAGCATTACTTTTTTAATACATACACATTAGGCCGGGTCAATTTGTTCGGGAGGCAAAAAATTGGCAAAGAGTATAGCAACAAAAAAATCTATGGGAAATTCTAAAAAACTTTGCCCAAGAAACCGCGGATCTAAAATCAATATCGAATTTAGAATTTTTCGTAGATTGGTTTTTTTGCTTTACTCTTTACCGCAAAAAAATTTGACCCGGCCTAATACACATGCTAAGGGGGAAATATCTAGCGCTTCTTAACAAAGCATTTCTAAATCACTTGTTCCCATAGAATTTTGAAGCGCTTACGTAATGATTTTTTGTAAAGCTGCATTAAGCATTCCATTATCATATTCTCCGTGGAGAGTAGTGATGAGCAAAATTGGTCATGGTCTTGCGAGTTTTTCGAGACCAAGATCAAGACACTGATATAATTTCAAGACTAAGTTCAAGACTGCTATGGTCTTTGTCTTGTTCACGATGATCATCAAGACAATGACTGGTTTTCAGTCTTGGTAATTTATCGTTAATAGGTGTATCACGCCCCTTTGAAGCAGAAATCATCTCTCAATTCGAAATATAAAATATTTCAATCAGCATGGAGATTGTATAACTGAAATTGGATAGTATCTCAAGTAATTAATATCAATTAAGTGTGCTATTATAGTTCATTTAGCTTTGATAATGTTCAAATGCTCCAACTATTCATTATGTTTTGAGAGTTATCGCTTACAACACAAAACTTCAAACAAAAAATCCAAAAAAAATCAGTCAGATTTTTTCCGCATAAATCTCACAATACTTACACTATAACAGCTTATTTGCCTGATACCTTTATAGTCGCACACACACACACACACATAAGTTCTACTACTCCTACATTTACAAGTAAACATAAAATGACATTAAAAGTTTTGTCGTTATTCAAAATAAAAAGAAGAAAGAAAAATTGCGTTAACAACATGAAATCGAATAAGTTGCCAACCCCAAAAAGTATGCAATATTAAAATGTATTGCGTATAAACATGGAATGCTTAACGCATTTTCCACTTTTTTTGTTGTTGTACGTACGAATTTTAAAGTTTTATTTTCCATTTGGGTTTTTATACACGCGTTTATTTTCTACATTTTAAGCATCAGCGACGATGATGACGACGATATGCAAAAGTTTTTAACTGAGCGGAAAACTTTTAGCCTGGTTCGTTCGTACGAAAAATGTCACAAAAAAAAGAAGAAAAATTTGTAATAATATATAAAAGTTTTGAAAGTCAATTTTGTGTTTTCTTTTTTTTTTGTTCCTTTTACACATTTTCCTTATGATCTTTTATTTCATGCAAATGCTTTTTCACACTTTTATTCATATGGTGCTTTTTCCAGTTGAATTGGTTTTCATAAACTTTTCTTCTAATCCTTGAAGGATATCTAAATAACATATGGAAGATAACAAGATGAGGCATAACAAAAAAGAGTATTCAATTTAAATTTATGATGAATTTTAAAAATACAGGTATTTTTGTTTGTAGCGACCCATAAGATGCTGCAAGTATGAAAATATGCTGCTGATAAAACATAAAATAATTCAAACAATTTTTGTGATCTTGACTTGGGTTAAACAAAGCAAAGTTCATAAAGCGATTTCAAGTACTTTATGTGGAAAAGGATTGTCTACGATTAGTTTTAACCCATGTCTTTGCTGAAAACTTTAAAAATTTGTTGCCAAAATAGTGTCGGAAAAGTGTCGAAAATGTGGTGTGAAAAATGTGTCGAATAATGTGTCTCGAAGAAAAGCGTAACCAGAAAATTATCAAAAAATGTGTTGCAAAAACAATGTCGCCAATAGAAGTCCTGAAAAATGTGTTGTCGTCAAGAGTATCTCCAAATAGGTGTCGCCAAAAGTGTTGCCAAAAAGAGTGGCGAAAAAAGTATCAAAAAATGTATCGCCAAAAAAGTGTCAAAAAATATATCACCAGAAAAATGGTTGACAAAAAAGTGTCGAAAAATGTATACATACCCTAGAAAGGTGTAGCCAAAAGAAATGTCGCCAGCAAAAGGGTATTTGTTTTTTTTTTTTCACAAGGAATAAAACCATCTAAGGCCAGCGTGGGAAACTCAAGCTCGCCAAAAAACTACTTTTGTCAGGACGGGCTTATCCCACTGAAACTACCGTCAAGTACTGCGTAAAAAGGACCAAAAAAAAATGTGTTGTGAAAAAATTATTGCCAAAAAAAAAACCTGAAAAAAATGTTTGATGATGTGTCTCGAAAAAAGTATCGCCAAAAAGATGTCGAAAATAGTGTTTTTAAAAATAGTGGCGAAAAACGTGTCGCGTAAAAAGTGTCAGAAGATGTGTCGCCGAAAAATGTGTCACCAAGAAAATGGTTGTTAAAAAAGTTTCAAGAAATGTGTAGCTATCCAAAAAAAGTGTTGCCAAAAGAAATGTCGCCAAAATGGTCGAAAAATGTGTTGCGAAAAAAAAGTGTCGAAAAATGTTTTACCACAAAAAAATTCGCAAAAAAAGTGTCAAAAAATGTGTCGCCAAAAAAGTGTCGAAAAATGTTTTGAGGAAAAAAGTATCAGAAAATATATCACCAAAAAAATTGTCAACAAAAAGAGTATCAAAAAATGTGTATTTGAAAAAAGTCTCATCAAAAAAGTATCAAAAAATATGTTGCAAAATGAGTTGCGAAAAAAGTGTCAACGAAAAATGTATTACCACAAAACGAGTCACCAAAAAAATTTCGCAAAAAATGTGTCAAAAAATATGTCGTTAAAAAAGTGTCGAAAAATGGTGTCAAAAAGTTTAAAAAAATGTGTCACGAAAAAGTGTCACCAAAATTAAGTGCTGAAAAAATGTGTTGCCAAAAATAGTGTCAATGAATGTGTCAAAAAATAAATAACCAAAAAAGGGTCGAAAAATGTCTTCCGCCCCTAACGTGGCCAAAAAAATTTTAACTTTAAAAAGTGCATTCGATCTCCAAAAAGTAAATTCTGCCAATGAAATTCTTGTGGTGAAAAGAAAAAAAAAAGTAGAGACTTTAGTTGAGAATGTTATGTCATTACGAACAATTCAATTATTGAAAGACTAAAATATTCAAAGTAAAATAAATAAATCGTTTATTTTGAAAGTAGGATAAGTTCAAAATAAGCAAGAGTAATGTCGTGCTCATTATGTGGCATAATAGGTAATCGGTTATTTGACCGCAATAATTTTTTCAACATTAATTCCAAATGCTCAATCAAGTAAACTTTTCGAGAAAACAGTGACAAATTTTATTCATTTCTAACAAAATGTAAGCCAATTCATATTATAATATTAATAGTGTCCGACCAATTAATCGGCTTCGGCTACGGCTTCGGCCACCTTCGGCCAAAAAAACGCCTTCGGCCTTACATTCGGCCTTCGACCAAAATAAGCCGAAGTTTTGGCCGAAGCCGAATGTTTGTAACTTCAAGCATAAAGCGACTTGATGATTTAAATAAATTAAGTTTAAACAAAATGCTAGCCATTTGTAGTGGATTGGGACTTTCTAATTACGAGACTGAACTTGATTTTTGTC
This sequence comes from Calliopum simillimum, assembly GCA_951812925.1. Lineage (NCBI taxonomy): Eukaryota > Metazoa > Arthropoda > Insecta > Diptera > Lauxaniidae > Calliopum > Calliopum simillimum. Next base: position 121,628,195 of record OX638369.1, on the reverse strand, counting down.
TTTTACATCAGAATCCTGAGTTATCCTTGCTCAAAAGTGAAAAAATCATTGTTTTGAGATCCACTTAAATCTATGTAACAAAAACAGTAAATAGCAAAATTTAATTTTGTTAATGTATTCGGATAGGTAAGATCACCCTAAGCGCTCTACTTTTTCAATTCCCACTTATCGAGTTAAAAGCCATTAAAATAAGAGTATCTCTCAATAACATACAAAGAATTTTTTCGGACCGAAAAATTAAAGAGTTCATAATATATTATTTTTTGCCAGTAACATATTTCATTAAAAAAATTTCGAGCCCTTGCAGAACAAAGTCGGATGATAAATGGCCACTCTATTTTAGAGAGGTAGTGCTTTCGTGAGATTTCGGATATAAAAGGTCCAAAAAATCAGTTCTTTGGTCCTCGAATAGTAGGTATGAACTTTTGTTCTAGTCAATCCGTGAGAAGTTGTGCCTTTGTGAGGAATCGGGGTTTAAAGGTCAAGAAAATAAAGGGTGTTTTTTTAGAGGTATAGAACTTCGAATTGAAATAAAACACAAAAAAATCGTTTTAATGTCCATCAATTTAGATTTATTGGAAGGATAATTTTATGCCATTAATGTTTAAATATAATTTCGGGCATGTGGCCGCCGCGGCTGGCTCGAATAAAGCCAATTCTACAGGTCTAATTTTCAACCACTTTTTCGAGCATATGGGGCCGTATGTCGACAATAATGCCACGAATGTTGGCTTCCAAGTCCCCTAACGTTTCTGGTTTATTGGCGTAGACGAGCGACTTCACATATCCCCAAAGAAAATAATCCAATGGTGTCAAATCACACGATCTTGGTGGCCAATTGACAGGTCCATTCCGCGAAATTATGCGCTCATCGAATGTTTCCTTCAATAAATCGATTGTGACGTGCGCTGTGTGACATGTAGCGACGTCTTGTTGGAACCACAACTCATCCACATTCATGCCATCCAATTCGGGAACAAAATAGTCGGTTATCATGGCTCTATACCGGTCTCCATTAACGGTAACTGACTCTCCTGCATTATTTCGGAAGAAGTATGGCCCAATGACTCCACCAGCCTATAGAGCACACCAAACAGTCAGTTTTTGTGGATGTAATGGCGTCTCAAGGGTCTCATGTGGATTCTCTTCACTCCAAATGCGGCAATTTTGCTTGTTGACGTAGCCATTCAACCAAAAATGAGCCTCATCACTGAACAAAATTTTGCGATGAAAATCAGCATCGAGATCAATCTCATTTTCGGCCCATACACCAAAATCACGACGCATTGCATGGTCTCGCGGCTTTAATTCTTGCACAAGCTGGATCTTGTAACGTCGCAAGCCAAGATCTTTGCGCAAAATCTTCCATAAAGTTGATGGACAAAGCTCCAATTGCTGTGCACGGTGGCGAATCGATTCATTCGGGTCCTCTTCAATATTTTGCTCTACAGCGGCAATTGTTTCTTCGGTGCGCACTGTTCGACGTCTCTGCGGATGCGTATTATCACATAGAGTAAACGTATTGCGAAAACGACCCATGGTTAACCGAATTAATTGCGCTGATGGACGATTATGTCGACCATAAAATGGACGGAGCTTGCGGTTAACTTCGCGAACTGAACCATTATTTTCGAAATAAATTTGCACGATTTGCAAGCGTTGTTCTTTTGTCAACCTGTTTATGATGAAATGGCAAACCAAACTAAACATAAATGACATTAGAGTTGCCAGATTTGACCACAAAATGCCAGTTTTATCTCTATTCGAAAAACAAACCTCTAAAAAAACACCCTTTACCTTTAAATAAAATATAAATTGTACGAAAATAACTTATGCAAATTTTCTTTATGAAATTTTCTGAGCTACAAAATCATGGATCAAATTAGGGAAACAATTTTGCAAAAAACGAATTTTCTCGACCTCTTGCACCCGATATATCACTTCTCAAGATCTATTTCAGTTAAGGCTTATCCAAACATTGCAAAATCGGCACTAAATGTTATATCTTTAGTCTGAACCAAACTTAATATGTAGCCTATAGTGATACAAATTGAATATACTCTGAGAGTAGGGTATAAAATTTTAAAATTCATGAACCTTCGGCTTCGGCTTCGGCTACGGCCAAAAAGTGACCTTCGGTCGGACACTAAATATTAATTGTTCCTTTTTTTGACTTGCCCCACTTTCAAAATAAGCGGCTTTAATAATCACAAGCACATGAGAGCAGTACATTATATTTTTAAGTTTTATAAGTTGGTTTTTGTTGCATATTTTTGGGCTTATCCATATTTTATAATTACATCTATATATTGATACGCAAGACAAAAATTTGTCCTACCTTTTTTACTACGTTAGAAATGAAACTCGACTTTGAATTATACACCATTAGAAAGGTATGTGTGGTAAATGAGCACAAAGTGAAAATTATTTTAATATTTTGCCATTAAGACAGGTGAAATTAAATGCAAATTTTTCAATATTAACAACGACAATATGCGCGGTAACACAGAGCTGAAATATTCTCTTTTCAGCTCTGTGTTACCGCGCACAAAGAGAAAGATAAGAAGCTCACTGGATTCTTTTCTTTTCACATTTGTCATTGTAGAAGTGTTGATAAATGAGCTTTTCTGTTTTATACCAAATAGCAAAAAAGTACTAAAACTGTCCAAAAAGTGCCAAAATTATTTAATACATTGGTGAACAAATTTTGATCACTGGGCGATTCTAGTAAGTAGGTATAAATCCAAGAATAATGTACCAGATGGTACCCTTGCGTATATAATTCAACTTAAATACACAATTCTGTTATCACTTTCTTCATATATACGTATTACGCTAATAATCTTTAAAAGGAGCAATGGTTATGCTAAAAAGGAAAAAAATCAGAAAATAGTTTTCTCTCCTGCGTTCATTGCACTTGCACTGTTACTCTGGAAAGTTGGCAGTAATTGTCGAAGAAAATATAAAACCTTCGTTAAATTCATATGCTTCAGTGGGCACAACAGCAGCAGTGGCATCAAAAGGAACTTCTACATATTTTTTCTATTGTATTGTTGTTGAGCCTGCTGGCAGACGCTTGCATATTTTTCATATCAAACCCAAGAGGATTAAAAATGTGAAAAATATACTTAAATACATTTCAATATCAGCCTTAAGTTATTAGGATTTGATTTAACAAGTTTTTTTTTTTCCGAAAAAAAGGCCTGTATTACTAGCGAACACGAGAAATGGACCCGTTATCTCTAAATATTTTGTGCAGAATTTGACGGCGCAATTCTGAGTGTTTTCGCGAAGCCTCAATGATATTATTTCTTTGGTTTTTTCTCAGGGCTTAGCTTATTTAGCATTTCATTTCCAACCCATTTTAACTAAGTATATTGCAAATTTAATGCTATTTTCATTTGGTTCAAAACTTCTCATGCGAAAATTTTTGGTGTAAAGTTTTATTGTAGACTTTTTGGTGCAAACAAAAGTATAACGAGTTGTTAAAAAATAAAAAATAATTAAAAAAAAAATTAATTTTTAAAAATTTTCAATATGAGTAGTCAGAGTGTAATACATAAAAAGTTATTAGAGGGTGAATCTCCAAAAAATTTACCAAGATTTGAATTATTTTGTCACCTATTTATTTATTTTTTTATTAATTGAAGATATACAATACCTATTATGACCTTAATTTCTGAAACTTTTTTAAAATTGAACATAATCTTTCAGGGTTTCCATACGTTTTTTTTAAGTTCTGCTTAAGCAATGTGTTACACAAATTAATATAAAGTTTTTGTCTAAAATCCTTTTAATACACTTTTTAAAAAATGTACATTTTTAGGGTTGCCACTTGATTGTTTCTAAAATTTTGTTTAAATCTAACTTTCTTTTGACTGAATTTAAATTTTTGACAGCAACTGAACCGAAGTATGATTGAAGCAGAACTAAAAAAAAAACTGGGTGCAACACCAAAAGTTTTGCACAATTTTAAAAAATTTTATTTGAAATTTTCTGAAACCAAATAGCTCATTTTAGTCAAAAAAAAAAACGTAAGAATTATATAAGATTTTTGAAAATAACTAAGTTGCAACCCTTAAAATTTATGTTAAATTTTTGAAAAGTTTATTTGAGTATTTTTAGACTCAATTTTAATTTTTATTTTTTAAATAAATTGCTTAAGCGAAACTAGGTAATAAAAAAACCTGGTGGCAATACCAAAAGCTCTGTACAATTTAAACAAAAATTGTCTGAGCGTTTCTGAAACCAAAAACTCCAATTTAGTCACAAAAAAATTAAGAATTACATAAAATTTTCTAAAATAAACTGTTGGCAACCCTAAAAATCTAAACTGACTGAGCTGAAAAAGAACTGAGTCTCCTCGTTCTTTTCACTTTCAGTTCTCATTTTACTCAATATTAAAAAAATTTACAGTTTGAATTAAAAAGACTTGGCAAAGATAGTTTGAAATGAGGGACCAACTTCGATGTATGTCAATCAAATATAAAAAAATTTTACTAGAGGAGTTAAGACAGAAAAACAGTAACTGGTGATAACTGTACGGGAGAATGACGAAATGTTGCAAAAACATTATTATTACAATGAAAATAGCAAGTATTTTTAAAAACGTTGAAATTGGTGGATAGCTACTCTAATAGTCTACCGATTAAATTATATAGAGATCAAAGAATATGTAATGTAATATAAAAAAAACTTACAGGGAGAATGACACACACTTGCGTTCTTTACAAAATTTTTAAACTTAAAAAAAAAATACGTTATATACGAAAAGTGCAAATTAACTGCACTAAGAAGTGGTTAGAGACAGCAGGGAGAATGACTTTTTCATACTTTATGCTATAATTTCATGGTAAAATATTAAGAATTATGTTCTTCAAACAAGCTTTTCACATAGAAACTCTTGTTAAGTATCTGTATTAAATAGTTAAAATATCAAATTTTAAATTTAAACATAGTTTTGAACGGTACATTTTTCGAAGAATCACCCATTTATAAAACGCAGTTGTTTTGTTTCACAAAAGTTATATTGAAGTGCAAACAATTCACTGTGTAACGTAGAGCATAATTGACATGCTCTGTAAAATGCAGTGAGTTTTTAAAAACTAGAACAAGGTTTTTTGTTATAATAAAAACGAGGCTTATGATAATTGGGAGAAATTGAACACCTTTAGAAAATTGAGTGCAGTTGGCACAAATATTTAGTTTACTTAAGTGGCGTTCTTCAAAGTTATATTCCCAAAAAATTGCATGGTCGTTCGTGCTTAAATTTTTGCTATATACACATGGGTGAATTAAGAGTAATGTTTGCATTTATACTGCTTTTAGCAGGAATTTTTTGCTTTAGATACTGAAACCTGCGTTTTTGTTTGATAACACAGGCCCACAAAAAAAAAAGTACCATGCGCGAAAGATCAGACTACCTGAAATTTACGTTTTCGGGGTCGCTAAATCCGAATATGACGCCAGAATAGTGAAGTTGGTTCGGGTTTTTTCAGAAATCAGCAATTATGCTGAAAAATTTGTGATTTTTTTCAGCAATATTTCTGATTTCTGAAAAAACTCGAGCCAACTCCGCTATTCTGACACCATATTCGGACTCAGCGACCCCGAAAACATAAAGTTCAGGTGGTCTGCTCCTTCGCGCAGGGAATTTTTTTTGTAGTCCTGTGCGCAGGCAAAAAAAAAAAAAGTACCATTCGCGAAAGATCAGACTACCTGAACTTTATGTTTGAGGGGTCGCTGAATCCGAATATGGTGCCAGATTAGCGTAATTCGTTCGCGTTTTTTCAGAAACCAGCAAAAATCAGTAATTTTCAGCCTTATTGTTGATTTCTGAAAAAACGCGAACCAATTTCGCTATTCTGGTACCATATTCGGATTCAGCAACCCCAAAAACATAAAGTTCAGGTGGTCTGATCTTTCCCGCATGGTACTTTTTTTTTTGTGGGCCTGTGTAATTTGCTTTTGGTTTTTTTTTTATCAAAATGTTCACATTAATTCGCATTTGTCAGCTTTTGATTATGTTATTAATTTTTTTATTATTTTTTATTAAACATTCCTGCAAAAAATCCTTCTTTTTTATATGAAAACCTATCAATCAGAGAACAGAACTAGCTCAACTCGTATAGATCTTGAGATATTTGAGGTTCTGCACGCGTAAAATAGTTTTTATGGCTATTTTTCTGCTACATGAATCATTTAGTGTTACTTTTCTGCTATAAATTGAGCTATTAAACGGAAATCTGTGGATTTTTCTTGGACTCTGAGAAGTCCTTTCAATCCAGCTTACCAAAAGCCATCATTATCTGTTGTTTTGTAAAATAGCGTAACTAGAAAACTTTTTTTTATATTTAGCCCCAATTTTCGACAGGCCCTAGATTTGAAGGGTCGAAACATAGCAAGCAAGTTTAATATAAATAAAGTATGAACATATTTTTGATAAATTTTTTAAAAGTTAGCAAAATTTTTTAACAATAATGCATCAATAATAAAACTATTCAACTTTGGAAGCATGCAAAATTTATATATTACTTCATATAACTGACCAAAACAAAATTTTCAGTAAGAGCATAAGCCAAAAAGGCAAACACAAACAAACACATACAAACACATACAAATTTATAAAAAAAAGTTTCAACAATATTTCATAAACAATATAATTCCGATATAAATGATAAAGCAAGAAAACGAAACCTTCATAAAATACCTATCAAAGAAAATAAAAATCGAAAATTCTATTTTATATTGATACCTCTGCACAATTTATTGCCAGGTCACATAGAATAAATGCTACATAAATGTATGCGTATACTTATATGTAGGTATTTATGTGTGTTGGAAAATCATAACAAAAGCATACAAAAAACTGAAAGCAATAAACTTTTAAACACAAGAATTGTATTTTATTTATTATGTAGAAAAGGTTTAGTAGAAAATTTCAAAAAACAATTGGTGTAGAACACACCAATCATGTTGGACTTTATTTAACAAGTTACTCTATAAAATGAAATTTTCAATTTTATAAAAAAAAACATTAATTTTGCTTACAAACATTGACAAGCAAAAACACAAAATAAATTCCAACCTTTTTGATTTGAATTTCTTATAATTGGGTCAGAAGATACTTGAAATTTTATAGTTTCAAATAAGAGAAAAAAATATTGCATACTTTTAGTGAGCACGCATACATGTGTGCCGCCAGGGTGTACATTGCACGAAACTAAAGCTTATGCTCAAATTTTGTTATACAATTAATATTGTTTAAACTTTGATGTGGTAAAGTCTCAAGTCTCCGTTTCAAGAAAAAGTCATCAGATTCGTTGTGGAACGACAATAAACGCTAAAGTTGTTGAGGGCAATAAATGCCATCGTAAAGTTTGGTAATACATAGATGGGTTTTGTATGGCCTTATACTCCTCCCAAGAGTGAACAGAGAAAACAATATAAAAAAATTACAAGAGATAAAATTCGCATGACATAAAAATAACACACAAAATTAATCTCATGCGATAAAAAACTAAAAAACTTGCATTTCAATAAAAAAACCAAAATCTCATCTGTGAGACACTCAATACGAAAAAATCTTTATGAGATACAAATAGCATGAGATAGAAATACCAATTCGAAATATTAATCTAATACGACAAAAAATTAAGGCCTTGCAATTAAAGAAAAAAATGCCGCATGAAATAAAAATATCATGAGACAAAAAATTTCTTGCAATAAAAAATAGAAATAAACGAACTACAACAAAGCAAGGTGGTGAGTGTCGAACTTCTAATATAAGAAAAAAAAACAAAAAAAATAAAATAAAATCTTATGAAACAAAAACTACGCGAGATGGAAATTTCATGGGAAGTTAATCTGATGTGATGAAAAAAAATGCATTATAATGAAAAAAAAAAAAAATGAAAAATCTCATGAGATAAAAATATCAAGAGATAAAAATAGCATGTGAAGTTAAAAATAGCATTGAACACAAATATCATGTAATAAAAATTACAGAAATATGTACTACACCAAAACCTATTTGTCGAGGGTTAGACATTCAGTACAAAAAAAAAAAAGTCTCATGAGATAAAAATCGCATCAGATGTCAATATCTTGAGAAATGAATCTCATATGATAAAATAATAAAATCTTGCAGTAAATAAAAAAAATTGCATGATATAAAAATATCTTGTGAGATTAAAATACCATGGGAAATTAATCTGTTACATTTAGTTAAAAAAAAATTTCATGACAAAAAAATAAAATATTGCAATAAATAAAAAAAAAATATTATGAGATAAAAATGCACTGAGACAAAAATCTCAGACAATAAAAAATAAAAATAAACATACTACACCAAAATAAATTCGACGAGTGTAGAACACCCGATATAAAGAAAATAAATCTAATGAGATGAAAATCTTATGAAAAAGAAATATAATTGGGTGTTAATTAATTTTATGCCATAAAAAATAAAAACATTCCATTATACAATAATAAAAAAAAATCTCGTGGGATAAAAATATCATGAGATAAAAGCATCATGAGACAAAAATATTATGAGACATAAATCTCTTGCCATAAGTAATAAAAAAATATATGCTACATCAAAATCAATACGTCGCGCCGATTGTGGGACACCCTAGCACTCAATTTGCAAAAGCATTCACACTGTTATGTCATTCATTGGTTTCTGTTTCTCTGCTGGTTTGGCTTCCATTTCAATTTTGTATTTTTCGTTTTTCTTTTAAACGTCCCAGCAGGTCATCGTAGTTCAATTTATTCCAGCAATTTATTTGTGTACGTACGTATTGATTGGAAAAACCCATATCTTAATTTTATCTGCTTTTTCGGTAGTAAATGTTTTTTGAATGTTAAGTTGCATATGGGTATTTGTTTGAATTTGTGGTCACAATGATCAGTGGGAACTCTCGAAAAGATTTATGTGCTTTTATGTAATATGGGAATTTATAACTATAAAAAGGCATATACAAATAATACTTTAAATTATGCTTAAATCATGTTTGAATTTTAGTTTTTAATTAAATAAGGTTCTACTAAATTTAGAAACAAAAACTTTTTTTTTCTTGCTTTAACTACACATTAGCAAAACATTTTCATTTGATTAAAATGAAACAATAATCACCAATCGTTAATTAAATTATTTTCTCCAACTCGCCAACATCATTGTGATAAACTTATTTTTCTTGCAGAAAAAGCCATTAATATGATTGCGAAAAATAAAGAAGAAAAAATCGAATTAAGATATTCAAGTTGTGCATATGTATGTGTGTGTGGCCATAATGGCAGGTAATCTATTTTAATATAATAAAGAAATTAATTACACAAGCACTAAGACTAATGTGCTTACGAAAATAAAAAGACAATGGGAAAAGAGCTAAATAAATCGACCTTTGCGTGTTTGTATTGTGTATTGTATTGTAGTTTTGTGAAAGCAAAGCAATCAAGTATATGTATGTGTGGAATTTTTGTTTATAACATATGCATTTGTTCTAACACTTTAGATATTAAATATGAAACTTTTCTTCTGTTTAGAAAAGATCATTTAAAGGTTAAACGGGCTGTCCAGAAAACAACAGTTTCTGAATTACCTATTTTAATTTTCCAACCATTATTGGAGAGGTAAGTTATTTAGTTCTGGCAAAAAGTAATTAATTTGGTACTTTTCTAGAACTAACTTTAGTATTTTTTTGTACTTTTTAGTATGAAATGTACCTTTTAGTACTAAATTTAATTAATACTTTTCAGCACTAAATTAAGTTCTTTTTAGTACTAAAATTAGTATTTCCTTAATACCACAACTACCAAAAACGCTCAACGACCGATCGTTTTGATTTTTTACAATGTATTTTGTGGACAGAAGCTAAAATTACCTTTCATATAAACTCAAAATTAAGATGTTACATTTTTCGGCGTAAGAGTTAAGATAAATGTACCGAATAACGGCACGTTAAGGTACTCACCACTTTTGGAATGGCTTCTAGCCATACAACTCATTTCTAAGACAAGAAATATGACTTCTCATAACAATTGATTTGACCGTAGTCGATTGCAACTCAATAAATTTTTATATTTTAAGCAACAATTGCATTTATCCCAAATTCCGGACTAAAACTTTGCGTTGAACCTAATACCGTACTTGCGTGCACTTTATTCCGTGCTTACTTAAAATATGATACATTTTCATTAAACAACAATCAAAAAACATCAAGTTTCTTCATTTTATACATGTTAATATTTAATTTGCTTTAATTATGTTCAAATATTCTTTTTTTCTTCTAAAAACATATATGGGCATTCCGAAAATAATCTTCTCTTAAATAAAATAATGACAATTTAACACTTTAACCATTTTTGGCCTCTTTTTTCCTTTGGCCGCTTTTTTATGGCCGCTATATTTTGGCCCCTTTTTGTATTTGGCCCCTTTTTTTCTTTGGCCGCTTTTTTTTGGCCGCTATTTTTTGGCCCCTTTTTTTTGGCCGCTATTTTTTGGCCGCTTTTGAGTGGAACCACATAAGAGATGTTAATTTGTGAATATTTTAAAGTTGTGATGTTTAATATCTTATAATTAAATATCTTATGATATACCTATATCTTGAAAGATAATGGCTCGCTAATTTGGTACTTAGTCTATGCTCATACGATACTGCATCTTAATTGGCCAAAAAATAAAAAGAATGAGTGATGCTGCATTCTTTATTCAAAAAATTATTATTCCCATATACTGCAAAAATAAAACACTAGTTCTTCCTCTGAAAAAGCTCCGTTTCTACTTTTCGTTTTTGTGAAAATTACCATCATAACTTCACACATGGTAGCACAATATCAATACGAAAACCAAACAAAAAAGTAAGAATGTACCCATTGCTTTGATATGTATCTCAATTGAGCCACTACGGATACACTTTATGAAAAACAAATTTTAAACTTGACTTTCGGCACAGCATTATGGGCAAAAGTCAAATATGCTGAATGCCTGCCAGTTACTTTTGACTACAAATGGCTTGAAGCAATTGCCTACAGAATGATTGTGTTGGTGTGGTCCACCAAGGTCCAGCCAAAGGAAAATAACAAAACCACAGGCATTTTCCGTATTTTTTTCTTTTTTGGAAGCAGAGGAATGGTTTTTTGTGTTTTTGTTAACAACTACCAGACCGTAAGCGATAAGAGCAAAAACAACAGCAAAAACAAAGCAGTAGCAGCAAACACAAATGCTTATGCTGCAGGCAGCAAAATTTGTTCACCCATAAGGGATACGGAGTATGGGGTATACAAATAATGCGCTTTGAAAGCAAAATTTGTGTTTCGATTGATAGCAGTAGAGAGAGAGAGAAAGTTTAATGCTGGTAGTTTGTTAAAAATTAATAAAGTTCGAAAAATTTCAGCATCCAAATATTCAAATAGTTTTTCCAACATAAAAATGTCATCAGCAAATTTAATGGTATAAGTAAATAGTGGCACCTCCCAAATTCAATTAAATTTTATCGTAAGTTTCAGCATCAAATAGAAAACCTGACATCTGCATATTTCCACTGTAATTTTCATATGACCTGTACCCCTTTAGTGTTCAATTTGTTTCATTATCGTTTATTTTTATTGTTTTTACCCCCTCAAAAATGTTCTGAATAGCATTGCTGCGACACGCGACAATTGTTGTTTCGACTCCATCGGGCAATGATTTGACTTCCGTTCCTTTTTATCGTTACAAAAGTGTTTCCGTTTTGTTTTGTTTTTTATTTTATATCTTTTACAGTAAGAGCAGACATTTTGTTTTTTAATTCAATTCAGAAAATTGTTGATTTTTTTTTGTAAATTTTTGTTGTTCAAAGAATGTTGCCAATTTCGTTTTAGTTGTACACGAAAATTGTTGTTAAGAATCTGTTTGTTTCAGCAAAAAACTCTGCGTTAAAATATGATTTTGACGTTAACCCTTTAAATGCTTTTAGAATGTGCAAAAAATAATTTTTTGTAAAATATCTCATAAAATTAGGTTTTTCCTATAACTCCTAAGGAGAACATTTTAGACCACCTCCCTCACAAAAAATTTTCTGTTAGTTTGGGCCTGCACTATGTATTGCCTCCCAAAAGCTTTGTAACCTTAACATTTACGTCATACCTATACAGGAAAAATTTAACGCTTACCCTTTTTGCGGTTAGTGTCCACATATGTGGACGTAAGTTTTGTAACATCATTTCATTGCCGATATACTTGATACATGATGGTTTGTTGAGCCATGGTAGAAAAGACCCTAACTAAAAAATAGTCTATACTGAGTAGGACGCTTTCTCGGTTTATAAAGGCATGCGAGGTCTTAACCCTTTCAGAAAATATGCCACTACTAGAATACTCTAAATACCATTTGTGCCACCCTAGCGTTTTAGGAAAAAAACTATTATAGAAAACTTGTTGAAAAATTAAATAGTTTTCAAAGAATGTATTTGGTTTATCGAGTTTAAAAGCATTTCGCAAAGTTTTGGACCTTTAAATTTAAAATTTAAATTTTATCTCCTTTTTTTGACTTCAGCGCCAGTTTTAGTAAAAGAAAAGTCCTTTGAATATACCTTTTCATAACTTTTTTTGACCCCGCCAAATTTCCTTTGATTCAGTGGTACATTTGTCATACCAATTTTTATACCCTACACCAAGGGTATATTCACTTTGTCTTTCCGTTTGTAACGCAGAAAAAGAGGCATGGCAGGTATGGAAATGTATATATATTCTTGATCAGTGTCACCTCCTGAGTCGATATAGTCATGCCCGTCTGGCTGGCTGAGTGGGTGTCTATCTGTATTTGCAAATATTTTTCACGCGAGAACTAACCAAGATAATTCGATGAAATTTAGCACAGTTGGTTCGTCGTAAAATTTAGCTCGTGAAAATTAAGAAAAATTGGTCAACGAACACGCCTAGCGCCCATACAAAAAATATATTCAAAATTCAACTTGAAGAGTATTTTTCACGACAATGCAACCAAAATACAGATAAGTGCTAGGAATTATTACCGCAAGCTCTGAGCAAAAACTAGGCGCATTTAGACAAGAGGGCATGGTGCCTCCCATATAAGCAAAAGTTTCAAAATGCTATACTAAAAGAGTTTTTTGAGATAATCCAACTAAATTTGACGAAAATATTAAAAGCTATAAACGCACGCCCTGAGCAAAACTGGATGAACTCAAATAAGGGGGCGTGACACCTCCCATATAATCATAAATTTCAAAATGCATTACTGAATTTCACGCAAATACTATAAGGCTCTCTGACAAGAGGGCGTGGCACTTTCCATATAATCATAAATATCAAAATGCTTTACTGAAAGAATTTTTTGAGATAATCCAACAATATTTCACTCAGACACTAAAAACCGTATAAACAATCTCCTAGCAAAAACAAGACGAAATCGAACAAAAAGGCGTGGCACCTCCCATATAATCAAAAATTTGGAAATGCTATACTGAAAGAGTTTTTTGAGAAAATTCAACTAAACTGCAGCCAAATACTCAAAAGCTATAAATGCAAGCTCTGAGCAAAAACTATGTGAACTCGGACGAGAGTGCGTGGCGCCTTCCAAATCAGCATAATTTTTGAAATACCGCAGTGTTGGGTACTTAATGGCCAGAGGTTACACTCTTACTAGTTTAATTTGAGGTCAAAAAAATGCTTTTCTATGTTACGACTTACTCGCATGCATTGTACGTGCTGTTCTTTATGTATTGAAACCCTCAAACGGATTATACTTGAAAAGAGTTTTTTCTGACCTCAATTAAAAAAAAAATTGGTATAACAAATGTCCCACTGGATTAAAGAAAATTGAACAAGAATTCTAAAAAAAAAAATCAAAAAGGTATATTACGTAATAGGACTTTTTTAAACTAAACTGGCCAACAAAGTCAAAAAGATAAAAAAAAAATATTATAAAAAAAGGTCCAGAATAGAATAAATGTAACCGTTAAAGAGATATTTGTAAAAAACTGATATGAACGACATTTTTTCAATATGGTGGCGCGAGCAAGCAAGATTGGAGGTAGTAAAGTTGAAATTCTGAAAGAGCACATCGAAATCTATAATATAACTCATTTGCAAAAATCCCGCAAAACTTTCCAGGTAACATCATTTTATTCTCCCAAATGATTGTACTAAACTTTGCAAAATCCTTTTAAACCCTGTAAGCCAAATACATTCTCAAAAAATCTTTACAATTAACTATAACTTTCCGTAAAAAATTTTTCTTTAAAACGTTAGAGTGACCCAAAAACAATTTTTTTTGTTAAACAAGTCAAAAAATCAGTTTTAACCATAAAACTCCTCAGAGGAACATTTTATACCTCCCCAGGTGCAATTTTTAGTTAGTCTAGGCCTGCTCTATCACCTTCCGGAAGCTTCGTGAGCTTATGCGATACACCTTATATATTTGCGTCTGCTTCAGGCTATTGTAATTAGTAGGTTTAATTCAGGGCAATAATTCACCATGTTCCTGAAAAGAGACATATGAACTTTTAAGTGTTAACTACACGATGGCGCACATTTCTTTTTTCATTCAAATTGTAGCTTGTTTATTTTGCAACGGCAATCATTGCCTTGTTATTTTTAGTATAAAAACATGCCCCATTACACCCTCATCCCCCGCCGTACTTATCACATTATCGTTAATTACCTGCAAAATGACAGCTGTTAGCATTCAATTCCGCATCCGTTTTCTTTATTTCCTGCCTATGTGGCTCGGCAATTTTGCTTTAATTAATTCAAGTGGCAAACGCTGGAAAAAGAAGGAAAAATTTATTTGGTATTTTCTTGAAGTTTGTACTTTGGTACTCCCCCTCCGCTACCTACTCATGCTGTCATTGTTATGGTAGCAGCTGTTGTTAACTTTTTTTTAACCCTTTTAGCTTTCTTTTACTTTCATTGGTTCTTTTTTGTGTGTCATTTTTTGGCGTTTCTTAATTAAATTTTATAATTCTTTGCTAAGTGCGTATTCCATGAAGTGCATAAAAAAAAAAAAAAATAAAAATTGTGGCATCAAATGTTTGTGACATTTCTGATGATTTTTGCTGCAGCATACAAAAAAGGGGTAGATTGGGGTGATAATTGGAATTGAAGTAAATGCCCGTCAAAAAGAATACACTTCCTTCAGCTTAAGCTCACTACTAAATGGCTATGCAGTTTATCAAAAGTGAATTTTTCGCGGAAATTCAAGTAAAAATTTCCATTGCATAATTGTGGGCGTTTACAGCTGTTTAAAGTGAACGAATTTCAAATGATTTACAAGTGTGCGCTGCGTAGCGCAACAATAAATCAACGAAAATTCCCAGACGTTAAATAAAGAAAAGCGCAAGAAAGCGCAGTCAAAACAACGCCGCATTGAGGATACAGCGAAAGTGCACACAGACAGACACACAATAAGCGTTGGGTTATTACGGGAAAAGCTTTAAAAGTAGTGAAATTGCTGCAAATGCTGCACAAAGAAACGTTACGAAATTGTGTTGCACTACAAAAAAAGCGAAAAATATCAAAACAAGCGGTTGTTGCAATAACCGCTCCGTTGTTGCAATATTTCGCATACATATGTGTTCCTTGGCGCAATACTCTGGGGGTAGCAAGTGGGTACGATAAGCATTGCACGCAAAAACAAAAAATAAAAATAAGGAAATTCAGTGTTACAGTTTATTTTATTCGTTTTAAAACAATAACAATATAAATGGAGACAAAAATAAAAATATATATTTATTTTTTTCACAGGCTCAAAAGAGCGCAAAATAAAAACGCTTATGTTTTACAAGCTTGTAAAATTCATGTTCGCACAATAAACGACAATTCGTTTTTTTATTGTTCTCTGTGTGTGAAAAAAAAATCTGTACAGGATGTGCAACAAGAAAAATTATTCCGCAGTGAATTGTAAAAATTTTGTTTAAAGTTAACATTTTAAATAAAAATGAAAATTATAAAGAAATTTGCGAAATATCTTAGGTGGAATAACAAATGTGGTAAGACTAAATGGAAGCCAATTCATATTATTACATTACTTTTGCTACACTTTGCACAGAGGTATAGCTTCATACATATGATCTTTCTCACTAAACTTGTGACGAAGCTTTTGCTACAGCCGATGTCTTTGCTCGCCAATGGCCAATGTTCGCATCAAAAAATATTTTTATTTTGGAGAAAGGGTTAACAATTATAACTATTTTTGTTTTAAGTTGAATGTTAACACCGGTCTTCGTTCTGTTATTTCCTCTTTTTATAAATTTCAAACGATTACGGTAGGGGAGATGTGTGTATCTAGGTCCGCTTTTCAGTTTTTTCAATGTGCTGGATTTTCCAAAAAAGTTTATTTAGTTTTTTGATTAACTTATGTTTCTACAATGCTTGCAGCATCAAATGACGTGACAATGATATTTCCATGTCTTACCATTGAGTATAAATATTACTTTTTCCATTCCAATCTCAAACGGTCCAAGGTACACCATGCAAGTGTACCTTGGACTATTAAAAATAAAAGAGATTACATTGTATTTAGGTAATAAATTATGAAAGAACCATTTATTATGTAATCAAAAGTAAAATTTTTTTTAATAA
The DNA here is from genome assembly GCA_951812925.1 of Calliopum simillimum. Classification (NCBI taxonomy): domain Eukaryota; kingdom Metazoa; phylum Arthropoda; class Insecta; order Diptera; family Lauxaniidae; genus Calliopum; species Calliopum simillimum. Next base: position 121,611,610 of record OX638369.1, on the reverse strand, counting down.
AAAATTATAACACAAAAAAGTGCATTTAGTAAAATACAATTAATTAAACAAAAATGAATGCAAATAAATATATTAATCACGTAAATAATAATAATAATATTATATATTGAGAGGCGATTATGGCTTCCTGGTTGCCCGTCGAAAAAGGCTCGCTGGTCAATAAGCATAGGTCCAAGGTACACACAGACAGCATGATTTAAAAACTGTCAAAACCCATTACATACATTAATGAAAATACATTTAAAACACACTAAAAGCCTAAAAGGTCGTTGGAAAAGGAAATCCAAGAATCGGGAAAATCGTGGCAAGAGATCAAAGTCATCGCAAGGGATCGTGACAAATGGAGAGATTTCATATTGGCCCTATGCTCCTCCTAGGAGTTAAAGGAGAATACATACATACATACAAAAGCCTAAAACTATAACTAAACTTGCTTCCTGATGTTGTAAAACTGAAATATTTCAAGTAAGTTTCTCACAAAACGTTCGTAGTTTACTTCAAAAATAAATTTTTACACACAAAAAACACTTTTTCCGTCGCCTTCTATACACGCATACAGCTTGACGGTCTGAAATCTACCAATAAGAGTCACCGGTATGAGTGAAAAATTCCATAGAAGAACATTATCGTACACGTGCAACTGTTGAGTGGCAACCGACACTCGGACCGAGGTACACTCGGACCAAGGTACACACATCTCCTCTACCTTATTTGCATATCTTTGCGCGTTACAGTTTTGCTCTATACCGTTCTAATCTAAAAACCCCTAACATCTTTTTTTCCCACCTTCACAGTATTAGCTTGGCTTAATACCGTTCTAAATAAGTATCCCTAATAACTGGGTTTCCCACTCTCAGAGTATCGGCTTGGCTCAATACCGTTCTAACTAAATACCCCTAATTACTATGTTTGCTACTCTCACAGTATTGGCTTGGCTCAATACCGTTTTAACTAACTAGCCTTAAGAACTAGGTTTCCCAATCTCACAGTATTGGCTTGGCTCAATATTGTTCTAACTAAATACCCCTAATTACTAATCTTCTCACTCTCACAGTATCGGCTTGGCTCAATACCGTTCTAACTAAATACCCCTTATTACTATGTTTCCCACTCTCACAGTATTAGCTTGGCTCAATACCGTTCTAACTAAATACCCCTTATTACTATGTTTCCCACTCTCACAGTATTAGCTTGGGTCAATACCGTTCTAACTAAATACCCGTAATTATTGAGTTTCCCACTCTCACAGTATTGACTTGGCTCAATACCGTTCTAACTAAATACCCTTAATTACTATGTTTCCCACTCTTATAGTATCGGCTTGGCTCAATATCGTTCTAACTAAATGACCCTAATTACTATGTTTCCCACTCTCATAGTATCGGCTTGGCTCAATATCGTTCTAACTAAATGACCATAATTACTATGTTCCCACTATCATAGTATCGGCTTGGCGCAATACAGTGCTAACTAAATGCCACTAACTAAGTACTTGTATGTATGTATGTATTCTACTTTAACTCCTAGGAGGAGCATAGTGCTTACTAGCTTACAAATTTTACTCGCTGCCGGTAGCTGCTGGAATGACGATATTTTCCCTCGACACTGAGGTTACAACCATCCCAACTCTCCTCAGTGTGGTGAACAGCTGATTGCTGTGACAGCTGTTTACTGGTGTTGCCACATGTTACTAAAACTATTGTACTTAATCTATTACACTATTGTCCAACTATTTTGTAGGTTTGCTTCAAATTTCTTATCATACTAGTTAACACATTTCAATTGCAAAGAAAATCTTTTTAAATTCAATAATAGATATGAAATGAATATATGGAGACATGAAACGAACGCCCAGCAACTTGTTACCTCACAAACTGTATCTTCTAACTTTTTCAATCGGATCCTTACTTTCAGGGTTTTTATCCTCTCGAAAGAAGGTATCTAAGCTCTACACAAAAAACTAAATTGTATTTGTATGAAGTTGAAATAAATTTACTCGATAGATTATAATTTGGAATGTAGTGATACAATTGGAAAAATTGGAAGCTAAAATTTAATAAGGAAGATTATGGCTATCGGTGCGATGAAAAGAATTTAGCCACATAACCTTATAAAATCTCAAAACAGTGATTTTTGCACTTTTTACCAAAGATATCTTGAGAACTAGATCAAATTCAGTGAATCTATAATTAGTCGTATTCAGTAGACTATTACTAATTGAAATAAACTCCGAAACTCCACGTTGCAAAATAAAAGCCTTAAAGCATGCACTGAGTTTTTACTAGAAACTTATGAAACAATTTTGGCAAATGGTTGAGATCTTTGCTAGAGCAATTTGTCACACACCATTTAATATGTGCCAATTACTACTAGAATCACTGTAACTTGCCATATAACTGGGAATTTAATGATTTTGAAGTGTCACAACCAAGTAATTTTTACGTTCCTGTGTATGAGAATGCATTTCAGTATTAATTTGATTGCAGTGCAATAAAGTTGGAGCTTTTGATGTATTTTCCTGTAACTTCTGATCTTTTGATGGTTGGGTAAAATCTAGTTGCTCGAGAAAGTGTCTAAAGGATTATAAGAACTTTGTAAGGAAAATTTTTGAAAATTTTAATAAAGGTGAATTTATGTTCCTACATAAAGACGTTTCAAAGAGATTGACATTAGTTGCTATTGATTAATGTCCACAAACTGTCGGCTTAGCAGAGCTTTATTATAAACGCCAAAACAAGTTTATTTTTAACTGTTGATAATACTGTAGACTTCCAAGAACAATCTTACTAAATCTCTTATTCACTCAGTTCTATCTCTTTCCAGCTCTGAGCTATCCAATATTCTTTTGCCAAGTCGTAAATTTTGAAACGCGATTTCCCATCTATATGATATAGAATATTCAGTCGGCGAAATGAACTTATAAGTTTTTCTACTCAAATATTTTTCTTTGAAGCATTCACATGGACAGTTTCAACAGTACTGAGCTGTCTTATATCTGATTATTATATATTCGTCGATTCTTTGGTTTGATTTTATTCTTTTTATTTGCTTAAAATTTAATTGAAACACGTGCAAAATGCAAATGAATTTGAAACTAATTGAATGAATATATTAAATACATTGTCTGATGGATAAAGTATAAAAAGTTTTATGTTAAAAATCACTGCATTTATTAGCGTCACCCAATAAGGTGAAAGTCATTGGCTCGATCACTGACATTTGATTTTAAAACAATGTAGTGCAATATTTTGTTGTTACGTATATATACGTAATATTGCATTTAACCCTCCAATGAGCATATGGGTCTGTTGGGATTAAATCGGTTTTTAAATGTGTTTCGTTTGTTTTTTTATCAAAAAGCTAACACTCAAAATCTATAAAAAGACTAGAAGTCAAAATTTATAACATTAGAAAAACTAACATTTTCGGTGTAAGAATTATAAAGCTTTTATTCGAAAAAATATGATATCGTCCTTTTACACGTGAAAAGTAATAAATCAGTTCTTCAAGTTTTGATATATTTCATATTGAAAAAAAAAAAAAAAAAAGAAAACTAGCATTTCCCGGTGTGTGTCGCTTCAACATATCTTATACAGAGGCCGGGGTATTTTCAATTAAGAAAAATCAAAGAATGTAAGTTTTCCCGATGCAATGAACTTACGTACCAAATACTGATCATCTTTGTGCGTACGCGGATCGCCCACTATTCCCTTGGTCATTATTTGGCCCTAAACTCTTAATACATATTCCAAATCTCATCCATGTCCGTTAAATGTTTTCAGAGATATGATAAACAATTTTTTTTGGAAACACGAAAACTAAAAAAAAAAAATTTTAAATTTTTTTTTGTTTCCGATATCTGAGATAGATCTTTGCAAAAATTTTTTCCTCTTAAATGTCATAAAAAATCATGAAACGCGTAGAAAACACGAAAAAAACGAGACAGTTTTCAATTTTTGGATCCGCCGTTGGGTGAAAAAATTTTTTTTACACTAAAATGGCATAAACAGTCCCGAAACGCGTAGAAACACGAAAAAAAAGGTTTTGGGTTCCGGCATCTTAGAGAGACCCTTAGGTGAAAAAAAAAAAAAAACCAAAAAACTAATGATGCACAAACATGCGCCGTACCCCAAAACATACATATATAAATTTTCCCCGTAATCGGTTTAGCCGTTTGGGAGTATAAAAGGAACAAACAGACATTCATTTTTATACGTGTATATGTAGTGTAAGCTATACATTTTTGAAAAAACACCCTTTTCATGAAAATGACTAAAAACGCCAACTTTAACACCCTGTATTTGAACAACAAATCGTACTAGGACCAAATCTTCCCGGATTGTTGTTCTTGCACACCGGATCTACCATATTGCCAAATTTGAGCGAATTCGAAGAAAAAAAATTTTGAGCTGGTACACTGAGCGTGGATTGCTTCATATATAGATAACCACTTTTTAACAAAGATATAGCTAAATGGGTCCTACCAAACTAAGGATTATAATATTTTGAACCAGAAATACGAAATAACTCAAAGCTGGAAAAAACTGACTTAGTGCCTTTCACTTGTATAGGGACGATACGTAATTAAAAATCATATCATAGTTTTATCAGTTTCTTAACTTTCACAGTGCTTCGTTAATATCTTTTATATTACATCTTTCTATCAAAAATGGTATTTTAAATTTATGTCAATAAAACTAAGTCCTCTGAGCTGGAACTGAGATGTATTTATTTCAATGAATGATAAACTAAAAAGTATTGATCGCATTGGAAAATCTAAATTGGCAAGATCATGGCTATTAAACGCTTTTCCACTTATTCTTGGCAGTGTGCATAAAACTCAAAATACCGTCTTTTAAGGAACAGATATCTCAAAATCCAAAGCTGCTGAACTAAAGCTGACATTAGATTGCAGTTCATTTGCAAAAACTACATAGAAAAATATATGGTACACCTCATTAATTTGATTTTTTTTTTTTTGTGTAGCTATTTAATTCACAAAAACTAAAAAAACTATGAGTAAGTAGAATAAAAATGCAATTTCAATATTAACGCTCTGATTCATTTGGACTTCACCTCTAATTTAATGCAATTTTGTGTAAGAAAAGAACTATAAAATGGAACATATGTATGACGATCAGAAAAAAACACTTCAGTACTGTTGAAACAGTCCACGTAAAAGCTTAAAAAAAATTTTTTTGTGTAGTTTTTTCCAAAATGCAAACAAAGTTGACAATAATATCCGCAATTTTTGTGCTCGTATTTAGCAGCACTTTTGGAAATGCATCGTAAATATATTGCCAATTTTATCAATATTTTATAAACTAAAACCTTAATTTCAGCACTATACTCTCGGAAAATTACTATCAAACTAGCTGTAAAGATCTAAATGAAGTTCAACTCAAAAGAGATATAATAAAAATACAGGTCGATATTAATAAATATCCATTTTATGTTAAATGCAATCACGAGTTTGAAGGTGGTGGCTGGACTGTGGTGCTTAATAGATACGATGGCGGAAGAGATTTCGATTGTAAATGGAATGATTGTGTGCAAGGATTTGGCAACAAAAATGGTGAATTTTTTATTGGCCTGGAAAAGTTACATGACATAACAAGTTCCACATTACATGAGCTCATGTTTGTAATGGAAGATTTTGAAAACGATTCCAGAACTGCGCATTACGATGCTTTTGTTGTGGATAATGAAAAAAATTCATTTATGATAAGTGTTTTAGGTGACTACACTGGCGATGCTGGTGACTCCTTTGCACATGAAGCCGGATATGAATTTGCAACAAAAGATAAAGACTCCCCATTCAAATGTGCTAAAAAAACGGGTTCTCCAGGATGGTTTACCCATTGCTCACACACGTAAATAATTTTTCTAGTTTTGGTTGAATTGGCAAAATCGTACTTTCTTTTTATTTTCAGTAACATTTTTGGAAAATATGCTAAAGGTCAATATGAAAATAAGAAAGATCTTTTTTATTGGGGAATGCACTGGAATGGGTTCCGTGGAGGATTGTATTCTTTGAAGACAATGACAATGCTTATTCGACCAGTGGCTCTTTAAAGGATTTTTTAGCAATTAATAATTAATAATGTCCTGATTACCGTTTAAAAATCTTTTACTTTAAATAAATTGGATTTATATAAAAACTTTGTTTATAAATGCTTGTTTACTTTCAATTGTTTTGAATTTTAAGCAAAAGTCAATATTATTACCGATAGGTCTTTTAATAATCGAGTGCTCAAAGCAACGGAGGTGTTTGTAGTAGAGTGAATGCCTTAAGTATAAAAAAAAAAAAAAAAAATAAGATGATACGAGAAGAGAAATGACGAAAGGACTTCAGTTATGTTACATCGGCTAATAAGATCTCGGTTTGACACGTTGATCCAAAATAAATATTCTTTTTTGTTCAATCTCATATATTGGTTAATAAATTTCATAATCATTCAGAAAAAATCAGGCCGACTAAATTTTTTTAGCCGAAATTGACCGGTAGACCTATATTAATGTGTTTTCAAGGAAATTTGTTATTTGTTTTATTTTGATTTACATAGAACGAAAAAACTATAGTAAACTTACCTTAGTTTTCTATGGTAAAAATTTTTGTATGAAATTTTAAAACTTTGTTGTGATACCTAAGTTCTTTGTAAATTTATATATGACTTAGGTTAGTAGATTTTAGGCAATGTGCCTAAAAAAACTTTGATGTTTTGCCTAAGTTTTATAAGCCAATTTGTCTCTAATATTTATCTAAAAGCTTAGATAATTTACCTATGTATGTTGTATTTATTGCTATCGTCGGCCTGATTGGTTATAAAATTTAGCATCGATTATTATAAGATTGATCAATACACAATACACTCAAGTTAATTTTTTCAGTATTTTATTCCCAAACGTTATTTAATCGCAAGTAACATCATCATGGCTGCTATGTTTCAGCCTTTTAATCCATATTTAAAAAAAAAAGTGGAATCTGTGTTAAGTCAAAAGATATCAAATAATTTCCACACTTAATAAAAATAATTAAAATCAAGTAGTCGAGAACTCAAAAAATTAAACAAGAAAGTTTTGAAGAAAGGTTTGTCAAACACTTTTAGAAAAATAGTCAAAAAAGGATATTTTTGAAATATAACAACAAACAAAAACAAAACAAAAAAAAAAATAATGAGTATTAAATCGACCAATATAGAAAAGTTAGTATTTAACTAAAAAGTATTGAAAAATGTTTCAAAAATAAAAATATTTTCATAATAAAAATCACTTTAAAATTAAACAACTAGGTATCCCATAAAAATAAAAAATAATTTAATAAAGAAAAATCTCAATAACATTTATCAAAATTCGCAAAAATCTGGTAACCCTGTAAAATCTTAATGTATCACATATATAACAAGTTTAACCGACAGCAAAATTTTACATACAACGTTGAAACAAAAAGATCCCAAGGGGGGAAAACTTCTAGCACTTCTGATCCAAGCACTTAAAAACACTTTCACAATGATTTTTAAAAAGGCTGCAGTAAGAACAACATGGGGTCAAGCCCAGCCCGAGTAATTTTTTTTAATTTTTTTTTTTATTTTTTTTTTCTTTATGTTTTTTTTTTATTAAAATATTTTTAAATAAAATTTTTTTATTTCACTGTTTATTTTCCTTTCTCTTATTTATTTACTTTTGCCTAGTTGAATTGAAACTGATAACACAATGATTTTATGTAAGGCTGTAGGAGCATTCGAATTCGAATTCCATTGGTTGGTAAATGTAAGTAAAAATAATCTGTTTCTATCGATCACACGGACGGTCATGGATTCAAATCCTGGTTGCTTGCCAGTATTTTATTTTTTTTTTAATTTTATTCAAAAAATGCTTACTGCGGCATTAAAAATAAGCGCTTCAAAAGACCTTCTGAAGTAAAGCTGAGTTAAGCTTAAGCGCGCTTACATCCTGTGACATGCAATGTTAAAAAAAAAGAATAGTTATAACGGAGCGGAAGCGCTTACTGGTGAAAAATATGCAATTTAGAAGGGTTTTTGAAGCACTTGTTTTCCCCTTGGGACGTTTCGTTTGCTCACACACCTAACAAGACGATCAACGAAGTTTTTACCAACACGAAAACAAAAAAAAGAAAGAGAACAGCAGTATAATATAGTTTATGAGATCCCTTGCCAGCAAAAAGAAAAAGAGAAGACTGTAATATGGCTTACATCAGTACATCAAAGAGAGCGCTTGAAGTGCGCATGAACGAACATAAAACAGACAAAAAATATAAAAACAAACTACGGCTTAAGCTCAACATATGTTTGACAGTCAACACACAGCTGATTTTGAGAAAGCTCAGATTTTGGGCAAAGAAAGAAAAGGGAACAGACGGTACGGATATATTTTAGACAGTCTTCGCATTCAGGAGAAAATTACAAAAACAATGAACACCATGGAAGACAAGGACAACATAACCAATTAACTAATTGCTCTAAGACAACAGCAGTCAGCTGACTGAAATAGTTTGGGTTTTTTAGTATTCGTCTACATATGTTTCTGTGATATTTATTTATTTGTAGTCTTGTGTTTTAATTTTTTAATAAAATTTTGGTTTAATATGTTAAATTTTGTAAAAAAAAAATTTTTTTTTATATATAAAAAAACAGGCGATTAGAAGAAGTAAGAAATCTCTTGCAAAATGTTTGTAAAATTTAGTTTGTTTGTTTTTATAAAAAAAAGAAAAGGGAGCATCATTAGTCTGCCATCAAATATGAAAAAAAAAATGTTTTCGATGTTATTGCCAATGCTGAACCCAAATCCGTTCTTAGAATCACTTTATCACGTATAATTTTCAAAATATTCTAACCTAAAAGATCAAAAACACGATTTTTGAGGCTTTGTGGAGCGAGCACAAAATTGTTTTACTCACATCTACTCAAAGCATCGTTTACTACTATTTTTTGACTTCAAAATGAGTCACGATATAATCTTGTATTATTTATCAATTATTTTTATTTGAGGTTTCAAGTTTAGACAGTTCAACGGTACTGGGCTGTCTTATTTCTGATTTATCTCTACAACAGTCAAAAATCCCAAGAGGTTTGAAAAGTGTTTTTGATGTATTTTGATCTCCTTAACACGAATACCATACTAGCATATTTTATTCCGTTTTCCCAATGGGGAATGGAGCGCATCAATAGCGCTCTAAAGCAGCAGTGAAGCGCATCTCTTTCGTATCCAAAAGCGCTGTAATTAACATTAGCATGTCACTGGAAGGAAGCGCTTCGTTCTCGCTTCCAGAAATGCTCTTTGGATGCGCATCGGTCTCGCATTCAGAAATGCTCTTTGGATGCGCTTCGCTCTCGCTACCAGAAATGCTCATTGAATAATTTTTGGATGACAATAAAAAATATTTAAAATAAGAAAAACAAACAAAAAAATAAAGCTGCCTATTGCCGTCCTATAGTGCAGAAAATATGCACATCAACATCAACTCTTTAGATGCGAGAAAGAAGCGCTGCCTATTGCCTTCCTATAGCGCAAAAAATATGCGCATACAAATCAGCTTTTTAGATGCGAAAATGACACGCATCGCTATTGCATCTTGGGGATGCGCATCGGAATTTTCTGTTGGCTTATTACTACAGACTTTCTATAAGAACAGCTTTGAATTTGTTAGGAAAACGGTGATATTAAACATAAAAAATTAATAAAAAATGCTCAGATTTCAATGTTTGTTAGCTCGTTTGAAAAAAAATGTAGAACAGATTTTTCATGAGATATAAAATACACAATAATTCACCACATGGCGCTCTAAAAATTTGATTTTGTACAAATTTTATTGAGTTTAAGCATTTCTCGTCGTTGGTAACCTCTAGTAAAATTTTTTGTAAAATATTTTTGTAGAATACTTTTACTCACTATAGTCCAATTTTTGTAAAAAGGGGTCAAAAAGACCCATTAAGATAGGATATATAATAACTTCTAAGCAATTTTTACAGAAAACCTGACTTGTCGTAAAATTTTTATTTAAGAAACCTAAATGCACTTAAAACACTTTCCTAAACCTTTGCGGTTGTTAAAAGCATCAAAATTGTTGCACAGTGTTATTATACATATGTTTGTTTCTTTTGCTTGGTTTCATATGATTCATCTTTTTTTCCATAAAATAAAATTGATAGGTACTTGAAAAATTGTTTAATGGATTTAAAAAGTTTTTATTTTAAGAAATCATGACCCGTGAAACATTCTAAAATAAGTAAATAAAACAACAAAATACTCCAAGAAATATTGAGACCATAATAAATAAATAAACAAATAAAAGATAACGCTCAAAATCTACAAAAACAAAAGTTCTACAAAACGCGAGGAATGTGCGAAAACAAAAAAATAAAACAACTTAGTGCTGTTGAAATTGTCCACATAAAAGATTGGCAGAATTTTATTTATGATTTTTCACAAAATGGAAACAAAGTTCGCGATAATACCCATAGCCTTAGTGCTTTTATTTGGTAGCAGTCTTGGAAATGCATCGTTAGAAATTTTGTAATATAACAAATAAAGGTTTGATTAACAAATATTTTCTATTTCAGCACTA